>JAFKAC010000049.1:0-446538 GCA_025766275.1 Lactarius indigo | reverse complement strand
TCGATGTCCGGTGAACATGGGTCCACGAATTGGACGTGATCGAGGAGCGTCGTTACTTGCTCGGACGGTTCACCTTGCTTGAACGAGACTGCGCATTCATGGAACGAAGGAGCTGGGGGGTGTTGGTTGGGGAAGGGGATTCAGATGTGAGGATCGCTGTGAAGGACGCAGTCAGTGGAAGTGTGCACGAAGGGGGGCATTTCGACTTACCAACGAGATCGTCGGTTGGGAATTCGACTTCAGATCAGTATACTGTATGTGAGCAGGTGATACTCAGATGCACCCGATAATAGATCGGCGTGAAGAAGACGAAGACTTGGTGGCGCGGGTTCCCCATAGACCATCTCGGTGCAGCTAAGAAAGGGTGGTTTTGTATGCTGCAGGTCTTTGGTTCTCTGTGCATGAGTACTACTCGTCAGCGGGTTTGTACATCGTTCAGTAGAGCACTTATGGTTTAAGAGCCCTCTAGGCGTGGGGGAAGGCGAGGGTGGCGATGAGTAAGTAATCGGCGGTGACTCGCTCGACTGGCTTTCGTCAATGGTACTCAGCCGGCTTGGTTCCTGAGAAGTGTACGCAGAGGCCGTGGGTCGCAAGAAAGATGTGCCAAAGGGATAGACTGAGCGATCAAAGGGGATGCTCGTATCATCCGTTTCCGGTGGTCCTCGGATTGAGACCGAGGGGTTGGAGGGGACCTGGGGGCTTACAGGACGGCGTGATGAAATGGTGCTTGGTGTAGACTCAGTAACTGACGATAATAACGTCGTCGTCTCTGAACGGACCGGGAAATGAGGGGGTGTCGCGACGGGCACAGAGACCGGTACCTGGGTCTCCTCCGCAGCGGGTTGAGGATGGAAGACTTCTATGATCTCCTCGGCAGGTTGAGGTGGAGTGACCCGGACGGCCGGTGGGGGAGAAATTGGGACTGGCTCCTCAACAGGCTCGAGGTCAACGGGCTGTGCGATGGTTGCATGGGTTCCGCGAATGGCCCCTACGAAGTAGAGTGAGCCTCATCCAACACCGCTTAGTGAGAACCTACCGGTCTCAGGAGTGTTGTCAGAGATGGTGCTCGAAGGGAATGGTCGGAGGAACGGTCGGTAATAGTGGTGTGGCCGACGCTATCGATGGCCATTTTAAAAAATCGCATCCACCTGACACCGCTAAGCTCGACATCACAAATTGCGTACATATTTTTCTTGCAGACATTCTCGATGAAACGAAGTTTGTTGAGCCCCGTCAATACTAATAAAATTGCGCCTGTCTAGTGTCGATGCAATTTGCCTGAAAACTACAGAACACCTCCACTTTTACCACACTTCCAACCTCACTGTAAACACAAGCAAGTTTTTCGTCGACGAAGTCGACACCTAGTGGAACATGAGGAACAAAGCAAGTTAGCGTCCATGTACAAGGGAAAAGGTAAATTCCGATATGCCTCATGAAAAAAAATCTCTTTACGGTAACTATATTGCGGTAAAGAAGGTTCCCACCGGATGGAATGAACAAGGACACTGCAGGGAAAACGATGAAACAAAAGGGAGGCCACGCTGTTCGCCGCAAGGCTCTGGAAGGCTTGCGGAGCCGTGGGCAACCGACCTGGCAAGTCATGTGGTGTCGACGATTGCTGGATGCCATATTTAGCACCCATGCCGAAGTCGTGGCTAGGATAGTCGATTCCCCGGCCATGATTTTCTACGCTTTCTGTCTTTTCCGCCTTCGTTTGTTGTCTTCGTTACCATCACAGTACTACTACCCGCTAGTGACGCCCGCATATAATACATTGAGGATACGCTGTCTGACAATGCACGGAGGTTACGCCGCTCAGTTGTCAGGGTTATCCACCCAGGCCCCAGCATCCTCAGCGCGCGTGGATGACATTCGCAACTAGTTTCGAGCCGTCAGATTTTTCCCTCTATTACAAATGGAAACCAACCCTATCCATAGGGAGGACGTGGAGAACTTCGCACCCCCGTATTTCCAGCGGGGTCACTGCTATGTGGGAGATGACGTTGGAATGGTCAACAACAATAGGCTCCAAGCGCTCGTTCACATAAAAAGCCTCCCGAAAAGCCGAATTGCCTATAAGATTTGTCGACGTCGCTAAGCTCCAATCGGAGGGGTTCATAAGGTCGAATGCACAGATAGATGGGCGGATGGTGTGACCCGACTTGAGAATGGAGAAAAATATCGGTGATCTGCCCCGGTTCTGGATGAGCCAATAACTCGGATGCGTCTATTTGTGGAAGTCTGAAGAGGATGTGACTATTGCGCGTTCGACTTCCCGCGGTTGAATACTGAACCCCTCGAAGGGAAAACTTGTCTAAGAGCTTAGCCCTTGGTGAGACCATGTCGCCTAGAGAACCGTCGGTATGATATGCGGTTGTCCGGTGCTTTCGGTTTAAAAATTGCACTAGCAGAAGGAGCATGGCATCAGTGAGGTCCGAGTCACGTAGACGTGTCTCATCAAAGGCAATATCCGGCTGCTGCGTCAGCTTCGTTGTACCGACCATATGGGCCAAGCGCGTTCCCCGGACATCCTCAGCAAGGAATGTTTCATATGTTTTCACAAGTTCGCCAAACACGTTCACGCACTTCACTGTGGTCAGAGAGCAAGGCTTGCAACTTTGCCTCTCTTGCGGAGCTATGCATGAATGTCGATTCGAGGCTGCCTGATTGAGAATGTGGTGAGTGCCTGGTGCACGATATCTCACAGCAAATGAATCACAAACCGAGCTTCATATTGTGATTTTGGGTCTGCATGGAGTGGATATATCGTTCGTAAAAGGCAGCTCCGTGAGTGTGTGCCGGCCCGAAACTCCTAAGGGTCTCGCTGTAGTGCAGGGCCGCGTGGTGGATAGGCTTCACCTCGTGAGCTTGTATAGTGATTTGAGACTAACCAAGTAGCGTTGAATGTATGCTCATATCACTCAATGTCCTGCTTGGAGACCGATCGTAGATTAGCAATCTGGACGGCAGAAACTAAGTCCATGAAATTCTGGAGTTTGGTGTTGCCGGTCTTCCAGTGCATCATCCCCTCCCAAAGCCCTATTAGAGTGATGGGTAGGTGGACGGTGCAGATAACCCTCCAGTTGTTTGCACTTAGTTTTCCACGCGTCGCAGTACCCCAGTTACGAGGCACATCCGTCACCCAGGAGGGAAGCTCAGTGAGGGCCATGTCTGCCCAAACGGCCTCCATAATGTCCTTCCCAAGGACGGCTCCAGTAATAGAACGGGTCTTTTCCCTCCTGCACAGAATCCCCTGGGCGAAATGGTGTTTTCCTTCCACCTGTCTGAATAGTGAATGAAGTTTCTACTGGTGTGTCGCGCACGTACCCATGCAGCGGCGGCGGCGTATAGCTCGTCTTTGGTGCGAAGTTCATTCAGCTTCTCCTGTGTCATGTGACAGTAATCGCGACAGACAAATTGAAGAATAATCCTTTTTGCCCGCAACACAGTATTTGGCAGCTCGGTGAATGAGTTGCTCGATGCATTTGCAATGGCCTTTTGTTCCTCCTCTGAGGGCTGTCTTTCTTGCTCAGACTACCAGTACACCTTGATGCCAACTAACAGGAATCAATCAGTCAAGCCAAGTAACTGTCAGATAGCATGGACCACTCACGGTGTCATCTGTAGCGACGCTCCCCTCACGGATGCTCCGGGACTCTGCGTCACTGGCCGCTACGAACTACGGCGGCCGGTTGTGTAAGTTCTGTTGAACTTGAATGGATGACCGGGAAGTCGGATCATGTCGGGTGAGACTTTCTGACGCTGGTCTCGACATGAGTATATCCACCGTGATTATTGTTATTTTGTCTCGTTCAAACAACCTACCCATTCTATAATAGCCATCGGCTAGTTGTCCCTTATTACCTGCACGACGTAGATCGTTGTCCTCACAGATGTGCCATAGGGTATCACGGGCACAATGTCTTCCAGTAAGCTGTTCTCGAGTACTCCTGTACTCTTTGCAGTGCGTATGATGTCGTACCACTTCTCCATTTCGGAAGCTGATGGCCTAGCAATTTCCCTGACAGCTTGCGACGCAATCCCGTCACCACTTGGAGCAGTAGTGTCGATACCCCCAGATCTGCCGAAGGTGAGTCTGGAAGAGCCCAGCGTCAAAAACATGGCATAGGCTCTATGGCGGTAAAAAGAACGGGGTTCCAATAAGGTAGATCGAGAAAGAGCGGACCATCGTATTCTGTGATTTTTGAAGAGGGTCTCCTGTTCGTCAATCGTTTGTGCGTCCCTCCCTTTCCTTGCATGCAGGAGATGCTCGCCAACGTCTCGCTCTGGCCAAGTAATCTATCAAGGTTTTCGATGTCTTGAATCTTCAGGCTGCAGAGTGTGCAGAAAGATGCCGCCGGTCGGACTCGCGAAGCCACCAGCTTGCCGTGCGGCGAGCATATCCGAGACAACGGGTACCAAGATAGCCCAAACCCGACAACCTTGCCTATGCCCCGCTGTTCTGGAATACCAGACGCCAGGGTCAAAGAACTCTAGTAAAATTGTCAACGAGAAGTTTGATTGTGTGGTTTACATCGGAGAGTGAGGGTTTCCTTGGCCCAGGGATGACGCCAGCAAGAAACATATTCTCGGGGCGGTTTCGCAGGTGGAGGGGTAGGTTAAGCAAAGTAAGCCAGATGGCTGTTGACGAGACAGTTTGCTTAGCTTCTTTCATGTGATAAGGGTTAAAACTGTCCATCGAGAATGAAAATGCAAGACGCGTCTCGTCTACAGGTCCTGGGAGGAACCGTTCGCCTTTTTTAGAAGAATCCTGCACAAATGTTTTCCATCCCACATATCCTCCATGCGCTCTTTGCGGGGTTTTCGAAAGGCTTTGAATACCTCCTCATCGATGGCAGGCCTCGAGAGTAGCCACCCGAGCCATTCCTTCAGATCTTGTGCCTCGTACTTGAACCGGGGAACGACATAAACGTTGCCATTGATCGTGGTGTTGTCGAATAAGGGCTCGCCGCAAGCAGAACCTGAACGAACACGACGGTGTGTACAATGAGCTGGGGCAGACGAAACTAGCGGGACATCG
This sequence comes from Lactarius indigo, assembly GCA_025766275.1. Classification (NCBI taxonomy): domain Eukaryota; kingdom Fungi; phylum Basidiomycota; class Agaricomycetes; order Russulales; family Russulaceae; genus Lactarius; species Lactarius indigo. Next base: position 441,494 of record JAFKAC010000049.1, on the reverse strand, counting down.
ATGATGTCGTCATTGCCATTTCCCACAGGATTGGGAAACCCGCTGGAAAGAGCAGATGCCTTCCTCTTTTTGGTCGTCCCAACCGAATGTGGATATAAAAAATAGCAAGCGGGACAGCAGACGTAACTGTGGGTGACAGGATCGAGATTGTATAGTGTGAGAAGCCGCCGTGGATCTTTCGGGACTTCACTCGCCAACGGGAGAAGTGCCGCTTGGCTCATCAAGATACTTCTCATGCCCGCCAGCAGAACGGCCGCGCCACGGCGTGGGAGGCGATATAAAATATACATCACCAATGTTGTGATATATATAGCAAGGGTAGTTGTATTCTTCGGGTGTTTCCTAAGGAAGTGGATTTCTGAGGAATCGTCAGCTGCGACGGCAGCACTGGCATGCGATGAAAGCATACCTGTATTCACGATAGCGCCGTTGATACCATGCCTACTCCGCTGACCCGACCACTCGGCCTCCTTCAATCGATTTATCCTGACAAGTTCCTGGAAAACTCGGTCTTCTACGCCCTCCACCGCCTGGTAGTCTCGATCGATTCCAAAGCGATTAGGATGTCGCAAAGTCTGTTCTCATGTTCCAAGATAATGTGATTCCTGCGTGTCGGTTGCAGCGCATACAGGCCAACGTTAGGCTGCCTGAGCTGGTCAGGTGTTTGACGTGTGTAGGGTCCATTCTTGATAGGGTCGTTGACGAAGTCTAGAGTGTCGACGTTTGGCATCCAAGTAGAGCGCGCCGAAAGCTCCGCATCCAGGGAAGAGAGAAGCTCCGAGTCCGCAGGCTCTGCATCAGGCATATGTGCCAGGTCGAAAAGACGATATGTGGGGAACCAAAAGGCTTTGAGGCACAGTTAGAGATGGCTTGTCAATGGGCGTAAAAACCACCGTTCGTAGATCTGAGTATTGAGCGCTGAGCATCCATTGAGTCTTGCTAGTATAACACAGAGATCTGCGGACAATAGGACAATAGGCATGACAAGCTCCAAATCAAATTAAGAACAAAAATTACACGAAAACCTCGGTGATGCCAAGAGCGAATGAGGTATATCATTTCCTTGTGTTGGACCCCGACTTCGGGCAGTCCGAGTGCCGAATTGGCCGCCACTTTCTGGGCCGCTTCTGGAAGGCGCTCAGCTTACTCAATAAAACCCCGACCATCAGTCGACAAGCGTGACAAACCACCCAATTCTCGTTTTTTGCGACACAACAAGATTTCTATTAAAAAAACGGTTGGGGATTGTTCATAAATAGTACTGGATAGTATATATAAATTTGGGTGAGATTGGAGAATAAATGAGTAAGAATTTTTGAGTGACCAAGTCGGGGGGGAGTCCGAAGTCGGGTTAGCGCCATATGACTGCCACGGGTGCTTGAATACCGCAGGCGTCACCGTACCTCTGGGAACATTCTGAATTCAAATACCACAACATTATATGGGGCGCCAGGATCGTCGCATATAGCTTCATTTCAAACATTTAGAAATTCAGCTAGCGGTTTAAATATGTTCATATCCGTTACCACCCCTATAGCTAGTAGGTGAGGTGTCCATCACAAGTCACCACGGGGTGGTCGGAGGAAACTAGTCTAGAAGAGTACGACAATGGACATGATTAAATACGGACCCAGAAACAGGTAATAATGCACACATAGACCCTTGCGTAGACCCAGAAAGAGCGCAGACAATAGGTCTCTCGCCTAGAAATGAGTCACAATCGTGTTATTTGGTGTCCATCTAGCCAGTAAGTGACGGCCCAAGGCCTTTTTGGTAGTACAATGATGCAGGAGGGTCGATTGTCTCTAGCATCACATGGTCAGAATTAGTTCTTGACTGGCAGGGCGATCTTATGTCGTCGCAAGCTCTATGCGCTTACTGGCACTCCAGCCTATCACAGCTTGCAATTATGATCCGGGCTATGGGAATACCCTGGACTCCACTGGCGAGTAACGATTTAGTAACTTCCAATGGACGCCGTATTTAAGACGTAGGCATACCGGCTCGAGATGTGGCTCTTGTCTAGTGTCTGACACGTCCACTGAAGTACTGAACATCAATAATGGTTATTCATCGTCGCTCATACCTTAATGTTCCCGTGAGTGCCTTTGCTCACGATGTAAACGACCGAATTTCTAACTCAACACTTCAGACCAGGATTGACACCGTGAATGGCTATCTATGGGGGAGATGGCCGCGCCAAACTATCACGTACCGCTTTAATGCAGAGTTGCCAGTACACGGCGGGTGCATTATTAACCCTCCCTACGTAGACGTCGAGGGTGCATTCTTCTTACCAAGTGCTTCCCAACCAGAGGTCTTCGACACTCTGATACGAGTTGCCGGCCACACTCTCTGGTTTCTTCCTATTTCGACACACGCCTTGGCCCCACCCTAACTTGAAGCGCGACTTCCCTCATATTCCCTGGTGTGGGGAGATCGCTGTGTTGTTTGTCGGAAAAGGAAGCCATTTGTAAGACGAGCGCCACCTGACTTGGTCGTTCGCTCTGCCATTGCTCAGTGAGTTTCGTTTACTGTTTCTTAGAACTTAGACCACCTAACTTTCGTCATAAGGTACATGGGGAGTGCGTTGCTTGTGTAGAGCTCGGAGCCTCATTTCCGACTCATATAAAGAGGTTTGTTATTCACCTTTATGTTTCGACCTCTGGTTCATTCGCCATTCCCAGTGGAGGGCCCGGCTCAAGTGAGGACGCAGTGTTGGTATATTATTAGTACGAAAATCTATGTGTGAAGCTCTTGCAAAGAAATCGCGGCCTTCAAGTCACTGTACTGTATAAGAAGATTTGAGGTCATCAGCATTGAGCGTGTTGCCGAATTGTACTTATGGTAGTCATCAATATGATTTATAACAATGGAAGGTGGACGTGCCTAGGAGAGCTGAGACATAGTCCTGACGAATAAGAGCGGACTTTGAGCGTTGAACATTTGGCTGGATGCATATCGTGAGATGGCTCACGATCGCTCTGTGTATCTTGCTGTACTTCGTTTATCTGATTTTGCTATGGGACCCGGAGACAGAGAGATACGGGACAGACGAATACGGGGGGGTGCGGTTGGTTCGGCCGAGAACGAAACACAGCGACGACAGTGACATGGGATTTTGAAAGAGCGCTCACAATATTCTCCGAAGAGGACAGGCAGGGAAGGTCAGGGTGCGTCCTTATGAAGAAGAGTGTCGTTATTGTTCTTGTGTATTACATCCTGCGAGGGAAGGCAACCTCATAAAGAACGGTGTCGTCATTGTTTTGTTCCGACACACGGCGTGGGGAAGAATCCCATGCTGCTGCAGTGATATCGTTAGGCATTGCACGCTCACAAAAAGTGTATACGCACTGATGTGGGTGTCCTCGGACGGCGCGTCAGGAACATGTTCAGCGGGAAAAAGAAGCAAAACTACGTGCAGAAGTGATCAGCGTTAGCACAGAACACAATAAAACTGAAGAGGACATACGCATTAAAATGCCAGTCGATATGGGACTACGGGTCAGGATTGTCGGTGAAGAATAGGGATGGTGACCCTGACCATCCAAGGCGGTGCCACTGTTTACAAAGTCGCACGACGGGGTTGAGGAAGTTGCAAGACGTGCTGTTCAGCGCTATGGACTACGTGGAACGCACGCCAGTAGGTGCGGCATGAACATGCAAAAAGACAACATCTATTGATGCAGATAATGACACCGTGCAGGTGGATGGGATGCTCAGAACGAGAGAAGTTCGCAGAGACGGAAAAAGATGAATGTGGAGTGACCGGTGAAGAGCCAAGGACAAGAAGGCAGACAGAAGCGAAAGCGCCAAGCGACTTACAGTAATGTCCACTGTCACGTACTATGCTTTACCCCTCACTGAGCCGCAAAGAAGAAAGCACACAACCAGCGTCCTGAAATGTTTCTGGACGTGAGTTCCCACATAAACTCAAATGCACTGCAAAATGCAAGTGTCAGCAGTTAAAAGTGAGAAGGAAGAAAGACGTTGCCGAATGCGTGTCGTGGCCGCCACCGTCGCGTAGGAGGAACCAGGGTGAGGTGATAGTAGAATATGAAATGGAAACTATCCGTGGGTATTTGAATCCCCGCTTTGACAACGCATTTACGACGATGTGGCTGGCAAATGCACTGAGGTGAGGGGAGTCTCCACCCGTGTACATATATTCGCTAAATCCCAATAAGAGTGTGCTAATAAGAGTGTGAAAAAAAGGGGAGTCATGGTAAGCAAGAGGTGTACAAAAAAAGAGATTGGAAACAGCGTTCAAAGTCCGAGTCCGCCAGCCTCAGGATTACAGTCGTACTACGTACTAGGGACATCTGCATACCAAGAGCTAAAGTGGGCTTCGTTACTCCCACAAGCCGGAAACTGTGAGCGTAGGACGTCAGGAACTGTGCACCATTGTAAAATGTCCTCCATGGATCCACGTCGTCTAATAATGCTCTCCACCTCTCGGGTGCTTCTTCGACAGCCTGGAAAATGTTTGGATAGATTCCGGAGCACCAGAAGTCGTATGATGTGAAGCGCGGCCGTCCACCTCTATCAATGGACAAGGCACCATCGGATGGTGATGTATACGTCTTCTGGTGACTCCGACTCCTTGCCACCGAGAGCGAAGACGAGCGGATGATTGGGATAGGAAAATAGGAATCAGGTCCGGTACCAGGCCACAATCAAAGGGATCCATTTTCAGGAAGATCTTGGCCTGAGCTTCGTCACTGCTGGAGTCGTTCTTCTTCACCTGGACCAGGATGAAACCGATTTCTTGACGTCGAGGTCGGTGCCGCCGTACAAATACGGGTAGACAGCGTCGACACCTGGCTGACAATTAGCACCCAAAGCGGCCGCGCCGCGTGACATAAACGCGAGAAGATAAGGCCAGGCCAAGAGCTTTTGTTCTTGTGGCTTGATGAAGTGATTGAAGTGCATCATTGTGCTATTGAAAACCTCCCCAAGCGTGGTTTGTGTAGTCTCTGAGTGGCAGAGTGATGGGACGGCGTTCGAGACAACTTTGTAAACTGATTCAGCAAAAGAGGGACGAGAGTAGATCAGTGACCGAAAACAAGAAGATATCGCTCCTTGGGGAAGGGATTTCCGAGGACCGCTATATCACGAGTGCGTGTGAAGAAAGCGGCGACCAACAATTCTGCACGATCGCCAGGATTGATGCAAAACCCGCTAAGAACCTCAATGAGAGCATCAGGTAGGCTGAAGCCGTAGCCGCCTCTCATGATACAGGAAGCTGCCTCCGAAAGGAGAGGTTCGGATGCGGCAGCACCGCGTATAGTTTCCGATATCCTCCCCGATCGCCTCACATATGCGCATGTGATTGGATATTTGGTTATGTAACTTTTCCGCTTCCTGATAGTTGAAGCATGAGCTTGACATACAGCGTGCTGTTGATATCCAGCGCCAACCGTTGTGATAAAACAGCACACTTCTGGGCCTCTGAGAGGGCCTCATCCGGCATTGGCAATCTGCAGAGCAACTTCTGTATCGCGAAGTGGAATAGTCCATCACGTACTTGATCATCGCCGAAGTCGTAACATGTACCCCACCTGACAAAATATGAGAAAATCCGAAGAGGCGTAGCACGACACCGCTTACAAAGGCCGTCCCATGTGGGCTATACAATCCAACGAAGTGACGTCCAGAAGGGTTTTGTACGTGTCCAAAATTTTGCGACTGATCATGAGCTGGTCAAAGCCCAAGTAAATGAAAGGATGAGGTATTTTGAGTCTGCCGTCGTTCATGCGATTCGAGTTGTCATAACCGCGGGGTGGGGTAATTGCGAGACCTTCCCGGTGGTAGAAAGGAAAAACGTAAACAACGGTGCTGTCGAAAACGTCTGAAGTGCCCATCGGAGCTCAACAAAATTAGACCGATCACTTTCGTCGAAGGGTATCGTCAACAGATGGGCTTCGTCAAACGCGACAAAAATGTCCGGGAGTCCTTCGTCCGTCTTTACAGAGTCCCCGTCATTGATGCATTTTCGGAGTTGCTCAAGCGCAGCTTTCAATCTGCGTTGCTCGGATCAGCACCTGGCCAAACCCTTCAGAAGCTGGCATTTTAGAAAGAAATGGAGGGACTCCAGAACGTACGGCGTACCTTAGTTGCCTTAGTAATAACGTCCTTGTAAAATCGAGACCGCTTGGGCCCGGAGGAGCTCATACTCTGACCTTCTGACATGAACGCCCGGAAATGTTGTATCTGCTCAGCTCTGCTTCGAACGTGGAAGTCGGCAACGACCTCAGCGGTGTTGAGAAACAATGCGTGGAAGAAATGATTTGCTCGGGAGAGGGACAACCACGTGCATGCTCTTGTTTTTCTTGTCGACGTGGGTGAGGAAATCACGAACGACATCATCGGCAGGGGGGAAACCTAACAGACCAGGTTTGAGAACCACGAAAGTGAAATGGATGTGACACACCTCGGGCATCTTCTGGGCGCAAATTGATTGGGATCATGAAATGTTTCTTTGAGAACTCGTCCAACAAGCGAGACTTGCCCATTCCGGACGACTGAACAATAGAACAGTAGCGGGCGTACGTTTCTACCAACTTCATTTGGTCACGGACGTGCGTTTTCGAGGGCCACCAGTGGAAGATGTCCGATAAATTCTGCGCTCCAAGAGAGCTCAACAGCTAAGGGTACCATTAACGAGCACGACTAACACGCTAAATGGATCGGACTCACCCTTCTCCTGCGACTCTGGGTTAGTTCTACTCAGTACAGCTTGGGGTGTGTGCCATCAGACAAGTTCTGGGAATAGCCAGGTTTGGGGCCTTACGTTGAGACATAGACACGGAAGGTGAGACGACCCAAAATGCATCTGAGAGCTAGTTATGACGACTTGTTTGTGGGGCAGAAAAAGTACTCACCGTGAGTCGCTAGAGCCCATGATTCTTCCAGACTTGCATTGTCAGCTCTTGCCCTTTCGAGCACCGCAAGAAATTCATGTTCTCGGTGTCGAAGGTTCTTGAGGAACCTAGCTTTAGGAACCCACTTGCCCTCTGATCCCTTGGGCACAGTTTGTCTCAATCGCTCCTGAACGGTGAAATAGATTTCTTCTTTCCAGTCGGGTGTGGATACAGATACGTTTTGGAGAGCAGAACGCAAAGACTTGATGGTCTCCTCGGAAACTGTGAGTGAACGGGAGGGGGACCGAACCTCATCCTGGCGGGAAGGATGCTCTTGCCTAGCCTGCTTTGATGGCGGTGGGTTTGGCGGAGTTATCCGATCGGAAGAACGCTTCATCGTTACGACTGAATGAATAGAAAGGGAGGGTGGCGTCAATTGGTTCGGTTAACCTACAGTACAACCTACAGTACTTATAACTTATTCTAAGAGTCATTGTTCTCTTATCACAAGCCCCACTGTCTTGGGAACAATCCGAACTCATCCGCGGGAGTAGTCCTTCTTCTAATCTGGATATGCACTCCGACCATGAAATTTCCAAGGAAATTTCCAAGAAATTTCGTTATCTCATGAGATGTCAAACCTCATAATGGTGCCAGGTCTAGATATGCACGACAGCTAGCAGTACAATAAGACATGCCAGAATACGCCAGACCGAGGTTGAATATGCTCTCATTAGCATCTGTATTCGTTGATACAGGCTCATACATGCCTTGCATACAGCCCGGAATGGACACAGTCCGGCAAACTGAGACCGACATATTAGATAATCGTAATATTAGCGTAGTTAAACGGTTATCTATGAATAATAATAATATTGAGATGCATCCGGACCTCCAACGCTCACGCGTTGCTCCAAGCGTTGCTCACCTATCCGGCTGCCCGCCTCCATAAATCTCTACAGTATTTGACCCTTGTAAATATATGGTCCAGACATCGTATTCGTATCCATATATGGCACTGAACAGCAACCCATAACAAAACTTAGATGCAGCGCTTCTCTTACTTCAACTGAGTTGCGAACGGGGTTGGGCGCCCTTAGCATTCGGACTAGACTACATTCCTTCATCATTTACCTATTCCAAAACAGTGCTCTGATCGAACATGGAACGTCAGAATGGAGTTTGTTTGTTTTTTTTAATGTTTACGGCAAAATCCACAATGATAGGAATTTCCTCGTAGCGGACTCCATTACTGATATTTACTGTACGGATAGTACGAAGTAGTATGAGCGGATTGGGTGTATCTAAGCAAGCGAACGAACATGTGGGTTCATAGTTGGATGGCTCAGAGTGAGTTGAGGGGGGCTGTAATCAATCCCATCAGTGGTATCTGAATCTTCAGCAGCAGGTGCACTCGTGGAAAAGAGAGAACATTGTATAAGAATGCATGGTAACTCCCGATCCTGTCAGGGCCAAAGAGAAGCCTGGGATGAGTTTCCAGAGCTTCAGGATTGGTGCCCTGAACTGACTTTCAAAACGGCGAAAGTGTCCGCGGATTTGAATCCTGTATCAGTTGACCTTCCACCTTCAAGTATTCCGACCATGTCGCGACTCAAGGAGTCGAATGACGAAATTCGATGAAACATTGATGCGAGACAGAGAACGTAAGCATGAACCAGTTTGACACAATAATTGCGAATTCGCAGGAGAGAGGTATCATTATTCTACTTGTATCCCTGCCGTGGACGGTTTACGTGGGGATGTATGCATATACATGTGCGCATAATTCGTCGTTCGCCTCGCCTCGTGACACCCACAATGACAGGATGATGTACGCATTTTTCCTCTGCACTTCTTTCTCAGCACCGGCTTGGGACACTCTTACAAGCAATCCTCCAGATCCCTCCCAGTGGGATCGTTCGCGGCAAGCGCCGCTCCTATCTTCCTGTTGCGGTTTACTCTCATGTTTCCAGAGCTCAATCGACAATTTCTGTGTTTGGGAACTGATCCTTCACGCGGCCGACCGCCGGGGGGTACCGCTCACTAGTGAGGCCGTCCGGCTCGAGGTCCACACGGAAGTATAGTATATACAGCTCCTTGTTGGGCTTGCGCACGGACGAATAGCGGCCCCGACCCCTGCGCCCTTCGCGTCACCTCCCCCTCAGGCACGCAGTCACTATGTATGCAAATAAGTTACACCCCCACCGCGCTGGTACCACTGTGCGTGCCAAATTAATATGTCATCACCCACCACACCTTCTGCGATGTTCAGGAACAGACAAGGTACGCCTGAGGCGTCGTGTGCCTTGCCCTTCTTAGGCCGCGAACCCCTTTTGTGTTGTATTACAGTACAGTAGGAGGGACCGTACCTTCCGACCCGGACTGCACCTGGCGCCAGCAACTTACCTCGCTGCAAGATGCGTGCGCGCCATTCCCCACGGGTTCTCACACATTTCTCGCCCAATCCCGCACGTGCCAAAACGTCGCTCTCCCGCGGTCGATTATCACCAAGGGGTACTGTAGTGCATCGCTATGTCGAGACCTACACCCATTTTACGGCAGACAGCAGACGACGACGACATTTTACATGTCGGTTTTGTGGCCACACGTCGCACGTCACACTTCATCCAAATCGCCTCGTTGCCCGGCAGAAAACAACAAAAACAAAGGAGAGAATACGACCCGCGTACCCACCAACCTGTGGCTGGGGTTTGTCAATATTTCTCCTCTCCCTCGTCTCTTTTTTTTGGGGGGGAACGAAGACCGAGGCTGCGGTTGGACATCGGCGGTAAAGCCAGCCGGCACCACCCGAGACTGAGTAAAATTTGAGATAAAATTAGTTAAGTGGTGGTACTGTACCTTCCGGGCTGTACAACACGTTTCTATCTCAATTAATATTGCCAATATGACCTTGACCTCATCTCTGACCTTTTTTTTTTTTTTGGCATCCGCTTCCGGCGGTCTTGGCTTGATTTGGGTGGCTGACTGCTTTCTGAAAACGGAATGGAGCAGGAGCCACTAACAGTCAAGCGGAGTCCCAAACCTTTCAAAACGGGACTGTGACCAGGCGTGACCACGCCTCATCTACCGCCGACTTCTCCGTTCAACGTCCCTCTCTGGCCTCTGGGCCCATGGGCCTCTGAGCCGTGAGCCCCCTCCGGCCACTAAAAGCTCAGGGGAGCCGGTCTCTGCGCCGTGTGTACCCGTGTTATAGGGACTGCCCCCTCTGCCCACTCTGCTTTTCCCTTTGTCAGACACTTCCGCCCAACGTCGTTCTGGACCCATGAGTCGCGAGTCCCTCCAGCCCACTTAAAGCTCAGGGGGGCTGGTCTCTGTGCTAGGGTTCACCTCACCACGGGTACGGGTACCGCTCAGGGTAGCGATTCTGAACCCATGGCACGGGTACCCGCGGGTACGACTGACAATTTGTCCACTTACGACGACTCGGTCCAAGTTTACTTTAGACCCACCTTTCGACTGCGACGATGTTTGGGCCGCATCGTATCATCCGTATGGCTTAGCTGCCATATTGAACCCAATCCCATGACGTCGCACCGCATCGCCATCGATTCTCTCGCGCTCAGGCTTCCCTCATCCCATCTTTCCGTCCAGCCATCCACACATAAACACCTCTCTTTCGTCGCTTGTTTGCCGCTCCCCCTCACATCGCATCGAATGGCATCAACGACTCCAACTACCAGTTTCGCCTCATAAACGGCCGCCGCGTTCCTAGGGCACTCGTAGACCGGTCACACGTCCCCACATTCATTCCACATCGCCATTGGACTCGTTGGCTCAACGTCGTGGATTGCACTCGAGACTTCAATACAACGCAACCACTACTACTGCTACGACATTGGGCCTTCCTCACAATCATTCCAAACCTCATCACCAGTCCTCCCCGCACAGACGCGAAAGCCTTTTCTCTTTCTTCAATTATCCCGCTAAGTGTTTTTTTTTTTTTTTTGAGTTCACCACGTTTCTGCTGACCTCGTCGCATACCTGTTTATTGACATAGGACCCTGACTGCTCGACAAGCCGCTGGACCCCGTCTGGCCTTTTATCTGCACATGACCCCCACTGGTCCTTACCTCAAGATGACGACGTAATGACAATAACTACGAGGCGATTACGACAATAGAGGTGACGGGCAATGACGAGGTATGCACAACCGCGATGGCGGGGCGACTTGACTCGTGACACGAATAGCATGGCGGAAACGGGCGACAGCGACCGCAGCAACTGGGCGATCACAACCGTGACAGCGACAACGACCGCCACGGACCATCGTACGGGTACCCATCAAACCTTCCAGCACCCGTACCCGTACGCGCGGGTGCTCGTGACCACGGATACTGGCCCCGAGTAACAGGGGTTACTCTGCGTCGCGTGAACCTGTGTTACTGCCCCTGCCTAGCCGGCGGCAACTCGCAGGTACGTTATTTATCCTCCAATGAAATGTAATTCATCGACGGAGACTTGATCCAAGCCGTTCAGAAAGAAACGCGCGCTACATGTGGAGCGGCGGTTCCTGCAAGACTCGGGAGACTCGCGCCGATGAATTAGCCCCACCTTACCAGAGGGAAGGCGACCACAAACAGGCCAGCGATCTGCTAACTGCCAAATCAATCGACACTATTTCCCTCTGTCTTTGTTCCATCGTCGGAATCGGTCCCGACTTTCATACTCCTGTCGGCATGCTCTTGTGTTCGGCCGCCTAATTCGTGGTGTTGAGACGAGGCTTGATGAGGTCGATGGTAGACATCACACCTGTACATAACAATGGCATAGAACATGTGTCATCTTAATACAGTCGTTTTGGGTCGCATATAACCATTCTCCGAGTCTGGACCTGAAGACGATTGTCATTTTTGAGCGAATCTTTCGCTTGGAGTGGAGCGAAATCAGTTCAATGCCTCATCGAGGCCTCATCGTCGATCAAGCGATTTGGTTTGACTGTTTGACTGCATCGAAACAATACAAATTGATCCACTGTGAGATATGCAAGATGCTCGCCAGGCCCCATGGGGGCATATGCGATCAACGTGCCCATTGTTCGGCCACATAAGGAATTATGGCTACAATATGCGCCGGCGCTCTTGACGGCGCTCAGGCGCAGTGATGAAAGAATGAGGACTAACGATCATGAGAGCTTAAGATCTTAAGCTCAAGTGATGCCGTATCCTTGGCCGTATCAAGAGACGGCACTGGCCTACACTATAGTGGGGCCATCACAAACGTATCCGCACTAACTGATCGTGGTCAATGCGCGCGGATTAAGTTTTGGGAAATCGTGTCGAAGAGGACAATGGCATCATAGGATAACGATATTAAGTTCTTGAGATACTAGTACACGCACGAGGTTGCAGAGAGACAGATGATAACACCTAACTATAGAGCCACGTAAGGTGGACAATGCACAACACCAGTCGACCAACGGCACACCGATTCATTTATGTAGATACAAACCTACTACCAAGCCTACTACTGCGGGTAATCAATCACCCAGCCACTGACCTTGCTCGCTTTTCCCGTCTTGTCTCCGTTGTGTTCGTTGTTGCCCGCGTAACCCAGCTTGGCTCACCATTGTTGCGAAAGGATAGGACCCGGTCAGGATTGAGGGGATATTGTGCATTTTTCGAGACGCTTTCCCACTGTCCACCGACGCCGAGCATCCAATGTTGATGGGTATTGGTAGATGTGTCAAAATGGACATATAGATGTCCTGTCTTGGCTTGCGGGACAATAGGCAGCGACTGAATACTTGAGCTGGACTTGGAAGAACACCAAATGGTGTAGCCGCTCCCAGAGCTGGAGCCAAATGGTCGCTGGTGCACTTGATAACTAGTATGAGCGCCATTAGGGACCGCAGCTCCTGAGTTAGGACCTAGAGGCCCGATTACCACCTGCGGCTGGGTAACACTGGAGCAGAGATGATATAATAAGAACACGTGGGTAGGAATGACGGTACACGCACTTTTGCGCATGTACTTCTGTGAACTTTGCGATTCCAAGTAGCGCGGGAAAGATCGCTTGCTTCACCTGAGGGGAAATGGCCAAGGAGTCGAGGTGAGCATTCAGCACCTGGTCAAGGTCATTTCCACTAAATGTTGCTGCCATCAAGTTGGCCATGGCGCAGGCGATAATGAGTACGGAAGGGGAGGATGTGTGTGGTTGCAGAATAGCTGCAATCGAATGCATTATCGCGTCGGCACTGTTCAAAGCAAAACATTGCGTGGGTCAGACAAGGCAGATAGCATAGCGAGGAGAAAAAGGCTACCTAGAGCCAGAAGCAGCCGCGTGAGTAGTATAGCTTGAATTGTCTACAGGCTGGCTAGTGACGGGGCAGTCCACTGCGATGAACGTCCCGTCATGATCAAGTTTATACGGCTTACTCCATCGCCCTTGCCAGATTCGTTAATCTGCCGTCTTGCCCCAGATGATACCGTCTCATGGCAAATCTCTGCCGAAGGATCGTCTGCGTAGACTCAGTACCCTTGTTGAAGCAGAAGGTAAAGCTCACTTTTGGAGCCTTAGGAGACATCTCGCTACTATCGAGTTGAACAGAAAAACAATCGTCGTCATCATTACTGGCACTGGACGGTAGAGGCATGTGATGGGGTGGGGACAGTAGGTGAGCGACCTTCCAGTTTCAAAGAGGCTTTCTTGCGGTATTGTCCTCTATATCTGGAATCTGAACGTTGAACGCCAGCTATGATCGGCATCCAAAAGAATGTATAGACAATTCCGGCGCTCATCAGAACGTTCGGGCTAAGTTACAACCCGTTTGATCAGCGATCGATATCGCTGCAAAGTAAGTTAGAATGATTGTCTGCAACCGAGCCGCACCTGTCGGAACGTGGCACAGATGCCCTGCTTGAAACTCTGATCAGTGCTGAGGTGAGGGAAGGCAGTTCCTAGACCGGTGACCACTCGCTCTATGGGGGTGCCGGCTGCGCAAGGACCGCTGGAGAATCGAGGATCCTCCAGTCGCTGCGACACCCTCAAAAATCCTCTCATTCGAATGGCTGGTTACGAGTCTAGGCAGTTCCGCCCTTTCCCGCACCCTTGGTCTGACGATGCCGTAAAAATGGTCGGTCTGGGACTGGGACTGGTGACCCTTTACAGGTCCGACCAACTACTGTATCGCAAACGTTCTTCTCTCTCATCCTGCCCTCGAACCTGCCGTTCCTTGCCCCGTCGAAATCCAGTCTTCCGTCATCGTCGGACGCTTCTCGATCACCCACACCTTGGGATAACCTTGTTCCGAAGCCCTCCAACTGTGACGCCGACGGCACGGCTTCAAGCCTGCCATGTTTCCATCATCCACTCTTTTATTCTCCATCTCGGTTCTATCGCGCCGCCCGTGTCGTCCCCTTTCGAGCCACCTTTTCTCGTCGGATCATCTTAGGGTTGCGCTCTTTGTCTTGGGCATAAGCGCGCCCATATTCTTTGGATTTTGCGACACTCTCTTGTACTATCGGTGCACATTGTCGTCATCTTCAGCACTGTCGTTCGGCTATGCACCTCTGATCACCGACTCCCCTACTTTTACCTACCACTCGTGTTTTTTGCGTTGACCGCGTGTTTTTATTCGTTGACTGCATTTACACCACAGACTCTTTGCTTGACTCTTTGTTCACCTTTTCACCATCCTACATTTTACTTTTCTTACTTCTCGACTTCGACATTCTCGGATCGCGTTCGACGTTAGATACAGACCGCTTGTATATGCCTCTGATTCGCTTTCAATCCTGAGTCATTTTCCTCCATTTCCTCTTCGCGTCCTTCTATGTGATCAAGCCACCTTCCGAGTCAGGTTAAAGTCGAAGACACCACACCTGACACCTGACTTGCTGCCTCCTTCGCGCAACGTTTCTCCTCGCCCCTTAAGATCGACCCTCTCCCTCTAAACTCGAATTTTGTACTACTGACTACTCATTTCTCCCTTCTTTCTAGGTCATTTTATTTGTGTTAGTTGTTTCGGCTGACATGAGGAGTCTCTTCGCTCGACTTGCTTCCTCCTTGTCTTGTTCGACTTTGCGCGTCGTACTACCCTCGCAACTCGTTCACGGCTTCCTCTTTCCTCGACTTATTCTCCTTTCCTTCCTAAGTTTTCCGCCTCTTCACTTGTTCTTCGACGTGTCTGACTTTCTCTCTCGTGTCTCGTCGACCTCGGTTCTTTCGGTTCTGCTCGTGGTTGCTAATCCCTTAACCCTTCACGCACCTGCTCTCGAGCATGTTCACCGTGTCAAACTTTCGTCTTATATATATATTGCTGAACACTACAAACTACAATAAGAAACGAACGCGCTTGCTCCTTTATCGTCATCCTTCGGCTTCCGAGTATGGAATTTAATTACAGCTAGTCGGAAGGCCCGAAGATCTTAATTAAAATTGTGCATACCTACTGAGTCAACTAGAGAACGCGTACTTGTAGGCATTTAGAACTATCGTAGTAATTATGGCGAGAATGATTATCAAGAAAGGAAGTCCGCGTGCTCTCACCCGGTTGTCTGCTACAGCAATTTCCAAACCTAGTTGGATGCGCTCGCGGCGGAGAGATCTATCACTCCGCACAATACCCGTACGCCTTTCTACCTCAATTATGCGCCGAAGAGCTGTGTGAACTTCTTGACACAACGCATAAAGGTCCTCGCGCGTTAGCTCTGACTTAGGCTGCTGAATTGGAATCGCAGTGTCAAGCGCAGTGTCGTGGCTGACGTGGAACTGAGAAGCT
Source organism: Lactarius indigo (assembly GCA_025766275.1). Lineage (NCBI taxonomy): Eukaryota > Fungi > Basidiomycota > Agaricomycetes > Russulales > Russulaceae > Lactarius > Lactarius indigo. The sequence goes on along the minus strand of JAFKAC010000049.1, from coordinate 425,891 downwards.
GTACTACCCTCGCCAAGAGCTTCATTTTGGAAGATTTAAGCTGAGGCTTATGAAATAGAGTAGACACAGACCATTTACGACACTGAGAGCGTTCGTCCCATCTATTTGGGTATCGAATTCGGCACCTGGTCTCTTGCCTGGTTTCTCGGATTTCGCAAATGGTGTCCCGAGCCTGGGAGTTAGATCCTTGGCACGTCGTTAGAATGGTACATCGCGTTGCGGCGTTGCAGGTTTCGTACCTCGTTGGCGTCATCAATTTGTGGAGATCTAGTGGATACGTGCATCGATGAAGGGCTTGTATTTTCTGATATCTGCATGACAGGATAATCAGACATGCCGATGCTAAATGTGGGACTCCGGAGCGATACTGACAGTGGGCCTGCAGCTTGAACCAGTTCCGATGAGTCACACTCTCAAGATGGAAGGTCTAGCACGAGAAGTACAAACCTCTCAGTGTCCTCTGCCAAGAGAGCATGGTCGGGCATATAATGCAGAACTTTCGTCGTCATGATTTGAACTGACAGGATTGGGCTGGGAGACAGTATGGCGGTGAATGAGCGACTGACACAGGACATTATATATCACGGCGTCATGAGCAAGTAGCCCAGAGACGGCTAAGAAAGGAGGAAATCCGAGTCTATAGACGCAGAGCGGTAGGGCCAACCGAGTTAGACACTCAAGGCACTCATATCCGATGAAAGCGCTATTTTGGTGCGAATAGAACATGTTTTTTCCAATCAGTTTTTGCAAACACGGATGGAACATGTGGGTGCCCAAAGGCAACAAACAAAAGAATTTGGTTACGAACTTACGGTGCTCGAGTGTCAGTTCACATATTCAACGTATTAGCACTGTGCCGGGCCGAGTTCTTGGCCGAGTTGATCAATCAAATATAACAATCACATAGAGCGCGGGCACTCGAACGAGGGTCGCTTGGAGGGTCGTTGACTCGACGTTGAGTCAGAGAAACTAGTCCAGAGAAGTAAGACAATAGATGCGGAGATGGGGAGATCCAGAGGTGCAACAGACGGCTTTCTTACTAGAAATGGGTAACAATGAGTGCGTTAAGCGTTTCATCTCAATGGTAGGTGCCCGAGACCTTTTAAGGAGTACAATGCAGATCCTTACTCTTGGTGAAATGTGTATTATAATATATGGGTGTAATGCGGACGCCAGAAACGCAAAGTACCCATTTTGAGTGCCTCTGCAAACATATGCAAGGTATACCTACTGTTACTACGCTTCGACCTACTTAGACATGGCAAGAGCCACCGTCAGTCACAAGGGGCCTGGTATTTTCAGTGAGTACTATTGCATGTAAAATCAAATATTTGTTTGACTTTGACTACCTCTGAACCAGAGTCTATCAGTGTGGGGGCGGCTACTAGTACCCGCCAGGATCATGAAAACAACAGTTACGCACGTGACTCAAGCCCATCTGAGGACGAAGACGTGTCTAGCGTTGATGCTGATGACGAGTCTGATGCCCATAACATATCCCGTCAGAGACACGCAAAGCGGCACAATTCTCAGTCCGGCGATGGTAATATCCCATCGTCGTGCCTAGGCTAGATGTGCCACGATTTAACTTCGGCTGCAGACTCGGAACCTGGCTTGGAACATGACACGCGTAAGTACTTTTTACTTTGAGTCGTGGAAAGCTCATTCAATTTGCTTCAAGCACAAAGAAAGAAGCGACACCGATCGGGTTCTTCCACAGGAATTGGAGATAGAAGTCATGGCTCCGAGGTGTGCCATATTTGATCCCCGCTAGGACGTGTTAATACTGACTCGGAGGCAATCACATTACTAGCAATTCGACGAGTTAACAGCCACTCCACGAGCAGCGTTATTGCACCCAGGTAGAGGCAAGGGGAGGACAAATCAGAGTCCTCATGGAAGGTGGGGCCGAAGTCTGCACTGCATCCGGCAAGTGTCATTGACACTTTCGACAGAAGCTCGGTTGAAGTAGAGCAAATCCTACCACCGGACGAGCATGTCTGGGACCCACGAGACTTCTACGCTTCTGATTCCCCGGTTCCCTTTGATTTTGACTCGGACCAGGAACTATATAGATCAGCCGAGGAATTCGACATAGGTAACGATACAGCGGTTCAAAATGGATACCAAAGTAGCAGTCTTGCGGTACGCCCTACGCTTTTCTCTCGTTTGGCTTATACATTCAGTACTAATTAGTGCGAAGGATTCTCAGCAGTTGCCTCAGCCCTTCACACCGCCTAGGCAACCCTTGCAGCCTTTGTCACCTCGACCATCGAGGCCATCAACGGTTTCCCCAGCGCTACCTATACCCAGCGGCCATGGCAGATTGAGCCAACATCGGGCTGTCCCATCGAGTGGCCACTATGTGCGTGGGTCCCCGAGAGCTGACCGTGGGCCCCCCTCCAATTCCCAGGACGCCGAACGTCACCAGCAGGAAAGTCATACTACCGTCACCATGTCCGTCCAGATTGATAAGGGTTTTCATTGTACCAGGGGGGTGGTTCCAGCGGCGGTTGGAAGAGACAAAGCCGATGTGGACAAAGTCCAAGGCGCCGAGGGGTTAGAAAAAATGTGCTGGCCGTCAGTTTACGCCCAACATCAACCCTGCGACACATTTCTGTGCTAACTTTATCTGGTCCAGAAACTGGTCCGAAGTGAACTCGACTGCCTCCTTAAGGAGAACCCACCCTATGGCCGCACGCCTGAACCTTCTCAGGTTTCCAGGTTTTCAACCGAGTGGGAGCACACAGGTCATGGCGCAAAGGCTTGTGACGCCACAACTGCTGAGTTCATGATCGACATAGCGGGGGAACCAAGGTCACCTTGGAATATCTCCGCTGGGCATGTTTTCGTCGATCATTTTGTCCAGAAGATGGAGTACGATGATACACAGGAGATGCGCCAGGCGATAGAAAGAGCATTCACCAATCGGATCAGGAGTTTTAGGTCTCGCCACAAACGTGAAGCGCTCTCGCGAGCGGATAGGGCCTCTGAGAGGTCTAAGCATAGCAGGCAACAGCGCAAATACCAAGTGAGTGGGTCTCTTATCCTTATTGCAACCAATTGCTCATGTACAATGTAGTTGTTTCAACGCCGCCGTGGTATCGCCAAGCTCTTTGATCCACTCAAAAGGCACCTCGATATATTAGATGCATTGGGATCCAATGGGATGTCCTCAGATGAATCTGATGTCGACTGCAACTCGAAGCGGATCGCATACACAGTTGTCAAACCCGATTGGCGACACCCCGACCTACACAACTGGCTCAAGGTCTTTGACCAGCTGCATCACCGAAACCATATCAATAGCTGGTCTCTTGACAAGCGCGGCGTGTTTCCTCACATCCGTATCGGGTCCCAGAAAGTTCATAAGAAGGTGCATGTGCCGACAGGCCTTCCGATCAATGCCTACGACCCCAGATGGCTTGAAGGTCGAGAAGCACTCTATGTAAAACACGTGTTGTGTCCGAAAATGGAGAAATATTCGTTCGCCCATTCTTCCGATGTGATCGCGTAAGTCTCAAACTAAACAGTCGAGATGCTAAATATTTCTAATTTCAATCGCTCTTACTTACAGACTATTGAGTCTTGACACTTGAGCTTGAACGATTTGAGCGCTGACACAAGCCGAGTTGTTTCACATACTGTATGAGTACCTGTGGGAAGTCCATCGTTTCCAGTTGATTGCGTTCGCTTGATCTCTATCCAGTCACGACTTTTCCCGCCATATAGTATACTAGGCGTCGACTTTGTCGACTATGACCTTGCTTGGTGGGAGCCGTTGCATGGAAACTGTATCTATTTTGGTAGGGTTTTTCAACACGTCTCTGCGTCACTGGGCCTTTTGGGCTTGCTCAAAACATCAGCCTGGCCGTGTAGAGGGGGCCCGGGCTTGGTCGTGGGAAAGCGCCGTTACTGTGCAAGACGACAGCCAAAGGTGAAAAAAAAGGAAATGTGAGAAATGGAGCAACAAAATATATTCCTTTTTCAACATAAGTATACGCTGTAGTGAGTAAAGGGAACGACGTTCCGTCTCCTCCCGTTGCTACAGTCGTCGGCGCGTAGTTGTCGTAACGCCACCTGTGTTGTTGTCTTGGGTTGCCGTGGTCGCGGACATGGTCGCTCGGAGTCTGATGATGTTTCTGAATTTAGTGAGGAAGACGAGTCTGCCCAGTTTGCGCGCGCCCAGCGAGCAATGGCGCACTCCAAGCGAGTAGCGATAGCACCAAGACGCCCACCAGCAAGACGAAACGAGGTTGAAGATGCGGTAAAAGATGGACTTTGAGAGGATGCTGATTCTGAACCTCGAAGGACCGTAAACTTTAATGGGGCCGTCGGCGCCCATTACGATGGTGACGAAACCAACAGGAGCGCCACTGCCTGCAAGACGGATGGCCGAGGCGGCATCTGATGAACATGAGCTTGAACCTTTAGATGTCCTGGTAGCGGAAGTGCCTGAGGTGGTAAGAGGTGCCGTCTGTGGAGGAGCCGTCAATAAGATGAGCAATGAAGATGCGGTGGCCGACGCCGAAGGGGGCAAGGACAGGAAAAGGACCTACCGGCGATGACGTCGTGTTCGTGGGAACGGCACCAGAAACAGAGACACTGTTGCCAATACTTGTACCGTCGAGCAGGATGACGTCACAGGCGCCGGATGAGGTGGCGGTGTAGAGGCATGAGGCGTTCCGTCACGGTCGCGGTCATCGCCGCATTGTTGTTGTCACCATATTGCTGCCGTCGCCAGTGGCCTCCGTCGTTTGCGGCTTGCGTCATGGCGGGACTTGTGTGCCATGTTGAGTTGATATCGCAGGGGGGTTTGCGCGCTGTCGGTGTTGTGGGGATTTGAAGAGGGGCTTGCACGCCGTGTTGTGATGGCGCTGTGACGGGGTGGCGGTGACGGTGGACTCCCGGTGGCGAAGGGTAGAGGTAGCGGCGGGTTTGCGTGCAGGCAAGGCGGTGACAGTGGGGATTTGAGGGGTGCGGCATGGGGGGCACTTCTTGCAAGTGCTGGGGAGATAGAGGTCGTCCGAGACTCAGTAAGAAACAAAATGAAACCCAAAAAATATACATATCTTGATTACTGGGCTGGAGCCCGTCCGCGTCTTCATGACAAGTGTTGAAAGGGATAGTGGCGGCGAAGGAGGCAATGGCGCAGTGCGACAGTGTGGCGCAGCCGATGCGTTTGACAAGCAACTCTGATGAGCCAGGGATATAAAGATGATGGAAGATGATACGCATGGTTGAGCGCGCTGGACAGCGACGTGAGGTGTGAGAAAGGCAAGTCACGGGCGAGGGCTTTGAGGCCACTTTGACGGCTAGGCAACCCGGGCTTTGAGCCCAGCCCAGCTCATCACTACGGCGGCCCTGTGCGTATGTGGTGGTGAGCATGGGCATGTGCTGGAAGCACTCAACGCACCCTCTTCGTTCATCTACGGTCTCAAGAGTCAAGACCAATCTTGTCACCAAGACAGCGTAACGTACCAAGAATGATGACTAAAGTCAATCCCCTACCATATCCCCTAGCACCGTTGAAATGCAGAACACAGTTTTCTTGATGGAGGTTGCCCAACTGAGGGAGCGGAAGCCAGAGTATCTGTGGAATCATACAGCGAACGAAGAAAGTGATTATATAACAGACTTCCTCCCTGTGTGGGGTGGCAGAATTCACCGAAAATGGGTCAAAGGTTATGTAACAAGATTCACTTTGGCTTTGTTTACGATTCACCCGGAATATCGACCTGCCATATGACCTTGGCAAGCAAGGTGATGACGTTGATTAAATTTCAGATTACTTCGATTGGCAATGACATGTTCTATGAGAGTTCTAGGAATCGATGCATTTCCGATGTCCAATCCCGCTTTAGGATATATAAAAAACGATATGATTCGATTTCATTCCATAAAAATACACACGTATCGATGCCAGGTGGTGTAAGTATATATAAAGAAAGAGACCAATCCTCGTACCACCATAGTCCACGATGCCACGTAGCGATGCTGTGTCGAATGTGCGAACAACAATATAATTGTCCACTTAAGGCGACTTGTCAAGCAGAGTAAAAAGACCTACGTGATTATGCTGCGTGAAGCTGATCCGATAATGATAAGACGCGGCATGACTCAAATATTGAAGTATTCACCTTCAGTTGACGGGTGTTGGATTGACTATCGTCTTTGTGCTGCGAGTTCGCAGTGTCGTTATTGTCCCTTCGGAACTTTGCGGCACATCTCTGCCAGGGCTCCATTGGCCCAACTACTTGCACGCGCTGGCGTACGACCTCGAATGGATAGGAGATTGTCTGTGCGATGGCACCTGCAACCGCAATGTCGACATCCGCCAGCAGCGTTGCGCATGGGAGACTGTGGTCAGGGGAAACAGGGAGCTCGGCACACGGCGGCCCCAGGTCAGGAACACCCCAGCGTGGGAGGCGTGTCCCGAACGCATATATCGACGACGACTGAAAAATATCAGTTCTACAACAGTAGAGCATCCGCTTATATGTCATGTCAACAACGCACCTGTGTATTTATGTTGATGCCTAGAGGGTGGTCTTGACGTGGTTGAGCCTGGGTGGATAACCCTGACAACTGAGCGGCGTAACCTCCGTGCATTGTCAGACAGCGTATCCTCAATGTATTATATGCGGGCGTCACTAGCGGGTAGTAGTACTGTGATGGTAACGAAGACAACAAACAAAGGCGGAAAAGACAGAAAGTGTAGAAAATCATGGCCGGGCTGAATCGACTATCCTAGCCACGACTTCGGCATGGGTGCTAAATATGGCATCCAGCAATCGTCGACACCACATGACTTGCCAGGTCGGTTGCCCACGGCTCCGCAAGCCTTCCAGAGCCTTGCGGCGAACAGCGTGGCCTCCCTTTTGTTTCATCGTTTTCCCTGCAGTGTCCTTGTTCATTCCATCCGGTGGGAACCTTCTTTACCGCAATATAGTTACCGTAAAGAGATTTTTTTTCATGAGGCATATTGGAATTTACCTTTTCCCTTGTACATGGACGCTAACTTGCTTTGTTCCTCATGTTCCACTAGGTGTCGACTTCGTCGACGAAAAACTTGCTTGTGTTTACAGTGAGGTTGGAAGTGTGGTAAAAGTGGAGGTGTTCTGTAGTTTTCAGGCAAATTGCATCGACACTAGACAGGCGCAATTTTATTAGTATTGACGGGGCTCAACAAACTTCGTTTCATCGAGAATGTCTGCGAGAAAAATATGTACGCAATTTGTGATGTCGAGCTTAGCGGTGTCAGGTGGATGCGATTTTTTAAAATGGCCATCGATAGCGTCGGCCACACCACTATTACCGACCGTTCCTCTGACCATTCCCTTCGAGCACCATCTCTGACAACACTCCTGAGACCGGTAGGTTCTCACTAAGCGGTGTTGGATGAGGCTCACTCTACTTCGTAGGGGCCATTCGCGGAACCCATGCAACCATCACACAGCCCGTTGACCTCGAGCCTGTTGAGGAGCCAGTCCCAATTTCTCCCCCACCAGCCGTCCGGGTGACTCCACCTCAACCTGCCGAGGAGATCATAGAAGTCTTCCATCCTCAACCCGCTGCGGAGGAGACCCAGGTACCGGTCTCTGTGCCCGTCGCGACACCCCCTCATTTCCTGGTCCGTTCAGAGACGACGACGTTATTATCGTCAGTTACTGAGTCTACACCAAGCACCATTTCATCACGCCATCCTGTAAGCCCCCAGGTCCCCTCCAACCCCTCGGTCTCAATCCGAGGACCACCGGAAACGGATGATACGAGCATCCCCTTTGATCGCTCAGTCTATCCCTTTGGCACATCTTTCTTGCGACCCACGGCCTCTGCGTACACTTCTCAGGAACCAAGCCGGCTGAGTACCATTGACGAAAGCCAGTCGAGCGAGTCACCGCCGATTACTTACTCATCGCCACCCTCGCCTTCCCCCACGCCTAGAGGGCTCTTAAACCATAAGTGCTCTACTGAACGATGTACAAACCCGCTGACGAGTAGTACTCATGCACAGAGAACCAAAGACCTGCAGCATACAAAACCACCCTTTCTTAGCTGCACCGAGATGGTCTATGGGGAACCCGCGCCACCAAGTCTTCGTCTTCTTCACGCCAATCTATTATCGGGTGTAACGCCGTCACGACGTTAGCTCGACTTGAGCTTGATAGAGGCGGTAACAACTTAGCGGTAAACTTCCTGGCTTGAAGACTCGAAGGTCCAAGACGGATGCACGGGTGAATGCTCGAAGGCACACCTAGAGTGATGACTTTGTCGTTCAAACGGACTTTGGCGAAGAGTAGGGTAGAAAGGCAGAACAGAAGTGACGATTCAAGAAGACCAAGATGGCGTTTCTTGGTCTTCACAAGATAGATTAAATACAAGTTGAGCAGGCTTTCAAGCGCTGCTATGAGTCACAGTAATGTAGCGTCCAACGTGTCGCGTAAGTAGCTCGAACCCTAGTACCACTACTACTAGTATTAGTGGCGCCAGTCGTCAGTCAGCAATCGGTCCCTTATCTCCTATCGTACTCTCGTATCACTGCACTACCGTAAGTAAGTCCGCAACTAATCTACCTTACCGCCGTAGTTGCAACCGGTACAGTAAGGGTATGACTCAAAACGTGACATCACCTCCCTTTTTAGCGTGAGACCCCAGACTCACCGAAAGTCGTGGGCCGGCCAATCGCGTTGTTCATCGGCAATACGCTCTAGCGCGGTGGCGCGCTCCAAGCGGTAGATGGCATCGCGCCGGTCGTCCTGTGCACACTCAATCATGGCGCGGAGTTGACTCACCCTCGCCCGGAGCCGATCCAACTCGTAGCTGGCTGCGCAGAAGCGTGTAACTTCTGCGGTGAGCGACTCATCGTTGATACGATTGAGCGCGCGGTCGGTGATCTTGTCCGCCTCAAAGACGATGAGGTCTTCATGCGGATACGTGGGGCGGAGTGCCGCGGACACGTGAGGCTCGGCGTAGAGGGGCTTACCGTAGACGTGTGGGGAGCCCGGTATGACGCCTAGTATGAGGGGGTCTGCCCCTCCGATGATTTGGACATGCGACGCGTCCCTCTCTACTCCGTCTGGCCTGGTGATGGGGTATCAAATATGATGGGGTCGTCGGTTCGCCAGGAACCCTTCAGGCGCAATGACATGTGCGGGGTCCTCAGCGGCGGTGAACGGACGGTGATCGGCGGCTCCAGGCACGCGCACACGTCCTCGATACATGGGGGACCCGTCGGAGTAGACGAGCCAGGGCGTGATGAGGGGATTATCAGGGTCGCGTTTCGTTCGAAGGAAGGTGTGTCTCGCCGGGTAATAATCTTCGTCGTCATGGCCAGCCTCAGCTGCCGCCATCGCTGCCGTCGCTCGCGCATCTCCCTCAGTCGGGCCGCTGCCGAGTCCAGCTGCTCCTTCTGCCATGCTGCCGCTACTTTCTTCCAGCCCTCCAACTCGTACTCCATCAGCGCTTGAATGCTGGTCGTTGCTTGGGAAAACTCCGCGAACGCCGATGAGGTCGTCGCTTGGGGGGATAGCGGCGATGGGTTCGCGCTCGCCGCGATCGTTTCGGAAGACATGGACAACGGCTTGGTCGTCGTCGGGAGTGGTTGTCGGGTCTGGGAATCTGGTGACGACGTTGATCCATTCTTGCGCGGTGATGGGCCCCTCTGTTGGTGCAAGAGGTGTCCATGGCGTGAGCTGAGTGTTGGGAACTTCGGTGTCATCGTCCTCTGCCAAGAGGGCGCGGGCGTCTTCTGCGAGGGAGTCGAGAAGCTGCGCTTGTGTGACATGTCGTAATGGGGAAGTGGGCATGAGAGTGGTGGCTGAGCGAAGGAAGAGGGGATGACTGTCCTCTGTTCGGGCGACTCCCACTTTATCTCTTCTACCGTGGGTTCGTGCTTCCTGATACAGACGGAGCGCTTCTGGCGCAAAGACGTCGTCTTTGTTGACCCACTGGTTCTCCGAGTCTGGGTACCCCTTCCATTTGACCAAATATTGGAGGCGTTTCCTTTTGCCGAAATGCCGAGCGTCCAGAATGGCCTCGACCTCGTACTCCTCTTCCCCATCTATCAGTTCGGGCGGTGGTCGTGTGAAGTTTTCCCCGTGTAGGGAAGTTTGTTTGTACGGTGTGAGAAGATCGATGTGAAACACTGGGTGGATGCTCCACTGTGTGGGAAGTTCCAATCGATAGTTGTAGGGGGACATCACCTGTACTACCCGAAAGGGTCCGTGGCGTCGCGCCGCTAATTTCGCTGTGGGCTGATTGGTTCGAAGATGTTTGCCCTTGAGCCACACAAGGTCGTTAATGCTGAACTTGGGCATATCTTTGTTGCGCACCCATGACTCTTGCGCCTTCTTTATAAGGCGTTGGGCGTCGTTTCTAGCTTCTTTCAGCTGTGTTAGTCGCGCGGTCGCGAGGGGAATGGGAGATGGCTTATCCGTCCAATCCGCTTGTGGGTCATACCCCATCAGAAGCTTGAACGGTGACTCTTTGGTGTGTTCATGTGGCCAGTTGTTGTGCGCAAATTCGGCGATTGGTAGATAAGCTTCCCAATTGTCTTGCCGCTCATTTACCCAGAAACGAAGGTACTGTTCCAGCCACTGGTTAGTCCGTTCGGACTGCCCATCAGTACGCGGGTGATATGCGGTTGATATGTTCTGCTGAATCCCCAGAATGCGGCATACTTCTCTGGTGAATTTGGACGTAAAGCGGGGGTCGCGGTCACTTATTATCTTGCGCGGCAGCCCGAAGCGTTTGAACACCTGGGCGACGTATAGAGTCGCCGTCTCTTCTGCGGTGATTTCTTCTCGACATGGGATAAAAATGGAGGCTTTGCTGCAGTCGTGGTCTGTGACCGTGAGTATACTGTCGTACCCCTTGGACGCAGGGAGTTTGGTGATGAAGTCTACCGCCACCGTATGGAACGGCATGGCTTCTAGTATTGGCGTAATGGGATGCAGCGCGGCTCGTATAGGTCTTGTGTTGACTTTATTCCTTTGGCATTCTGCGCAGCCTTGCACGTATTCGTAGACGTCTTTTCTGAGTCGCGGCCACCAATAGTGTCTCTCCAGGATGCGTTGAGTTTTCGCGATTCCCGGATGGCCATGTATTGGCAAATCGTGATGGTCGTGTATTAGTATACGTTGGGTTGACGCCGGCCCTGTGATCACGAACCTGCCGTCCTTGTACCATTCTCCTTGTATTTTCTTGAGGTGGTAGGGGTCGACCCATAACTTGATCACCTCCTCGTCTTGCTGGTGGCGTGGTTGTAGTAGGTTTGGGTTTGCGATGAAGGTGCGCGCAGTGTTAAGGGTCCGTACAAAGACTTCGGGGGGCAGGACCACTACTTCGCTGTTGTCCTCAACTCCCTGGTTGTAATCTGGTCGTCTCGACAGGGCATCTGCCCTTCCATTGTTCTTTCCCTTAATGTGATGAATTTCGAAGTCGTATTCAGAAAGTTCGAGTACTTCCCTGGCGACTCGTCTACTGATCTTCTGTGGTGACTTCCAGTACTGTAGGTTTAGGTGGTCCGAATAGATTTTGATTTTGTGAGGAGCTCCTGCGAGAAGTGGTCGCCAGTTCCTTAGGGCCTTAACTATCGCGAGCAGTTCTAGATCGTAGATGTCGTAGTTTCTTTCGGCTTCGGAAAGTGTCGCCGAGTAATAGCCTATGGGGTGTCGCTTGCCGTCAGATTTCTTTTGCAGTAATACGGCTCCCACCGCATAACCCGAGGCGTCTACTTCCAATTCGAACGGATCTTGAAGGACGGGGTGTGCTAGCACCGGTTCCTCCGTTACAAGACGTTTTAGGGTGTTGAATGCCCTGTCTTCTTCTTCAGTCCATCGCCACTCTTCGTCCTTCCGTGTCAGTTTAGTGAGTGGTTTGGTGTGAGTTGCAAAACCGCGGATGAAGAGTCTGTAAAAGTTACAGAAGCCTAGGAAAGACCGGACGTCTTTGACTTTTGTTGGTGTTGGCCAATCCTTGATGCCTTGAACTTTTACAGGGTCCATTCGGGTCACCCCCCTTTCAAGGATTACCCCCAGGTAATCCATCCGCGGTTGATGGAACAGGCACTTCTCGAGTTTGAAATAGAGGTCGTGTTCCTCCGCAACGCGCAGGACATCGTGGACGGCGGCTATATGGGCCGTCAGGTCGTGGTCAACGTGAGTAGCGATACCAATGTCGTCCATGTAAACACGTATCGTAGTGCCCAGCCGTTCGTGTTTTGCGATCGTGTCGCGATAAATGTGGTTCATCATGGCCTGAAAAGTGGCGGGCGAGTTGGTGAGTCCGAAGAACATGACCGTAGGTTCGAAGAGGCCGAATTTAGTTTTGAACGCCGCCTTCTCCTGGTCACCGTCGCGAATCCGTATGTTGTTGTAACCCCATCGGATGTTGAGTTTTGTGTAGATGTGGGCATTGCTGAGGTCCAGTATAAGGTCCTGTATTAGCGGCAATGGGTATTGATTTCGAATGGTGTGGGAATTGATGACCCGGTAGTCCTGTACCGGTCGTAGTTTGCCGTCCTTTTTCTTAATGAAGAAGAAGGAGGATGCGTACGGGGAGATGGAAGGGCGTAAGTACCCTTGTTTCAGTTTTTCCTCTAGAAACTCCTTGAGTTCGCCTTCTTCCTTTTGGGTCATGGGATAGATTTTGCAGTTGATGGCGGCCGGCGCGGATGGTTTGAAGTCAATTGCGTGATCCCACGGCCTCGCCAGAGGGAAGCGGTGCAAGGCTTGCTTGTTAAAAAGTTTGCTGAACATTGCGTATTCTTGAGGGAGCACTGCTGCCATTTGTTGTTGTTTTGCTTGTATGGCCAATTCCGTCGAGGTGGTGGCTCTTACGAATGTCTCTTCGTCTAGTTCTTGAACGATTGCTTCCTTTTCTGCGACAATTAAGGCCCGTATAGTGGGCGTGGCGAGTAATTCCTCGGTAGTGGCCAGAACTACCGGTTGCATGTCCGGATGCATGGTTGCTGTCGCCCAACTGATTGTAGGCTCGAAGGCGCTCAGCCATGGATATCCCAGTACCATATCTTCGCTGCCGAGATCGGTTACCAAGAAGGTCATCTTCTTGATCTGTCCGCGTGTTTTCACTTCGAGGTTAACATAATGAGTGATTAACCCAGCTTTATTTTCCGTATTATCTATGTTCCATATCTTGCGAGGCGTCTGTAATGGTTGTGTTGGGACTCCTGCCCGTGTCGCCATTCCTGGTTTGATGAAGTTGTCGGTGGCCCCGGAGTCCACCAATGCGTTTGTTTCAGTCGTTTGGTAATTCGTATGGACAGTCACTGGAATTCGCAGAGATCGATAGCGCGTTGTCACAATTACAGAATTACATTGTAATGCCCTCACCCAGACTGACGGGTTCAGGCGCCCTGAAAACCCTCCTTTCCCCACAAATCTTGAAGTATGAGGTCCTTGACTTCATCTGTGCTGTTGGCCACTTGCGTGAGCCATTCCTTCGCCTGTTCTCCTGCCGTTTTCGTGCTTGCAGCGTTGATTTGGGGTGCGGGCGTCACGCTTGGTGTCGGCGACATGTACCCGGGTAGCGACGGCGCGTACTGTGATGGCGCGTATTGCGAGACAGGCCCTTGAGGGTATCCTGTAGTCTCAGTCATGCGACTGCTGGATGGGGCAGCCTGCCAATGCTGCTGCGTACGCGGGTATGGACAGTTTCGTGAGAGGTGGCCGGGAGCGTGACAGTTATAGCAAAGGACGTTCCTTAAGTCCCGTCTAGATCCTCCCCTTCCTCGTCCTCGAGCCCCCGGTCCTCCTCTTGGTGGGAATGGCAGCGTGGGCCAATCGCGGTGTGGCAGTTTGTTGAAGTCGATGTCCTCGGACCCCGCGAGTCTCACCTTGGCACGGTCAGCCGAGGTGTCCATCGCCCAGGGGTTAGTCTGTGGCAGATTTTGCGGGAGCGTCCATCCTGCGTTGCCGCCCTGCTTCTTCGGCTGTGTCGTCGTATTCTTGTATTCATTGAGTCGTGCTTTGAGGTGTATATAATTCTTCTGCCTTTTGAGGACAGCCCTTTTCCAGTCGTCGAACGTGACGGGGTCGTCGAACTGGAACGCATTCTTGAACAGTTCCTTGGGCAGACCCGACGTAAAGAGGTCGATGGTTTGGGGTTCATTGAGGCGGTAGTGAGCCTTTCGTGCAAGCTGTTCAAAGTCATTGACGTACTTGTCAATGTCTTCGCCTGCCATTTTGAAGCCCTTTCGTAGTATGGCTTGGGCTTGTTCTCTTTCTAGCGTGTTTTCGAACCTTTGGCTGAATCCATCGGCTACGGCGTCCCATAGGTCACGAGTGTAGGGACTGATCCCTCGTTGTATTTGCCTGTTGAGCCAGTTCAGGAAGGATAGGACCCATTCGCTGACTGCTCCACCTTTGATGTAGGAAAGAAACAGAAGGCATCTTCTGTAGTTGTTGCGCATGATAGGGGCATCTAGATTCATGCCCCAGTAAACATGCCACTGTGTTAGAAATTGGTCCACTTTGAGTCTGTCTCCGTCAAAGATGGAAGGCGGCTCGCCGGTTAATTTTTCATTATGATGTCCTCCGACATCTCCACCGCCTCCTCCACCACCTCCGCCACCGCCTCCTCCACCTCCGGGTGGTCCCCCGGGCAGCATTCTTGGTGGTTCGGTCCTTCGTAAATCAAACGGGATGCCTCCCCCTGGTGGTGGTGGCGGGTCTCCGTTCGGTCCTCCTATCCCTGGCGGGAGGTCTAGTGCGGGTTGTCGTCCAGATGGGGGATCCCCTCGGTCTGACCCTATTGCTCGGAAAATGGCTGCGTCGTCTGCGGTCATTCGTACGCCGGTTTCGGGGTTGATGGGCATGAGGATTTCTCGTGCTTCTTCGCGTATTGCGCGCGCTTCTTCAATAGCGACTTCTTCCATTGCTCGCGTTATTGTTGCCATGATGGCTGGTGATCGAATGTGAATTGGCTCTGGTTCTGTAATGTGCGCGGACTCAGCTCGTTCGATGAGGAGGTCTTGTATGGCCCCTCCACTAGTTTCTGTTTGATTTGGCTCTCGCCCTTCACTCTCGTCTTGGCTCTGTTCCTCTTCTTCTGATACTACTTCTCCGGTGGAATGTTCTCGTACTTGTCTGTCGATGGGACCCCAGTCTGCTCGGCTGTTGAGCTCTCGGGCGTCAATGTCGCACTGGTACCTGGGTCCTGCTGGTCGTATGACGTCCCACTGGGATTCTATGGGGTTCCACGTAACTTCTGTCCAACACAAGTGGTCGAAGTTAAACTCAACTGGTCGGAACCTACTAGGTCCGTTGAATTCCACGAAGTATCCGGTTTCTTCTTGTCTCTCCCTCCAACTAGCGGCTTTTAGAAAGCGCGTGGGGACGTTACGTTCTCCTCTTCTTGGGAGCGAATAGGGACGGAAACTCGTCCACTGGTCTCTTGTTGTTACGGCCACGATGGTATCTTGGTCTTAATGTAACGCCGTCACGACGTTAGCTCGACTTGAGCTTGATAGAGGCGGTAACAACTTAGCGGTAAACTTCCTGGCTTGAAGACTCGAAGGTCCAAGACGGATGCACGGGTGAATGCTCGAAGGCACACCTAGAGTGATGACTTTGTCGTTCAAACGGACTTTGGCGAAGAGTAGGGTAGAAAGGCAGAACAGAAGTGACGATTCAAGAAGACCAAGATGGCGTTTCTTGGTCTTCACAAGATAGATTAAATACAAGTCGAGCAGGCTTTCAAGCGCTGCTATGAGTCACAGTAATGTAGCGTCCAATGTGTCGCGTAAGTAGCTCGAACCCTAGTACCACTACTACTAGTATTAGTGGCGCCAGTCGTCAGTCAGCAATCGGTCCCTTATCTCCTATCGTACTCTCGTATCACCGCACTACCGTAAGTAAGTCCGCAACTAATCTACCTTACTGCCGTAGTTGCAACCAGTACAGTAAGGGTATGACTCAAAACGTGACATCGGGTGCATCTGAGTATCACCTGCTCACATACAGTATACTGATCTGAAGTCGAATTCCCAACCGACGATCTCGTTGGTAAGTCGAAATGCCCCCCTTCGTGCACACTTCCACTGACTGCGTCCTTCACAGCGATCCTCACATCTGAATCCCCTTCCCCAACCAACACCCCCCAGCTCCTTCGTTCCATGAATGCACAGTCGTCGTTCAAGCAAGGTGAACCGTCCGAGCAAGTAACGACGCTCCTCGATCACGTCCAATTCGTGGACCCATGTTCACCGGACATCGACGAGGACAAGTTGGACAACACGTACCAAGGTTGGGGGCATGACCAGTTCATGGTGGGTGGTATCAGCCCGTCGTCCTCGTTTACTCGTTGGCAGGAGGTTGGCAGCGTTGCCACTACCCTCAAGCTCATGGCAGCCACCATCAAGATATGTCAGGAAGCAAGGCTGATGTGCACAAACGCCAGAACGCCGAAGACGAGCGGATTCACCGGCAACGTGTATCTCAAAAAAAATTCTCGAGTGTCTCGAGAATTGCTGAGTTGGCGTTGGTGGGGTGCGTATTCAAAACGTTCTGAGATTTTTTGGTCAACCTATTCATCCTTACTTCTCAAAATCGTGTCCCGCCACTTCCCACCACTCCTTCGTATCGCAATGTCGCAATGTCGCCCCCACCGCGTGGGCCCATGATCAAGATCCAGTGGCCAGTTCCTGTCACCAACGTTGCCGCAAGCAATACTCCAGGTTCCCACAGGAACCGACGCTACCAACCAGCGGCCTGCCGCCCACAGAACCCACCCAACCGTCAGTGGGGTTAGACGAGGTGTGTCGGTAGTCATAGAGTGCGACCTCCCCAGACATGACCGCCAGATGAATACTATTTGACTACGAAATGGAGTACCTTGGCAGATGTGGATCGCACACAAGACCAAACACGCCCGCGATGCTGATCGATGTTTGAAGAAATGTTGTCGTCGGTTCCCATTGTTTGAGCGTGAACATCGGGCGATTCATTTTGTTCACCCAGTCGTCGTTTCTTGGCATGTGCTGGTCCCTGCGCCGCCGGGTGTCCGGCAACTTGCAGGTACGTTATTTACCCTCCAATGAAACATGATTCACTGACTTGGTAACGCCATTCAGAAAGAAATGCACGCTACACGTTCTGCCAACTGCCAACTGCCACTATCTCCCTCTGTCTTTGTTCCATCGATCTCGACTTTCGTACTCTTGTTGGCACTGCTCTTTTGTACCCTTGTCGGCACTGCTCTTGTTTTCGGCCGCCTAATTTGTGGTGTCATGATGGGGTTTGATGAGATCATGCCTGTACATAACAATGGCATAGAATGTGTGTCATCTTAATACATAGTCGTTTTGGGTCGCTGCATATAGCCATTCTCTGAGTCTAGACCTGAAGACCATCTGCAAACGATTGTCGTTTTTGAGCAAATGAGTCGAGCGAAATCATTTTCTAGTCGTTCAACGCCTCATCGATCAACGGTTTGACTGCATCCAAAACAATACAAACTGATTGTGATATATGCGCCAGGTCCGAGTGGCAACATATGCGGTGACTGTTACAGCATTGTTCGGTCCCGGAATTATGGCTACAATATGCGGCATGTCTTGACCAGGATCTCCGGCATACACTATAGTAGCACAAACGTTATTTGCGCTACTGTATCTGATTGCCGACGCGCACGGATCAAATTTCTTTTTTGGGAAATCGTGACAATGGCACCATACGACATTGACGGGAAATCTTCGACTAGGCCCTAGTGCGTCCGAATCAAGCGATACAATGAGGTTCATCATCCCAGCCGCGAGGTTCGGCAGGTAATAAGGTGACTCTGACACCCGCTTGCCAGGCCCCCTCTAGATCCGTGATGGGTCAATACCTATTGAAGAGGACCCTTGTCAAGCACGGAGATTCCGTCAACGCACTGGCTTTTTCGCATGACGGGGCCTTGTTTGCAAGTGGGGCCGATGACGGCCTTGTTGTTGTCTTCAAGGGTCATGGCAGCGGCCGGGAGCTTCGTCGGTTCCAGGTTAAAGCGCCTGTAGCAGCGCTGCTTTGGCGATCTCGCTTTGGGTACACTCTGATGGCTGGTGACACGAGCGGCGATGTGCACACAATATGCCTCAGCGATTCTGGACGTGTAAGTGCTTCTTATCGCCGTACTTTCAGTTCTATATACTAGATCTCTTTCACAGGAAAACAAGTATTATCATACCATCAACAACGTTCCTGGCCCGGTCCACTGCATTTCGCAAAGCGGTTCATTACTGGCTGTGAGTTCAGGCAGCGTTGTACAGCTAATCAAGCAGGGAACTATCGGTTCGTCGTTTTCTCTTCTATCTTGCAGTTCTGGAAGCGATTGATAGCTACCTGGGAGGTCATCGCCCGACTTCCCGACCCGCCTAAATTCCCAGAACTGGAAGGAGAGTTGCCGGAACCAATGGCACGATCCCTCCACTTTCTAGGAGTCGACAATGATGCCCTTTTAGTGACGTATTTAGACCATGGTATAGTGTGAGTGCCCCACTGCACTGAGCTCCATTTATCTTATTGATCGTTGGCGCCATCATACTCTCAACTTAGAGCGTGGAACTTGAAGACTCTAGAAATTAATTGGCGCATCCGGCCTCGATCCTGCAAGATGTACGTCCCGCTATCCCGCTCATTTTCGTTTCTAACAGAAGTCAGAGGTTGTTCCGCAGTGTCTCCCAATGAGAAGGTCCTTGCCACAACAAATCTCTACGACGGCATAGACTGGTACTCTCTCGACTCCAATCACTTCATGGACGCATCGTTCCAGCACACTACAACTCATACGATTTCAGAAAACGTTATTCTTCCCCTGACGTTCGTCCACAATGGCACTGCGGTGTTATCAGGCACATCTACCAGCTGCGCTCGAATTACCAGTTTGAAGGATCACTCCCTTGCGGAGTTGCTTCAGCATGACGGTGAGTGACAAATAACTTGAACTCGTACGCTTCCTACGATTCTAAGAGAAGCGTTGAACAGCGGGTGACATTATACAAGCTTTGGTTCGTCCAGTTTGGAATAGTCGCCCAGAGGGCTATGCTACCCTTGGCTTTCAGGCATACTCAAGTACTGGAGATTGTCGTCAGATTGTAACCGGTGTGTCCGAAAGGGGATCGGAAACTACATTAAGGTACTGGATTCAGCAACGTAGCCCGAAGAGGACAGAAGTGAAGCCAAAAGCAGCAAAGGACCGAATGATGGAAAGTCTAACTACGCACGTAAGGCATGATAGCTTATGGCGGGCTCGATCGCAGTGGCTAACTTGTACCTGGTAGAGGATCGAATTAGCGATTGTCGTCGTGGCCGTCTGCTTATCGTTTTGATACTTCAGTGTACCGCACACCGATTGGGCCTCTAGTTGGTTTGGCGACAAATTAGTCTTGCCAATCATTTTCAGACTGCCAGTGGTTGAAGAGTCACATTTGGACAATGGCCTCTGGGAAAATGAAATTTCTCTGGAATGAACCATCTCTATTTCCCAGAATCTACGTATTCGCGCAAGTGTTCGCGCCTGTATTTCTTTCTACTTCATACCATAGTTTGCTGATATATCTTGTCCTATGGAACTCATGATGGGAATTCGCCTGATCGTTGGGGGTTGACTTTCCCCTTACTACATTCCATGGATTTACAACTAAAGAAAAAGAATGAAGTTCTCTCCTCACGTTTCAGACCTCAGAGAGCGTAGATCCTCCTTTGCGTTCCCCAGCGTGCCGCACTCGCACGCGGCCTTAGAGACTTGAGCACGACGCGTCCTTGACCAAGGCGGCCACCCTTGCGAAGTTTCGCGTGGCGCAGAAGCGTGCACAGCTGTTTCCGACCCGACCACCCGTTACAGCGTGTTGCCCATTGTTTGCGCTCCCGACCTCGTCACACTCGCGCGCGGCCTTAGAGATTTGATATGGACGCGTCCGTGACTGCTGCAGACACACCTATGAAATCTTGCGCGGCGCGGAGGCCTGCACAACCGCTTGCGCCACTTCACACCAGTGACCAGAGGTAGGAGTGCCCGTGCCGAGGGCCTGACTTGAATTGGGACCACACGCAAAGACGAGAGGAAAGTGGCGACAGGAGCGCTGAGTATATTCATCTAGAAACCAGTAGTTTAAATATAGGGAGTCTAGTAGCTACCAGATAAGTAGAGTTGAGGGTGGTATGGGAGAGAACGAATTGGAAGAGGACAAGGAGACGATCGAGACGTGGAATTGAGGGCATAAGGTACGAGGTGGCGAGACGAGTGGTGAAAGATACAGAGAGATAAGGAACAGAGAGGTCGAGGTGGTCGGCGTGCACTAAGGTGCAAGGATTAGTATAGTAGAACAAAAGGGTCGACCGTACCTTTGGCAGAGACATGGGGTCAGCGTAACCCAGACAACCGGCAAGTGGAAGCGACCAAGGAAGCGACACGCAGGACCAGACTTTAGAAGATGCAGCCACTTCCGAAGCGGTGCCTCGGTCATGACTTTTGTAAACGGGTCTCCCTCTGTCGTTCCCCACTGGCACTTAATTTAATTTTTTTAGAGAGGAATTATCGTGCTATAGCTGTTGATATGCGTACTTATGCCAGGTTATCACATGGTGTCTTACTCTGCTTGAGTCTGGATGCGCCACCAGCAAGATGGCAAAGATATCGAGGGAACTCGAATCGAATTGGTCCAAACGACCGATCGACCACGTCGCCCGATCCACTCACGACGTTCAGATGGACCTTCAGATCCATCCTGATACGCCATCCCATCCCAATTGTGGAAAAGGTAAGTCAGCGGTTTTGAAAGCGCAAATGGTGGTGCTCACCCTGGTTACAAGCGGCCCAATGGCCCTTTTCAACCCCCTCCACACCGCCTTGAGGAGTGAGCGCAAGAGCTTGCGAGCAAGTTTGAATAGCGTAAGTCGTTTGTTTGCGAGAATATGAGGGATGACTCACATTTGGAATCGGTTTAGGAGTAGGGATGGTGGGGTAATTCGATGATGACGCGAGTGTTACGGACCAGCGGACCGTTCCGTGACGTGAGTGAAGTCGAAAGACTTGGCTTTATCACAAGTCAAGAAGATGCTGCTTGGAGCACTCAGAGAGCACGCAAGTAAGAGGGGAAAACACTGGATTCAAACGAAGAGTAGACAAGGCTTGTACTACTCTGTAGCTACCTCTTTATACTCGTACAGACTGGGGTTTTTCGTGACTATTTTCTAAGATTTACGAACTAATGGTGAGCTGGCAAAAGGTCATCATACGTGGCAAACACCGCTGGCAAGAAGTACGTTCGTTGGCAATCGATTCGACGTGGCGCGTTTCGTGACCGTGATGTCACGTGGGCGTGACATAGCCCTCCTTCTAGGCGTGATCGTCCCGATCCGCGTTGTCGAGCGCATGCGAGAAGTCGTAGTCGTGACGAAAGATAAAGTGAGTCGGGCGCTCGTATGGCGTACCTCGTCGTTGCGCGCGAAGTCGAGCATTGATTTGTGTTGCTCGTTCGCGATCCACCGCGCGTCCGAGCATAGCAAGCCATGCGCAATAGGTGCGCGCGTGAGCATGAGTTGTCGGGACGTGACAAACGCGTCGAGTCGCGCACTTGGTATGAGGCTGGCGACATTCGAACGAGAGGTGTTGTTCGTTGTCACAGTAATTGCATGCGGGCAGGCCTCGTCTGTCGTGGCGCGATGCTCGTTGATCTTCTTCGGCTACCTGGCTGGCGGGAGACGTCTCTTCGTGAAGGGTTGGGAACTGAGTGTGGCGTGTCAACTGCGCGGTCTGGGCATAAGTACGGAGGGGTTGGCGCGGCGGGACCGGAAGTGCGATTTCTGATCCAATGACCGGTACGCGGTGATGGTCGAGTCACCGGTCGGTGTTGTTCATACGTATAGTGGCGAATGGCAGGAGGGTAGGGAGGGGATCCGACAGATACGGCCTCAAACATGACGCTGCACGTGCACTGGCCAGACGCTGGTCGATTTCGTCAGCTTCGGTACTCCACTCACTCCATGCTCGCTCGGTTTCCTTCATGCGTGCCACGAGTTGGTCGCGTCTGACGAGTGATGCGCGGAGACGATACACTTCCGCAGTGACTCCTGGATCAGCGAGCAAATACAGAGCCTGATCGACTTCCTGTCGCACGGGATGGTCTGCGCGAAATAGGTCTCTGTTGTCTGGCGAATCTGCAGGGAGATCTGGGCCGTTGCGAGGTTTAGCAAATAGTGGACCGTAATAGATGGGCTGGTTACGTCCTTCGGTGGCGATAATTACTGGCCGATCGCGTTGGTCGATTAGGAACTGAACGAATGGGGCTCGTCCTCTAGTTCCGTTCGCAAGTGGTATCTCCATGAGATAGTCGTTAGTGGGGAGCGTCATAGTCCATTGCCGGTCCGGTCGTTCGATCCTGTCAAGGAGCGATCGACGTTGATCTACTCCTGAGGGGTTGCTGGGTCGCGGGGGTAGTGGATGCTGTGGCGATGTCGGGGTTGGATTGGTGATTCGCAGAGCCAAGGTTGGCTTTGGTGGTGAGGGCGGAGCCAGACGAGGTATCTCAGGTGCTGGTATCAGCGGTGACTGAGGGCCTTCCCAAAGTCCCGCTTCTTCTTCTTCCTGAGCAATTTGCTCCAACGCCTCCCTGAGTAGTCTCTGTCGGCGGTTAGTACGCGCCTGTGAGTGTCGTCTGTGTAACCCCTGCGGTGTGATGTAGGTGCTAAGACCCCACATGTCTTCGCGGGATCGCGGAGAGTTCTCCCGTGCGTCGTACGTGGGCCCGACGTTGGCCCACCGTTCGACTTCGCGGTTGACCTGTGCGCGCAACCACTGCGGGGTATCGCTGTCAGAGATCCATGGGTACTGTGGTGGGTGACGAGGCGGGGCGTTATCCATGAGAGAGATAGAGTTAATTGTTATGTCGTGCACCTCTTTATATTCGCGGATAAGATCTGGGGTCCGTAAGTTCGACTCTGGTTCCCAGCTATCGTGTGCCGCAGTATACCCCTTCCATCGAACTAGATATTGCGGCGTTTTGCGGCGTCCGAAGGTGCGATAATCGAGAAGTCGTTCCACTTCCCATTCTTGTTCGCCGTCTATAAGATCCGGTGGAGGGTTACTTTCTTTAGCACCGTTGATCTCGCTAGTTTTATAGGGCGTGAGTAATCCTGCGTGAAAGGTGTTATGAATGTGCCACGTCGCCGGTAGCTGTAGGGCATAGGCGATATCCGAGATACGCTGTGTAACGAGGAAGGGTCCGTATCGGCGAGGTGCCAACTTCGTTGTGGGATGGGTAGTTTTCAAGTTTGTGGCGTCCAGCCAGACCTTGTCGCCGATGCGATAGGGCTGATACGCTGTCTCCTTTACCCATTTCAACTGGGTCGTCCTCATGGCTTCTTTTGCTTGTTGTCGAACTTTCTTGAGCTCCGCGAGTCTGTCGGTCGCTGTAGGCGATGGAGTGGCGTTCGTCGTAGGTTGATGGACGTGGGGTGTGAATCCAACTAGTAGTTCGAATGGTGTTTTCCGAGTTGTTTCGGACGTCCACGAGTTGAGAGTGTACTGCGCGATCGGTAACCATTTCGCCCAATCGTTCTGTTGATAGTTCGAGAAAACTCGTAAGTATTGTTCTAGACGTTGGTTAGTACGCTCTGATTGGCCATCCGTGCGTGGGTGGTAGGCAGTACTGATGTTTTGCTCTACTCTCAACGCGGCGCACAGTGCTCTGGTGAACGAGGCAGTGAAGCGCGGGTCCCTATCGGATATCACTTTGGTGGGGAGTCCGTAGTGCGGTACAACGTATCGGAGATATAGCGCCGCTGTTTGTTCTGCGTCTATCGCTTCTCGACACGGGATGAATATACTGGCCTTCGAACATCCCTGATCGGTGATCGTAAGGATGGAATCGTACTTTCCTGATTTAGGCAGTTTAACGATGAAATCGAGGGCTACGATGTGAAATGGCAACGCTGTTTCTGTAGGGTAGATGGGTGAGATCGGTGGTTTTGGACGACCTGGCAGGTTTTTATTGGCCTGACAAGTATGGCAGCCGGAGACGTAGTCGGCGATATCCTTTGCCATATTTGGCCACCAATAGTGTTTTTGTATTGCCTGCATGGTTTTTGTCTGGCCGGGGTGACCGGCAGTAATCGAATCGTGGAAGGATTCGATCACCCCCCTCCTCAGGGTGAGATCGTCCACGATCACAAGACGTCCGCGGTGAAAGGCAAGGGAAGGGGAAGTCGAGGATTGCTCCAAATGGTAACGATCGACCCAATCCGTGGGGAGTGCGACTAGTTGTGCTTGACGACATCGATCGTCAAGGGAAACAAGACGAGCAGTGTTGATAAAGTAGGCGGGCGGCAAGACGATGACGCCAGTGTTATCGTCGCCGGTTGGTACGAGCGTGGGATGTCGAGAAAGTGAGTCAGCGTGAAGGGTAGGTCCGGGCACATGGCGGAGGCGAAGATCATAATCAGCGAGGATGTTGACCAACCGTGCAACGCGGCGATTGATGTGTTGGGGAGAGCGGTAGTGTAGGAGATTGGCGTGGTCAGTGAAGACGGTAACCGGGTGTCGTGCGGCGACCAGGAGATGTCGCCAGTGTTCGAGGCCGCGAACGAGGGCGAGGAACTCGCGATCGTATACATCGTAGTTACGTTCGGCAGGCGAAAATGCCTGGGAGAAATATCCGACCGCCTGATGCTTATTTCGCGGATCCGGTTGCGTGAGGATGGCACCGATAGCGTATAAAGAGGCGTCAGTTTGGAGAGAATAGGGTAGGTCGGTGTCTGGTTGTTTCAGCGCAGGGCGTGAGCAAGCGAGGGAGATAAGGGCATCAAGGGCCGTTGTATGCTCTGCGGTCCATTCGAATAAAACGTCCTTCCGCAGGAGTTGTGTAAGTGGTTGGGCAAGATGTGCATAGCGCGGGATAAAGGGTCGTTGATATCCTAGTACGCCGAGGACGCTGCGCACTTGTTTGACAGTGGTAAGGTGGCGTGGCCAGTCATGTAGGCCCGATATTTTGTCCTGACCCATGCGAATCGTTCCGTTTGCGATGGTCATGCCGAGGTAATCGATTTCAGTGCGTTCAAATTCGCACTTGGAGAGTTTTAAGAAATAGCTCTCGTCGAGGAGGACCTGCAGAACCTTGTTAACGATCATACGATGTCGCTGGATATCGTGAGTTGTAGCGATTAGTATGTCGTCCATGTAGACGAACAATTCCGCGGGGTGCTGATTGAGTAGATTGCGGAAGATGCGATTCATTGCGCGTACGAAGGTCGCTGGTGAATTCGTGAGTCCAAAATACATGACCATCGGTTCGAACAACCCGCGAGGCGTTTTGAACGCCGCCTTCCATTGGTCACCATCTTTGATGCGGATATTGTTATATCCCCACCGTATATCGAACTTCGTGAACAGAGTTTTATCGGCCAATCGGTCCAAGATATTAGAGATTAGCGGAATCGGATAAGTATCTCTAACCGTGATTTTGTTCAGCGGTTTGTAATCCTGAATGGGCCGCAACTTGCCGTCCTTCTTCTTTAGAAAGAAAAATGACGAGGCGTAATGTGACTTCGACTCGCGGATGTATCCCTTCTCCAGATGTTCGCGCAAAAATTCGTCCAAATGCTCCATCTCTTTAGCGTTTAACGGATATATTTTGCACTGGAGCGTGGGCGGTGCGTCCGGGAGTAGGGTAATCACGTGGTCGTCCAGTCGTTCGGGAGGGAATCGTTTAGCGGCTTCTTCCGAAAAGACGGTGGCGTATCGTTCGTACTGGGGTGGCAACATATCTGCTCCGCTCGAACCGAACTTCTCCGCCATTTGCTGTGCGATGGTGTCGATTGTTTCGCGTCGTCTATAGGTAAGCCGTCTTGTCCCGCCCAGTAACTGATTTTTCGACCAGTTGATATCGGGATTGATGTCTTTGAACCATGCGTGGCCCAATATGATGCGTGGTCGACCCAAAGTAGTGACGTAGAGGTGAGTATTATATTCGCGTCCTTCCCAAGTAAATGTAACGGGACACGCCTTCGTGATAGTACCCGTCTGATTGGGGGTCCCGTCTGCGTTATACGCTTGTCGTGCGGGGACGTCGATCGTGGTCATTGTAAGTTTCTGGACGAGGATAGGGTCGATGAAGTTTTGTGATGCTCCAGAATCAAGTAGCACCGGTACTTTGTCTTCATTCTCGACGTCGACCGATATGGTGAGGGTTGTGCTGTCAGTTGATGATAGCACGTTGATTTCGGTGATACCATCTCCGTCTAGGTCGTCGTCGTCGTCAAGCCCAGCTTCGATAAGCATTTGCGAGATCATCTGCTTTCGATCGGCGCCCGATAATCCCAACAGTCCGGAGATTAACGTTTGTTTGTCCAGAACCGGCGGAGGCGCCGTCGTAGGTTGTTGTATCGGTGCAGTGGCAACCTCGTTAACGCGACTAGGACCGGCCCGTTTCTTTGGACAGTCGCGGGAAAGATGTCCTGACTGCTTACAACGGAAGCAAAGACCTTCTTTCCTGCAACGTTCCCATTCCGCCTGTTCCTGGGGAGTGCGCTGTCGTGGCGTGAAGGTATTGACTGCGTCTACGTCCATTGGTACTACGTCGTTCCGTGGGGCGGGACGGGGTGCGATCGGTTTTGGCGGTGGTACCGCTCCTTTTCCCAGAGCTGCCACGCAGTTGGTGATTGTGCGGAATCGCTGAACTTCCTCTCGTGTCGCGATTTTCCAGTCGTCCATGGTAACGGGCATGACTCCTCGTTTTAAGCAGGCAACCAGAAGTCCTTTCTTTAGGCCTCGCCGGAATAGGTCCACCGTGCCGATGGCTGTCATGTCCCATCCTGCTGCCTCCGCTAGCTGTTCGAATCGAGCGATGTATTCGTCGATGGCCTCTCCGTTCATTGTTAAGGCGGTGAGTTTAGCGTAAGCGGTTTGTTTACTGAGCGTATCTGTCCAGGCGTTTTTGAAATCGGCGACGAACTCGTTCCACAGTCGTTCGTCGGTCTCCGCGATGGGGTGCGTGGTGTGATTAATCTTTTCGTCCAGTTTTTTATCCTGTGACTGGTTCCAGTTTTCTACGTCCGGTCCTCGGATGAGAGTTAACGCCAGAGCTACCCGCTGATATGGTGAAACCATTCGTTCGTTCGTACGATTTACTCGTCGATACTGGTTGAATTCGTGCAGGAATTGAGCGCTTTTCGCTCTATCTCCATTAAAGTACGTGGGTGCTCCTCCTTGGAGGGGTCCATTGGTCGTAGTTGTCGAAGGTGTACTGCCAGATCCACTTGCCATCGGAATGGGTGGGGTCGGGAACGGAAGTGATGTGAACGGCAGGGGTTGTTGTGGTGAGCGACGTTTTCCTTTTCGTTTCAACGAAGCGACGGCTAATCGATGAGTATTCCAGTCGTAATCTGGGATGGTTTGGATATCCGATCTTATGCGTAATCCCCAGTCGTGTGGTCGTTCGACGCGAGCGCTGTTATATGTCGCCCAGCCCGGGTAATCAAGTAGTACTTCGTACCACGCGTTCTCGTTTTCAAAGTACTCGACGTCGAGACTCGGATCTGGTGTTCGTTCGAGCGTATACCCTCTGTGGTGTTCCCACACGAGGCCTTTAACCGTAAGATCTGTGAGATTAGGTGCTGTCCGTCTGAGTACCAGTCGTTTTTCGGTACTGTCGTTTGAGTCGTGTGCGGGTTCGATATATGCGAACTGCCCGTCCGGGGATTCCGCCAGTTTCGTTCGTACGACACTTGTGCGCTGTGTCGTCTAGTGAGGGAGTAGGAGGTCTACTCTTATGTTACGGACCAGCGGACCGTTCCGTGACGCGAGTGAAGTCGAAAGACTTGGCTTTATCACAAGTCAAGAAGATGCTGCTTGGAGCACTCAGAGAGCACGCAAGTAAGAGGGGAAAACACTGGATTCAAACGAAGAGTAGACAAGGCTTGTACTACTCTGTAGCTACCTCTTTATACTCGTACAGACTGGGGTTTTTCGTGACTATTTTCTAAGATTTACGAACTAATGGTGAGCTGGCAAAAGGTCATCATACGTGGCAAACACCGCTGGCAAGAAGTACGTTCGTTGGCAATCGATTCGACGTGGCGCGTTTCGTGACCGTGATGTCACGTGGGCGTGACAGCGAGGCGGCAATCGAGCGCCGGCGTCGACGTGTACTGGGAAAACAAGCGCCGGCGTCGACCCGCGCGGGGAGAACGAGCACTGGCGTCGTTTCAGGCTCAAAACCGACTTGGGGGCTCGCGTTTCCGCGTACGCAGCCCCAGTTCTCGAGAAGCCCGGGCTAGAGATAACAGGATTGGGATATATCCGCAATTGTTAATAATATTGTATTGTCACTGCTATATTTACGTGCACCGCCAGTCAGAATGGTACTTGACTAGATCAATCGTGAGCTGCCCGGTGGAGACGATAAGAAGGGCCATGGCGATTCGATCTACTTTGCTACCATTTGGGTGTGGGTCTGTTACTACGCACACAATGGAACTGGATGGAATGACACTGTATTTTGGAGCGGCAAGACAGCCCGTAGGGTACATGCGATCAACTGACGGGCGCTCTATCTACGACGTCGAGTTGGAGAAAATGGGAGTGACGAGAGGGATTGAATGGGACAAATAGAAGGGGCATCGGACGAACCCATAGGAAGTGAAGATAGGATGACTGGCGCAGACACGAAGGATGGTAAGTTAGACGTCTACATCAATGGAGGCGACAAGGTAGGGACGTACGAGTCACGAGCGAAGAACCAGGGCACTATGCCGCACGGCGCTAACCTCCGTAGGTGGTAATGAGTATGATGCGATGCGTGTCCAAGTCAGATAATACAAATGGCGATCCTTGGCAGGACGGAGAGGCGGTCAGAGCGGGGATAGGTGGTGCGGTGAAAGGGTGTGGGCCCAGGTAAGGCTATCAAGTAGCCTCGTGCGTGTGCCAGAGTGTGTTGATGGGATTGGCAATGAGGACAGAGAACAATGACGTAAAGAGACGGAGACAAGGAGGCAAGAGACAACAAGCAGACAAAGGTAAGATAGAGAACGACGATGTAATAGGACGGAGACAAGGTGGCGGGAGACAAGTAGCAGGGCGGCCGAGGTAAGCTGCAGCAGTCCATGCAGCGAAAACGAAAAAGGCAAGTCGAGGGGACAATGGATATACAGTAATCGATTAACGGAGTCGTTTTATGATACGTCACAATGTAATTACATGAACTTCCTTTTTTTATTTAGCGTTGCTGCTTTCCACGGGGGTTTTGGGGTCGATGTTGGCAAGCGTAGTGTCGGGGTCAATATCTTGATCGCTTGTCGCAAGCCCTTTTGACGATTTCGATGGCTTCCGTAGTCAAGTTGTCGCCAGAGGGTTGCCAGTACATCGTAGAACCAGAGAACGGCGCAGGCGCAGATTCACGTCTGTGATGCGAGTGGCTGGATGTGACTTAACTGTACAGTAGCCAGGTCCAATGAGAGCCCTCCTCTTCGTCGATGGATGATTGGGAGACTTGCGCGAACTCGGGGGACTTGAAAATGAGATCTGTGCAATGAGTATTCGTTAACATTGTTCCGGGTCCAGAATTTGCGACGTACCGTCCTTGCGCTTCGACTCTGGTAAGGCGAGCCCGTTGTTGCTAATGATCCAGTCCTGGAGCTCCGAGGCTTGAAGAGTCCTGAGCGACGCAGCATCTGCGCGAGCATCCTAGAGGTTATGGGTGAACTGGAGTTCACGATCAAAGGCCGACTCACCTCGTCTAATGCCACTAAAGCTGGTAGAGTTGGTTCCCATGTACCTCGGATATGTTGCTTGCAGTGACAATGTCTGTGATAGGGGCAGACCGTTTGGGAGACGGCGACAGTCGCGATAGTAAGGGGTGTAGGAATTGTTGGGACGCGAGGACGAATGGTTCTCTAGAAAATTTCGTGTTTAAAACCTGGAGAAGGTGTGAACACATACCAGCGCCGACCCAGCGATTCTCAAGACATTTTCAAAGTAGATGTCGTCCTCGGAGAGCCTGCATCCGCGCACATCGACCACGCTTCCTGGCACGTCTTGATGGTGGCTGCCACTAGTTTGAAGGCAGTGACAACACTGCCGATGTCCTGCCAGCTGGTTAGCGAGGACGACAAGCTGGCACCACCTGCCGTGAACTTAATGTCCCCAACTTTGACACGCGTCCTCATCGATGTCTGGTGAACCCGGGTCGGTGAATTGAGATCGCTCCGAGTCGAGGAGCGTCGACGGAGTCTTGGAGATCGGTGGGAGGCTTGCGCGAAAATAGATGTACAGTTAAGGGGTCGACAGACTCGACACCGGAGCGCAACGTTGAGCCCGACATATCACCCGAGGTCAGTGCCAACGGTCGAGCGTCATCCAGAAGAGCCGATTGGACACTGAACGTTGACCTCCTAGCATGCGTCGGGTGTCCATGTCCGCTCCAGGTTCGTCGTCTGACTGCCAAACGACTCTCGTCGGATTGTCTGCGACCTCCGGACTGCGGCGACAGACTCCGACTACTCTCCGACTTCTGAACAGGACATGTGACTCGATATCGAGAGTCTCGATGTTATTGAGTCACGATGTCACGACATCGGGTCTCGTGTCGGATATTTTCTCAGTGAAGCACTTGAATATATTTGAATAATATTGAAAATATTTTTCACAATATCTTTAAGATAGATTATCCATACTCATTGTCAATTACTTTGATGGGCACATGGGAATCATATGATTGGATTCATTGTGAATGTAATTAGTGTGTATCAAGTACTTTCATCCTAAACTCATTGCTGACTATATTATGAATGTAATCATGATGTTTTGTGCACTTATTTTTGAAACACTTTTGGAATATGTTTTCTATTAAATTAGCATGAAAGCCACCTTAACATCTTAAAATGCCCACAGTGACACTCGGCAGCGGCGTCCTCACAGTCAGCAGGCCCAGTAGCGTCCCAATGGTTAGCAAATTTGTCATGGTCCCATGATGCAGGACCTGCGTTTGACGCTAAGTTAGACCCTCGAGTTTGACATGTGGTGGGGATTTGTGTAGCCGTACGCAGGGCACGGCAGCTCGGAAGTTGAGTCCTGTTGATGTGTTGGGAAAGGCCACGAGGGGTGAACACCCAATTGCAGCCGCGACAGTGAATTTGTGCTCGGCTCATGGCAGTGGGTCGGGCTGGGTGGTAGTAGAAGGAAAAGAAGTGAGCGTCAAATGGAGGACAATTACCAGACTGTTAACACTTTTCAGTTAGCGCAGCAGATTATCGATATAAAGAAGACGTACCTTCGTCCCCATCCCCCATTCCAATTCCAGTCTCTACTCAGTAATCATATTAGTACTCCCTTTTTCTCGATATCATCACCTTTGCTTTGATCTTTATAGATGGCCCCGCAAACCCGCCGTACTCAGATGTGTGTGCCGACAGAAGACACACAGGGAAGACGAAATGAAGACCAGACTCCATTTCAAACCGCAACTCAGGCAGGCCAAGATAACACTACGGGTTCGAATGGCAACACAACGATTCGGGTTCCTCCACCCAGTAAGTCTACAACTTCATGGAGTGAGGAATTCGTCTTATTCAGTTATCGCAAGCACGCGGGAAACGTACCTTCAGCACCAGCAACGTCGTTACACCCACACCCTCGAATACACAGTTGGGCACCACTAAGAAAACCCGAACTATTGGTATGTGAATCGCAAAGGCAATTGATGATGAGACTGACCTTGAAGTTGATAAAGGTCCTTCCCATGGTCGTCCGATGCCACTCAAGTTGGCCCAGGAAAGCGAGCTAATAAATGAACAAGGGTATGATGGCGGTGCGATAAGGGGGAAACGAGTTGAGAGGCAAGGTGGTGAGTGAGAATATTACTAATCTCTTTGTTCGTCAAACAAGCAGAAATTTTTCAGCTCCGTCCTCTGGTCATGTTCCTCCCCCCGTCCACGTTCCTTCCTATTCCAACCCCAAATGCTTCCACGACCCTGATGTGGATGATGACGACAGCGCATCTGAGGACAATGACGACGACAACGAGCAGATTGTTGAACTTGCTCTCAGAAACCCCGCAAAATTCTCTGAGGCTATGGCTACTGAAGTACGCCTTTTTTTTTTCAACATCCTTTAGTCTGACTCCCACTTTCACAGCGGCCCACCTGGAAGGAACCAGGTGGTATAGATACGCCCCGCTCAGCGAAGCTGACTTCCAGACAGAGCACCGACAGCCCCGGCTCATCTGGCGGTGTCCGCAGCCATGCACCTGCAGGTGCTACCCCTACGTCCACACCAATACTGCCAGTGACACCTGGACCGAAGGCACGCCTGGCTGAGCTCCCAGATAAAGGTTTTTTTTTTTTTTTTTCTTTAAGTGTCCGTTCTTTGGCTGACCATTGCGACACATAGCTGGTACTCCATCGCCAAACCAGACCCTGACTGTGATGTCCGAGTCGCCGGTGTCCCCTGTCTCACGTATCGATACAGATCTGGTGTTCGTGGGTAGCACAACCAAGATCATGCTAACCAGCCAGCGCCCACTCATCCAAGGGATTGTTCAGGATGCAATCGAGAACCTTCGAGCTTCTCTCTTATTTAACAATGCCTTCCCAGACGCGACTGTCGCTTTTGCCTTCACTCGAGATGCTCTCCTTACTGCCACTGAGAGTCATGGACACGGAGGAGGCATTGTTCGATGCCAACTTCAAGTCGACGACGAATATCTGACCAAGCTCATATCCTTGGTAAGTTTTATGATATTATAGATGATGTCACTCAAATTAATGGACAGTCACGTGCACGAGTTCCACATTTCCATAGTGAGGTCAAGGAGCGTTGCAACGCCGTTAGCATGGCGCCAATAATTGCGACCGGTTCGGCGGCTGAAATTTCCCGATTGATTCGGAAGCAGCTTTCTTGTTACAACTATATTTTCCTGGGGGCACCTGGTGTAAGTGCCATCCTTTTTGATGAGCTCTTCTGATACCTTCCTAGAACATGGGAATCACTGGACTTGTGAGGACCTCGCACCCATATCGAAACCCGCGAATCATTGCAGTTATCCGTGACTTATATTTCACGGGTGGTTCAACTTCGTTTGTTGCTCGTTTCCACCATCTTTTCCCAACGTACCAAGGTGAAGATGGAGTGGTAAGTCGGGAAGTTCCAATGCCCATGGTCGCTCTAGTTGCAACTGCAGTGAGTCAAGTAAAACTTTATTTTTATGATGCTAACTCTGTATTAGCTTTATGCCACTCTTTATGAGTGGCGTGGTGGCGAACAGCAGACAGCAGAATTTTCAGCAAATGCCTACATGGATGTGTACCTCACCAACATGAATACTCTCAAGCATATCCTAAACAACCGAGAACGTGCTTTTCACATCATGATGAGTGATATTTATGCTCAAGCAAGGTGAGTCTGCTACCTTCGCTTGGACTGTTGTAGTCCTGACTGTGCTGTGGTAGCACTATGGGGGGTACAGTCGTGACATCGACTCTTCCAATTGCCGATCTTGATCTCGATGAACTTGAATGAAAGTGTGCTTCCAGCTTCGACAGACCTGTTAACAATAATACCCTGTAAGTCTATGGTACTCCTTTGAACGACATCACTGACGTGAATTTTAATGATCAGCAGTGATTATCAGAAATTCCCCCAAAAAAAAAAAAAACATTTGACCTTTTCCCCTCACTCTCCTTTTTGATTTCCGTGCTTGTTTGTTTGTGCCTGTCGTGCCTGGTCGCTCCTTTGATAGTTATAATAAAATTTGATAATGGTTAAGATAATAATGATTGATAATCTGAGAGAATCTGAGAGCACGATTATTGGTAACCTATCTGAGAATACCACGAAAATATCGCGAAAATATCGATAATTAGCACTAATTTAGTTGTGGCAACGAAATAGAGATAATTTAGCTAATTATACTAATCTTCGCTAATTTAGTCAAATTATCCCTCGCTAGCGCGGGAGGTTTTTCCTGATGTTGTTTGTACGGATCGATTTCGAGTCGATACATACTAATTCCAAGCCATTCAAGTGCATTGGTTTCAAGCTTGGGGGCCTAACTGTTCGCGCGTTCTCAAAACACATTTGATAACGATGGACGAAACATCGCATATTTATGCTATGATAGTTACACAATACTGATAGCAAGCACCTTATCGGCATCTGTAGTCATAAAACAAAGTATGTGAAAGCTAAAAACCGAATCAGAACCACATGGCACGAATCTGGAGTCCGAGAAGACAGGGCAGTTATAATACAGAATACGTTGAGTGATATCACGTCCGCCGAAGCACTATACCCCACGCGCGCCATGGTTTGAAAGCAAATTCGCAATCCTACGATGCCCACTCGCCATTGCTTCTCGGGCCGGTGTCCTGCCGTCGGAGTTGACCACATTTTCGTTAGCGCCTCGGTCGAGCAGTAGCTGCACGATCTCGGTGTACCCATTTGAGGCTGCGATGTGCAGTGGAGTCCAGCGATATAGGTGCAGCGTGTCAATATCGGCGCCACGTTCAATCAGCAACCGCGCGATGTCGAGGTGTTCTTTATAAGATGCCTCGTGCAATGGGGTCCAACCGCGGCGGTCGCGACAATTCACGTCTGCGCCACGATCAATCAGTAGGCGTACAACCTCCAAATGTCCTGCAGTCGATGCTACGTCCAAAGGCGTCCCATAGACCTTGTTCCGAGTATCGACATCTTCCCCGCGATCAAGTAGCATTCGCACGACATCAAGGCGTCCGCTGTCTGATGCAGTGTGCAACGTCATCTCTTCCGCGTCATCGGGAGTCTCGTCGTCATCCGTAAGCGTGCCCGGAGATGCTGTTTCTGGTAGAGCTACTCCCATGCGCTCGGCCAGAAACATCGCTACTTCGTGCTTCTCGTTGGCCAACGCCAGATCAAACGGAGATTTGTCATCGTTGTTCCGCACATCGATTTGCGCTCCAGACTCCAGTAACAGCTTCACCACCTCCAGATGCCCCTCACGTGCCGCAGTGTGTAATGGTGTCCACTCCTTGCTATCTCGGGAATTCACATCTGAGCCGCGCTTGATAAGGAAGCGTATAATCTCGAGCATCTCTTTAGTTGAGGCACGGTCCAGTGGCGTTTCTTGATTCTTGTTCTTCTTGTCAACGTCAGCACCGCGTTCGACTAGCAATTTCGCAACCTCGACATGCCCATTCATCGACGCACTATGTAGCGGAGTCCAAAAGTCAACTTCCTGCGAATTAGCATCCGCTCCGTGGTCAAGTAACAGCCGAACGGCTTCGAGATGTCCGTTTTGTGATGCGAAATGTAAGGGAGTCCAGCCCTCGTGGTCGCTCGAGTGTACGTTGGCACCCTGTTCGATTAGAAGGCGTGAAGTCTTCACCTCGCCATCGCATGATGCTACGGCCAAGGGTGTCATGAACCTCCCATTCAGGATATCGGGTTCAGTGTCATGCGCGAGAAATAAACGGACGACCTCGAGTTGGTCGTCCTTCAACGCCTTGTGGAAGGGAGTCTGGCCTTCGCAGTCGCGGATGTTGACATCTGCGCCGTGGTCGAGGAGCAGCTTCACGACTTCGAGAAACCCGAAATTCGACGCTCCGTGCAATGGGGTCCAGCCTTCGTTATCTTGCGAATTCACGTCAGCACCGTGGTCGAGAAGCAATTCCACGACATCCGGGTATCCGTTCCGGGATGCCGTGCCCAGAGGCGTCCAGCCATCATTGTTTCGCGCGTCTACTTGGGCGCCACTATCGAGCAGTAATCGTACAATTTCTAGATGCCCATGTGCACACGCGGTGTCCATCGCGGCCCGGCCCTGGACATCACGAGGTTCGACATTTGCGCCATTCTGTAATAATAGTCGTGCGACTTCGACTTCTCCCTGCCACGACGCCATCCAGAGTGGGGATCGACGATCTCTGTTCAGGAGGTTGACATCCGCTTGGTATCCGAGTAGTAACTGCACAATGTCGACGCGCCCACTCAGCGATGCTTCGTGCAGTGTACACCCTTCGTTCGTCTTGTCTAGGACATTAACGTCTGCACCATGCTGTAGGAGTAAAAGCGCGATATCCATGTGTCCGCGGATGAGTGCTGTATGCAAGGGGGTCCCATAGAGGCCACCATCGGAATTGACATCCTCCGGATAAATACCAACTAGGCGCTCTACGAGGCCAGGAAATCCACAGAGTACTGCATAATATAGCGGGGTCGTCTCTGGCTGCGTCGGACGTGCCGTGAATGCGTGTCCCTTCCAAGGATGGACAATATCGTACAGCCAGATCCACGTGGAAAACTGTGGCTTGTCCCGGTCGAAAAGACGCACCATCTCATCCAGGACGCTGGACGACACATCTCCGAACTGGCAATGGTCAACCCAATGTCGCGCGGCATATACGGCGAGTGGAAGATTCTTGATGCTGTCCTTGTCGACACTGTCATCTAGTTGTAGTAAGACTCCGAGGCAAGCTCGAGCGAGGAGCGTATGCGCAAGTTGGGGAACGATATGATAACGGGAAAGCTCTGGTCTGGCTGTCGCGAGCCGGTCGGAGGTCAAGAATTCCTTCACGGAAAAATGTGAGAATTGCACGACTGGTGAACCATCGACGTCGACAATCATGACTAAGCTGGAACATGCTGACAAGACAGCTTCGTGTGAATCTTCTGGGCGCCAATCTGGACGATATTCGACAGGGTGTCCGGGGTCAATTCGAAGGGCAAGAACCTCTGCGAGTTCGTCAACGCGAAGGGGACGTATAGCCACCGTTAGACACTGGAACAGATTATACGCAGGTTCTGGTTTCTCCTCGTCGATGTGAAGCAGGATCCGCTCGTATGTTTCGTCCAAAGTTTTAGGCAACTTGTCTAGAGTGTGCCGAATTGTCCCAGGAAATCTACGACGCAGGGTTTCTAGCTGGCAAAAGACCCACCGGAACCTGTCCGCTTTCGTAAGCGAATACGTCCAACAAGTCCACAGGGATTGCTTACATTCCGTCTGCTCTCTCAGATAGATTATCAATTACCAACTGCTTGTCCTGTGCTCTCCACTTTTGCATCTTCTTATCTGAATGGACGACAGTGCTGATGTAATCCAGGATGTCCTTCTTCTGCCCGCTTTCATCGTGAAGCGACACTCGAAACTGCGCCAACGGTTCAAAAACACTTCGAATGTCGAACTCCGGACGGCTGGAAATACAAAGATGTACATTTGGAAGCTGAGAATTGACAAGATCTTCCAAAAACTCCAGCACCTTCTCACGTGGCGTCGGCATCCCAGACGTGTTAGGACATTCGTCCAGAGCGTCCACAATGATATAAATTGTCGGCTGTCCTTCCAGTCGGAGCATATCCTTTAGACACCGCGCAAGCGCGCTATCGCTGGGCTCTCGTGTCCCCGCGGCGTGAGATGAATACAGGCGAGACAGAATTTCGTAGCAAGGATCTGACTCGGCGCAGAGCTGGCAAAGGAGAGAAGACAGTAATCCACGTCGGTGTTGCTTATCGTTGTCCCTAAAATCGAAATAAAAATACGCCATTAACGCCAATCCGGCTGCGCACAGGCCCTCGATGTCCCGAATGATCGCGGTGCTAGTGGAGAGCCTGAGTGACACCAAGCAACGATGACGAGAAGCGACATACGTGAGAATACTTTTTCCCGATCCCGCTGTGGATCAGGGAACTCATCAGGGCGCATAACACAGAAGATACAGAAGGACACACACGTTTGCCATGAATCCACAACAGCGTACCCTTGGCGTTCCACTCAGAAAAGACGGCGCCTTGTAAGAACCATATGGCCGTTCCAGTTTGGTAAGCTTCACACGCAATGTTGTAATTCTTCGACGGATCTGGAGGGGAGATCCAACTTCGGGCGTCCTTTTGCAGCTGATCACCTATGAAACATTCAGTCTGAGCGATCAAAAGAGGTAGAACAAAGAGGTGACGGACGTTTCATCTTATTTATCTCGCTCGCTATCCCTTGCATCGTGACTGGTACAAGTCGTCAGCCGGCACATAAAACACCTGGGTACATAGGACGGCCCAGGCCGTAACATACCCAGAACATTCCTGACCCCATCCAGTGATGCCCTACCGTCTATCCAAATATCAGCTCGGGGAAACATCAATATCGATCCGAATATCAGTGACCCACCGTCCATGACCACCTTCACATTATTCACGAGACAGTGCACCACTTCTAGAGTCTGCGCTCCCATCATCCGAGCTTCTTCACGGGTCAGACGATCCAGCTTCTGCAGCACGGCTTCGATTTCGCTTTTACCTAGCAGCTTCTTTGCAAACTTCTCTGTATCACGTTGAGCTACCAGAGCTTAGACCCAACAACCCACTTACTCAATCTACCTTGCTGAACCTGTTTAGTGGCGAGCGCGAGCACCGAGAGTAGCTCAACCAATATCTTTACAATGATGTCTGTCATTGAAGGAGTGAACGGGATGGAAGTGTATATTTGAAGGCGTTTGAGGAAATTTCCGAGGCATTCGAACAAGTCTACGAGGGAATCGTAGCTCGAGCTGACATCACTGGCCGCCTGATGTGTCCAGACATCACTGTGAGATCAGAAACAGGAGGATAGAGATGGATTATATAGAGGGTACGCACCGTGAGGAGAACTTCGACACCGACGAGGACTGCACTTGCCGGTGGGAACGGTACCTGGTGTCAGAAGTGTGAAAATCCAAATGGCAGGAATGAAGGTGTTCGACTGACGAATCTAATGGCCTCTCCAAGAACACCAGAGAATCCATGGACGACCTGGACTACCGGTTTGAGCCAGTTTATGAGTTTGCGATCTCCATCTCGGTAGTCTTTGAATGCATGGGCCTTGTCTTGAAGGAGTTGGAGGACAGCGTTGGGAGAGTCACAGCGTCGGATTGCTTCGGCGAGCGGGTTCTTTGTGAGGTCTGTGCCAACCTGGGTGGCGTAGTGATCGAATGCATCGAGGATGAGGCGAAAATTAGAAGGGGAGACGGATGGGTGGGCCGACGACATATGAATGTGTGGTCAGTGATGGTGAGATCGATTTGGGTGGAAGGACTGGGTGGTCAGCGGTTTCCTCAATTTGAGCGCCGAGCCAGCCATGGATAGTATGGACATGAGGCCTGAGGGATGGTTACTAACGCCGTGGTTCGTTCGAAGTATAATTCTCTGAGCGGTCACTACTACGAATCACTCGGATTTCCCAGGTACATCAGCAAATAAAAATAAAAATTTTATGTGCTTACCAAAATCGAAAGAGCTTACGGAGATTATAATCGGATTCGGACTTATCTTGAAATAACAATTGCTCGTATTGGGCCGTGATTCCGAATGGACTATTATATGTGGCATATAAGTGCTTATGATTCTCGTGGTCACATGCAGCCCAGCTGTAAGCGCTTGTAATTCCTGTGAAAGTCTCATGGCCGAGTTGTAAGTACATACAATGTTTGGACGGCTCTTGTGGCTGCATGATATGCGCATATCATTTCTGGCTAACCCTCATGTCCAAGTTATAATTGCATGCAATTTCTGGATGGCTCGTGGCTGGGTTATATGTGCACACTTGTGCGCACATACAATTTCAGGAGCCGGCAAAACCCGCACTCCCGACTGTGGGACAGGTTCACTTACCCGTGATGACACACCCAGTCCTCTCCTGCGGTTGTCTTTTTCTCAATTGGATTCAAAACTCTTCGCGTTGTAAGGCTAGCTCGGGCTCTGGGCCCGAAATTGACTACTTCTGCCTGTTTCGGCCGTGCTCATTCACCGAATCCTTCGCCACCGCAGCCACCTAGATCCCAAGTCAAGTCGTCGCCGCTAAGTGATTTCGACTTGGATTTCGACCACCTTCATACGCTAATACCTAGCCCTAATCCATCGTCTCTGCCTCGTCGTCTCTGCCTTGTCGCTCTCTGATTCGTTGTCCTCTGCCGCGCATCAAACCACCTCGTCGGCTCCCTTAGCCACCTTCAAGATGCCGTTGGAGAATGCACAGATCGTCGCGCCCGTCGCCGGACTCAGGAGGGGGTGGTATTTTTGTGCGTCATCGTATCTCGTTTCCTTTTGTTCGTATGGCCTCTTGATTCAGCCCCGCCCCGAACGGCACGATCAGCTCGACGCACACAGGCCCCACCCCCTTCCACACCACCGGGTCCTCCTTCTCCGACCTCGGCGACCCGTACGAGTCCGCGCCCTCCTCCCCGCTCGCCCGCGGTCCTCGTCCCCGTCGGCACCCCAACTTCGCTCCGGGCTCTTCTTTCCCTCGCTTACCTCCCCCTTAACCCCTGCGCGGAATCCGCTCCGCTTCGAACTCACACGGACTCGTCTCCGTACAGTGCAGCCGGGGCCACATCAACTCCATAGGAACGTTATGCAAGAGTGAGTGTGTCAATCTTGATGACCCACAACCGAGCTGACCTGACTTCCTTTCTCTGTTCTGGTAGGGCATCCCCTCTCACTCAAAAGCAGAGCATAGCCCTCCCGCTGCCTCACGCGCACAACTCCCGCTGGACCTTCCCCCGCTGCAGCATCCTGCAGCTGGTACCTCACCCCAAACCCGTATTCTACAGCAACCGCGCCACTTGTTATGTGAGCATGGAGCCGTCACAGCACGAGGAGGCGGTGGCGGATTGTGACAGGCACTCTTATCGACGCTGAATTGCTCGCGTTTATCAACCTGCAAACAAATACCCTAGATGTCCATCGCCTCGTGGGCGGTAAAAAATTGCTCAGAGTCCGACAGCTATGCCTACCTATCCCCCGAGCGGGCGTCCACCCACTTTCTGCATCGTTTCGTCTATCGCAAGCATGTCTCACGACGTCCTCCTCCTCGCGCTCGCGCTCTCGATGTCTCCCCTTTCGTCCTTCCCCAGACGCCTGTCTGGTCGGACTGACCGCGCAAATGGCGACCCAAAACGGCACCATGACGTCCTATTGGCTCGCGATGCGGCGTGATTACCTCTCTCTTCCGATCCTTCTAGCGGATGCGGGCCGACGTCGTGGGAAACATGGAGCACACGGATGGCGTGCTGCGTCGAAATGGAGCGTCCGTTGATTGCGCCTATTCCCGCCGGAGCTCGCTGGCTCGTGTACTCACAGCC
Organism: Lactarius indigo; assembly: GCA_025766275.1. NCBI lineage: Eukaryota > Fungi > Basidiomycota > Agaricomycetes > Russulales > Russulaceae > Lactarius > Lactarius indigo. Next base: position 384,819 of record JAFKAC010000049.1, on the reverse strand, counting down.
GCTCGTCGTTCGTCAGTTTGGCCTATCGCGTGCGGATCGAAGGGCACACCCTAGCGAAGACGCCCGCGGTGTTGGTGTTCGCGAAGCGCTTCAAGATGTACTTGCCTCGCAGCTGCCGTGTTGCGATATCATCAGTGTGGGAGAGAGTAAATATCAGTCGATCTCGGCTGATTACGAGTGGGTAGTTGGGATGAACGAAGAGGTGCGCCACTGCGCCACCGCGTGCCTATACGTTGAAAACCTCTCATGTCTATTCAAGTATAATAATGTTGTGTACGTTACAGATGAACTTTTGGTGTAGCGGTAATACTCGTCATAGTCTCAAGTCGTTATGTCAGCACTCACGTTCAGACCGCATGTTCAATTCTGTCCAAATCCAGTTTATTATGTACCCTTAGTTGTATTGTGAAATATGAGATGAGAGGTCAGCCGACTTGGCAAGCAAGGTGATCAAACAATAATTAAGATAGAGCCAAGAGCAAAAAGAGAAAAGTCCGGTACAGTACACTGTAATTTTTCTAACTAGCTACCCTCTGAATTATAATCAATTGTAAGCACATACAACCCGTGTGAAGAGTTTTAGTTTATACAATCCACAAAAGCGATTACCATTCATGGGCATAATTGCCAAACGATTTCAAAACCATCGAACGACCACAATCGCTTTCGGCGATTTGTAATCCCGGACCTGCTCAGACCGCTTACGGCGATTATAAGCGGTTATAACCACTTGTCAACCTTTTTTTTATTTGCTGATGTATCGGCCCAGGCCTCGGGCTCCGCGCGCTGTTCGGGCTTGGCGGGGCGGTAGCGACGCCGCTTATGCCCGTTCGTAATACCACGCTCGTCCGAGTCCTTTCGCCTCCCGCGTCTCCTGCGCACCCGCCCGGCGTGACGCGTGACGTCCCGCGGTGTCGCGTCCACGTCCACGACTCCACCCTCTTCATCCTCACCCATCCTTGTGGTGGCGGTTTCTCGTAATACCCGTCCCCTCCGCCCGATCTCGCATTTGGGCAGACACGGTTGTGTGGTATGATCAGGCAGTGTCAGGGGCAGGCCGCGTGATTCCACTGGGAGGTGAGCCCGAGTCCTGCGTAGATATAGGGCTCAGTCTTGGTATCACCGTTGTCGAGCTCGTTGCTATCGAATGTCCGGTCGCCTCTTCCCTGCTGTCGTCTGACTAACTTGTCCTGTTCCTTCCCCTACCAGAGTTGACATCCCGGGACCAATCTGCGACATCAAAGTTCATACACACCCGCCCTCTTTGCTGAGGTCCTAGCCTACCCCCTTCTAACGCCGTGCTACCAGTTGCCCGCGGACAACCCTTAACCGCGAACTATCACCAGGCCTGGCGCGGCCTCACCACCTTCCTCTTCCTCTTCGGCCTCCCTCTCCCACCTTCTTCCCCTCCGTCAATAGACTTTGAAAACAGGCTTGTTCGAACACGACACGAGGTCGGCGCCTCTGTCGGCGTTGCCTGGAAGAACCAGAACCGGGTCGTCGCCACAATTCCCTGTCGACGTCCTCCAGCGATACCTTGGCGATGACTTGTCTTAGAAGACGATGAGTTACACACCTGACCCGCGCCAGAATGCCCGGTCATCGGTGCGGGCAGCAAGATTTGGGCGCAGGCCCGCGTTCTCGGCGGCATGCTGGTCGCAGGCGAGAGCCCTTGCGTCGAGCTTCAGGTGAAGAATCACTCAGCGAAGAAAATGTGTCCTCTCTCCTTGTTTTTTGCGTTGCGATTTATCTTATATGCTCTGCATGAGCAACAGATTTGCACATCACGCTCGGCTGACACTCACATCTACCTGCGGGATCTGGCAAAAAGGTGACACCGCCGCTCCACATCTCGGACAGGCCCGCAAACATCGCCTTTCGTAGTCTCGATTACACAATCAACCTGGAAACCGAGCGTTTTGCACAGCTTGTATTCGACGTCCCGAGATCTGCCTGCACGGTCTCGGCACATCCACGGCACGGCGGTGACGTAGACGAGGGCGAAGGCGAAGCAATCGCGGTGAGGAAAAGGCCCTGCCGTTATTTCATGTCTGCGAAGTCGCCTCTTTACGCATATCTATGCCTCTTGGGAGGTGAGTGGCCCGTCCGCGCTTCACGTGAACGAATCACTAACTTGCGCGGGGCTGATGGTTAGTAAGGACATCGTGCTCGAGCTACCCCGTGGCTATATTTCACCCTGCGACTTTGCCCCCTCCTCCACCGGAACCATACCCGTATCTGGCCCTAGACGCATATTTGGACGCATATTTGAACTACAATCCCTCCGCATCGCCGCCACGCGAACAAGTACCCGTCGCCTCAGATGGAGATGAAGTACGACGTCAAGTCTGCACGCGGCTGGCGGGCCACTGCTGTGGCGTCTATATCGGCGGAGGTTACCAAAGTTGGGGGTGCCAGTACGCCAGCCACCAAGGCCACGGGCAATCTTGCACAGCCCAAAGCTGCCGCCGATAAGAGCGACAAGAACGTCCTATCTACCCCGAGGGCAGCACCAGCACCACAGACCGAGCCAGTCAAGCCAATGACGTGCGTCACCGCGCCGGGAGTGCGTGCTGCCAAGGACGACGACGCGCGTGTTTCCCTCAGGCACGGTAGACCCGCAGTACCCGCACCAGCGAAAGCCGAGACTGAGGACGTGCCGCCAGCCGCGGCGCACGTGCCCTGTACGCTATTCGGGCTCGGCGTGGCGGCAGCAGCGACGCCGTCCACGCCCGCGCTCTCCTCGTCCATCGCCACTCCCGTCCTTTCGTCTACCGCGCCCCCTCGCCCACCCACCCGGTGCTCGGGCCCGCGTTTGCGTGCCCTCGCCTACGCCCCCACCAGCCATTGCGACATCTCCATCTCCTCAGCTGCCGCCACCCCCATCCCAGCAGCTCCACCCTCCTGCTGCTGCGGGCTGGCTCGCGCCGCTCGTGAGTGCCGCGGGTCTTAAGGCCGATCTTGTGTTTGGGCAGGTGCGGTTGCGTGATTTCATCAGGCGGTATCAAGGGCAGGCTACGTGATTTTTTAAAACTACTCTTGACGATTTTTTTTACGATATTCGTACGGTATTTATGTTTTTTTTTTTTTTGTTTCTGGACAAGGATGACGGCGTCCTTATATGTGCTGCTGATATACCCACAACCAACTAGTGTTACGATTACATCTAAGTTTTTTTTTTTTTGCTTACTTCCCTGGATACTTTAGCTTGCGGACCCTGGCTTCGGACCCTCGCCGTCGATTGTTCTCCCGCTTTGATGATTCCGTTTTCTTGATGCAGACACGATCGATTGCGGCCGCGGCACTGACACAACTTGTAGTACGTCTCCTGTTTTTCATGACCATGTGGTGACTCTTTCGCGTGCAAAACAATAATGTCATTCAGGGCCGTTTAATCTTATTCTCCAGGGTAACCCAGGGGACCAGGGCTCTTCTTCAACTTGTTTCAAGGTAGCGTATAACCTTCTACTTACAGCACTGTCACCGAGTACGTCAAGCATTGCGAGATCATCATCACGAATGACAACCACATCGCAGTTATGTCCTCGGTTAGGTCTCATGCAGTTCATATCAGTATACCAAACGTGCGGAGAAATGACCTGTGCCCGCGACCCTCACTTCGGTAATGTGATCTAGTACGACGCGAAGAGGGCCGTTGGACAGTACTGCGAAAGCTCAGGACTATGACTAGAAAATCTCAAAAGAGCGCTGTACCCTTGGCACGGCTAGTATTGGTGTGAGGTGTCCGGCCCACAGTCGTCGCCCTCTGAGCTTTGAGTCTGGACTGGGTCCCGCCGCGGCTTTAAGCTTCGACCGCAATGTCCTTTTTTCTTTTTTGAACTATTTATATCTCGGAATGCGTGCCGTGGGTATAGACCCCGAGTAAAGATTTGCGCCTGCGTCCATCAGGCTTCCTAATCGATTGTGCCTGTTAGTTGGTAATGGTGTGGAGTGATTCGTCACCACGTCACCTGGCGCCATGAACGTGTCAGTGGCACTGGCAGTTATATAGTGCGTGGACGCTGGAGCGCAGTGGTTCGTCGCATGGGGCATCCCAGCAATTTTGGGGGGGTCTGTTGGTTTCACGCGCGTCACGGTGGCAAATGAACCGTTATATGAACTACGATCTGGAGTGCCATAGAGGTGGTGCGCCTCTTGAAGCGGGTTTTTCTGATCTTCTTCCCATATATCGCGCACTTATTACGGACACAAAACTTGAACCCACGAATAAATACACTCTGCTAATCTGGCCTGAGCGTGAACGAGATTGCGCCAAAGGTATATCAAACCCTCATTGATGAAAAAGCACCGCGTCACGGTGCCACCATACCACCTGTCCCCATTAGGTCCCCAATTCCACATCGCGCCTGTTTTGCGCCCAATTGAGAACTGCCAATTGATTCTGGAATGGTCCAACTTTGACACCGAATGATGCCCCATTTAGCTAGGCTCTTTGGATCGCCACCAACCACGCTACCACCGCCGATGACGGTGCGAAATTCCCGCGGCAGATGTTGGATGATTATAATGATTTTATGCGAAGACAAGAAGACACTGTTGCAGCAAAACGGGAGCTAATTCTCGAATCCAGCAGCCCCCGCATCTCAGAATCACACGCCCATAGAGTCGTTCCTGGAGCGCTGCCGGGAAAAGGTCCCAAGTACAGAGAACACCAAGGGCGCTGCCTACCGGTATCAGCAAAAGTGCATTTTACTTGATTTTACCGGATTCCCGATTACAATACAGTAAATAAATAAAATTTTAAAATACACTACGTCCTTTCTCCCCATCGCCATCCCGGATTTCTGCGCACTCACACTCTACATTATAACACTACACTTTGCGCCGCACTGACTTCTGGGCCTCCACACTTGCATGTAGGGTCCCATGCTAACATGTGGGCTTTCACGCTTCCCTTGACGCTCCCATGTGGACTTCCACATTTCCATACTTCCGTGCTTCCATACCTGATTGTTAAACCTTGACATACAGTCGAAATCATGGTTGTCATGATGCATAATGACTCGGAGTTAGTACAGCTGCTTTCAAACCATCAAGGAGCCCTGGCATCGAAATGGCCGCAACACATTATGCATTACTAGTAAAACCGTGACAACTTCAACTATAATTGGTTCTTCTATCTCGGGTCGCAATCAGGTCGAGCGCTCCTGGGCGGGAACATTCTAGCAGACCGGACCCCGCTGGCTCAAGAAGGCCCCATTTCCTACCAAATAGCGGGCTACATAAAGCCGTATTCTCCAAGACCCTGATACTGCAGACTTCCTTCTATTTGTGGTTTCCACCATGCGCCTTTCCGTCATCGCTCTTCTCTTTTTGAAACCCGTTTTTGCGGCGGTGTATACCGACCCTTCGAAGCTGCCCAATTCCCCATACACATACATCGTGGTGGGATGTGCGTCCGAGCGTCTATAGACTTCTAGCGCTCTCTGACACTTGTCTAGCGGGCCCGGGGGGCAGTGTCTTGGCAAATAGGTTGAGCGCAAATCCGAATGATCGTGTACTTTTAGTCGAAGCTGGACCAAGGTTGGTCGATTTTTCTAATTTTTATTTCTACGGTCCTCTGCAGTCAGGGCTTATATACCCCAGTGATACGGTCAACCCTTTTATTCCCATCCCGTTCCTTTGCACGACACTTGTACCGTCTAATGTCTCTTGGAACGATACCACTGTCCCTCAGACTGGTTTGGGAGGGCGGTCCATCCCATATCCTCGCGGGCGTACTCTCGGTGGATCCACTTCGATCAGTACGTCGGGTCACCTTCAGCGGACATGACTACAGACTTAGTATTCCCCAGACTATATGATTTGGACTCGTGGACCAGCGAGCGACCTCGATCGATTAGCCCGTGTTACTGGTGACCCCGGATGGTCCTGGGACTCTCTTCGGAGGACGTCAATTGAGGTATTCTCTCCCCATTTCTGGCGCTTCACTGCCGCAGTCTGACTTCGGTCCTCAGGTGGAAGCCTTAGTTCCTCCCCCGGATGGTCATGATACGACGGGAGAGATCAATCCAGCGATCCATGGTTCAAGTGGTCCTGTTAAGATCAGTGTTCAAGAAAAGACCGCTCTCGACTCTCGGATCTTCAATACGACTACGCAGCTCGCCGAGTTTCCTTTCAACGAAGATATGAGCTCTGGGAACCCACTAGGAATTGGTGTGTTCTACTCAGCCCACATACATTCTACGGATGTAACACAAATGTTTGCAAGGATGGTCCCAGTTGTCAATCGGCGGTGGTCAGAGGAGCAGCGCCTCAGTTTCATACCTCACACCTGCGCTTCCCAGGTCGAACTTGGATATTTTAGTTAACACACTGGTGACTAAGGTAGTCCAAACTGGAACCCGAGGTGGTCTTCCCATATTCCGCGGCGTCCAATTTGCCCAGTCTGCCTCTGGTATGGAGATCTCTACTCTTCTCACGACTATTTCACATGACCCCGCCAGGCCCACTCTTTTCTCGTAATGCTACAAAGGAGGTTATACTCGCGGCCGGTGCAGTCAACACGCCGCAATTACTGATGCTGTCGGGAATCGGTGATAGCGCACAGCTCAGTCGGTTCAACATTCGGACGATCGTCAACCTCCCCGACGTGGGCAAGAACATGCAAGACCACTCCCTAATTCCAAATGCGTTCTCGGTAAATTCCAACTTTACCAATGACGACATCGGCCGAAACACGACATTATTCCAAAGTGATTTAGCACAGTGGCAAGCATCCCACAATGGTCCGTTTCCCAGTCTATCGGGGTTGAATTAGGCTGGTTGAGACTTCCGAAAAATTCCACCATCTTCAAGAAAGTGAAAGATCCGTCCTCCGGTCCACAAGCCCCACATTATGAATTTATCTTTGTCGTAAGGCTTGTCTGGAAGCTTCCCCTCGTAGAATGTCGTTGAGCTTGCGCCCTCAGAACCAGTTCTTTTCATTAGCTGACTCGCCACCTACCACGGGCCACTTTATGACGATTTTCACCAACCTGGTAACACCCACCTCTCGTAAGTCATGTTACTCGATAACAGCACTTCTAAACGCGGAATGGCGCAGGCGGGTCAATCACTCTTACTTCTGCGAACGCCTTCGACGCACCTAACATCGACCCGGCGCTCCTCAACTCGGACTTCGATATCTTCGCTATCCGCGAAGCGGTAAAGGCAGCGCTCCGGTTCGTCGCTGCGCCAGCGTGGAAGGACTACGTGATTGGACCATTTGGCGCTCTTGCCGAAGCCAAGACGGATACTGAGATCGAGGCATATGCGCGGAGCCACGGAGCCAATGTGTTCCACCCGTCGAGCACCGCCTTCATGTCCCGAAAGGATTCCGCGCGTGGTGTTGTCAACCCCGATCTCAGCGTGAAGAAGACGGTTGGCCTTCGGATTGTTGACGCGAGCGTTTTGGTGCGTATGTTTCATTAATTGGGCCCCTATGTAACGGACTAATACGGTTTTATTAAGCCATGGGTCCCAGCCGCCCACCCTCAAGCAGTCATCTACATCATCGCGGAGCGAGCAGCGAAACTGATAGCTGCAGACTACGATTAGCTCATCGCCCCTAACCTAACACTCGTCCGTTTCTTCCACCCCCGTGTTCTTTTGCCGTGTAGTTTTTTTCTTGTGTCGTGCTATCATAGAACTGTACAGTAGGAAGATTTATGCTCTGCAGAAGCAGAGCGACGGTATAACGAATCCGTGGACAATTCTTGGTACGACTCTTGGTACGACTACTATGAGAGTGCCTGGTGCATAGGGCCGGTCACAAACCGAGATAATAAGTATTAAGTACGAGGACACAAGGGGGGTTGAACCGTAACCACCACTTAGTTTTTTTTTTTCCCACACCAGGCGCCCCCCTACGTATACCACGAGGAACACCATCTCACACATACCCAGAGGATATCCTCCTCACACCTACCTTGAGGCCGTTTCCCTCCCACATACCTACTAGGGGACCACCCCTGCCCACGTAGAACCTCCCCTCCCCCCCTCTGAGGGAAGTTGAACCCAGAGATCATCCAAAGACAAAAAAAAACATCACATAGACGTCATCAAAAACACCCAAAAAAGGCCCTTAAGAAGTTGTACTGCGACCTACCAACTAACTGGATAAACCGAAGCGTGGTTTTTCAGTGGGTAGGAATCGGAAGTTCTAACTTTCAAAGTTACTATTTGAACCCCACACTAACCACCAGTTGGGCGTGCGTAAAGGCATTCGGGGTACAGAGGGCTCTGAGGGGCACAACCTTGGTTGTTGCAGTGAAGATGGTAGAGGAGAGGGTGGGCGTGAGGATATTGCGGGCGAGGGTGTCGACGCAGGCGCAGGTGGGTGCACCCAATGCTCTCTTGACTGTTTGTGTCGAGTACAAATTTTTTTTTTTTTTTTTTGTTTTGTTTTTTTTTTTTTCGATTTTGATGTTGCCCGTCGCAAAGTTTTTCGGACCTGTCGATTGCACCTGACGGATGGCTATAGCGTACTAATTAAAAGCTTGCTGTCAGACGCTATGTTTACCGCCGCTTACTCTATTGACGCAATATTACCTTTGTGCTTCTGTAGTTACAGCATTCAAGTTGACAACACTGTACTAACAGCGTTCATCGATCAAGGTGAGTCAGTGACAAATGGTTAACGCCAAGCATGTGAAAGCTAAAAACGCAGTCAGAAAGATAACGCCCGAATTTGGAGTCCGGGTAAACACAGTTATACTACACATTGAGTAATATTACTGGCACATCCGCCGAAGCACTACGAGCCACGCACGGCATGATCTGAAAGCAATTTTGTGATCCTACGATACCCATTCGCCATTGCTTCTCGAGCTGGTGTCCTACCATCGACATTGACCACATTTATGTTAGCGCCTCGGTCAAGCAGCAGCTGTACAATCCCAGCGTGCCCATTTGAGGACGCGACGTGCAGCGGAGTCCAGCGATACACATTCATCGCGTCAACATCCGCGCCGTGTTCAATCAGGAATCGCGCGACGTCGAGGTGTCCTTCATAAGTTGCCCCGTGTAGCGGAGTCCAACCGCGCAGGTCGCGAGAATCGACATCTGCGCCACGATCGATCAGGAGTTTTACAACCTCTAATTTTCCTGCGGCCGACGCCACGCCCAATGGTGTCTGGTAATCCACGTTCCGAGGATCGACCTCTTCCCCACGATCAAGTAGCGTTCGCACGACATTAAGGCGTCCACTTATTGAAGCAGAATGCAGCGTCATCTCTTCTCCGTTATCGAGAGTCTTATCGACACTTCCGCTGTTTCCATCTTCCATTGGAGGCCCAGCTAGCACGTCTATACGCTTGCTCTGAGATGCCGTTTCCGGTAGAGCCGACCCCATGCGCTCTGCCAGGAAGATCGCGGCCTCGTGCTTCTCGTTGACCAGCGCCAGATCAAAGGGAGATTGGCCGTTGCTGTTCCGCACGTCGATCTCCGCCCCAGACTCCAGTAACAACTTCACGATGTCTAGATGTCCCTCTCGTGCCGCCGCGTGTAATGGTGTCCGCCCCTCGCTATCGCTGGAATTCACATTTGAGCCGCACTTGATAAGGAAGCGTGCAATCTCGAGCTTTCCGTTAGCTGAGGCGCGATCCAGAGGCGTTTCTTGATCCTTGTTTGTCTTGTCAACGTCGGCACCGCGCTCAACTAGCAACTCCGCAACCTTGAGGTGCCCATTCGCCGAGACGAGATGCAACGGAGTACAAAAATTGGCTTCTTGCGAACGGACATCTGCTCCATTGTCAAGCAACAGGCGCACGGCGTCGAGATGACCGTGTTGTGATGCGAAATGTAAAGGAGTCCAGCCTGCGTCGTCAATCGAGTGCACATTTGCACCATGTTCAACTAGGAGGCGTGAAGTGTTGACTTGGCCATCGCCCGACGTCGCGGCCAAGGGTGTCTTGCGCCGCCCATTCAGAATGTCGACCTCCGTACCATGCGCGAGTAACAAACGGACGACCTCGAGTTGGTCGTCCTTCAACGCCTTGTGGAAGGGAGTTTCGCCTTCGAAGTCGCGGATGTTGACATCTGCCCCGTGGTCGAGGAGCAGCTTCACGACTTCGGGAAACCCGAAATTCGACGATCCGTGCAATGGGGTCCAGCCTTCGTTATCTTGCGAATTCACGTCTGCACCGTGGTCCAGAAGCAGTTCTACGATGTCCGGATATCCGTATCGTGATGCCGCGTCTAGAGGCGTCCAGGCGTCATTGTCTCGCGCGTCTATTTGCGCGCCACTATCGAGCAGTAATCGTACGACTTCCAAATGCCCGTTTTCCGATGCGACATTGATCGCGGCCCGGCCCTCGACATTACGAGGCTCGACATTTGCGCCGTTCTGCAATAATAGTCGTGCGACTTCGACTTCTCCCTGCCAAGACGCCACCCACAGGGGGGATCGACGATCACTGTTCAAGAGATTGACATCCGCGTGATGTTCGAGAAGTAACCGCACAATATGGAAGCGCCCATTTCGTGAGGCATCGTGCAGCGGATACTCGTCGTCCGTTTCGTCTAGGACATTAGGGTCTGCACCATGCTGTAGGAGTAAAAGGGCGATATCCATGTGTCCGCGGGAGAGTGCTGTATGCAAGGGGGTCCCGTAGAAGCCACCACTGGAATTGGCATCCTCCGGATGAATACCGAGTAGGCGCTCTACGAGGCTGCGAAACCCACAGAGTACTGCATAATATAGCGGGGTCGTCTCTGGCTGCGTCGGACGTGCCGTGAATGCGTGTCCCTTCCAAGGATGGACAATATCGTACAGCCAGATCCACGTGGAAAACTGTGGCTTGTCCCGGTCGAAAAGACGCACCATCTCATCCAGGACGCTGGACGACACATCTCCGAACTGGCAATGGTCAACCCAATGTCGCGCGGCATATACGGCGAGTGGAAGATTCTTGATGCTGTCCTTGTCGACACTGTCATCTAGTTGTAGTAAGACTCCGAGGCAAGCTCGAGCGAGTAGCGTATGCGCAAGATGGGGAAGGATATGATAACGGGAAAGCTCTGGTCTGGCTGTCGCGAGCCGGTCGGAGGTCAAGAATTCCTTCACGGAAAAATGTGAGAATTGCACGACTGGTGAACCATCGACGTCGACAATCATGACTAAGCTGGAGCATGCTGATAACACAGCTTCGTGTGAATCCTCTGGGCGCCAATCTGGGCGATATTCGGCAGGGTGTCCGGGGTCAAAGCGGAGGGCAAGAACCTCGGCGAGTTCGTCAACGCGAAGGGGACGGATAGCCACCGCCAGACATTGGAACAGACGGTATGCAGAGTTTCGTTTCTCCTTATCGATGCGAAGCAGGATCTGCTCGTATGTTTCGTCCAAGGTTTCAGGCAACTTGTTTAGACTATGCCGAATTGCGCCAGGAAAACTACGACGCAGGGTTTCCAGCTGGCAAAAGACCCACCGGAACCTGTCCGATTATGTAAGAAAATACACCAAAAAAATATAGGGATTGCTTACATCCCGTCCGCTCTCTCAGAGAGGGTGTCAATTACCAGCTGCTTGTCCTGTGCTCTCCACTTCCGCATCCTCCGATCTGAATGGACGACCGTCCTGACATAATCCAGGATGTCTTTCTTCTGCCCGCTTTCATCGTGAAGCGATACTTGGAACTGCGCCAACGGCTCAAGAACACTTCGGATGTCGAACTCCGGACGGCTGGAAATACATAGATGTACATTTGGAAGCTGACAATCGATGAGATCTTCCAAAAACTCCAGCACCTTCTCACGTGGCGTCGGCATCCCAGACGTGTTAGGGCATTCGTCCAGAGCGTCCACGATGATATAAATTGTCGGCTGTCCTTCCAGTTGCAGCATATCTATTAGACATCGCGCAAGCGCACTATCACTGGGTTCTCGTGTCCCCGCGGCGTGAGACGAATATAGGCGAGACAAAATTTCATAGCAAGGATCTGACTCGGCGCAGAGCTGGCAAAGGAGAGAAGACAGTAATCCACGGCGGTGTTGCTTGTCGGTGTCCCTAAAATCGAAGTAAAAGTACGCCATCAATGCCAATCCAGCTGCGCATAGGCCCTCGATGTCCCGAATGATCGCGGAGCTAATGGAGAGTCTGAGTGACTCCAAGCGACGATGACGAGAAACCACATACAGGAGAATACTTTTTCCCGATCCCGCTGTGAATCAAGGAACTCATCAGGGCGCATAGCACGGAAGACATAGAATGACACTCACGTTTGCCATGAATCCACAGCAGTGTACCCTTGGCGCTCCAGTCGGAGAATATGCCGCCTTGTAGGAACCATATGGCGGTTCCATCTTGGTAAGCCTCACAGGCTATATTGTAGTTCTTTGACGGATCTGGGGGAGAGATCCAATTTCGGGCGTCCTTTTGTAGTTGGTCACCTAGGAAATATTTAGCTTGGGTGGTGAAGAGAGGCAGACCATTGCGGTGACGGACGTTTCATCTTATTTATCTCGCTCGCTATCCCTTGCATCGTAACTGGTACAAGTCGTCAGCCGGCGCACAAGACACCTAGGCACTCAAGACATCCCGTAACATACCCAGAATGTTCCTGACCCTGTCTAGCGATGCCCTACCGTCTATCCAAATATCAGCTCAGTGCGACATTCAATACCCATCTAATCATCAGTCACGTACCATCCATGACTACCTTCACGTTATTCACGAGACAGTGCACCACTTCTAGCGTCTGCGCTGCCATCATCCGAGCTTCTTCCTGCGTCAGACGGTCCAGCTTCTGCAGCACTGCCTCGATTTCACTTTCGCCTAGTAACTTCTTCCCAAACTTCTCTGTACCACATTGAACTATCAGAACTTAGATCAAAGCACCCACTTACTCAATCTACCTTGCTGAACCTGTTTAGTGGCGAGTGCGAGCACCGAGAGTAGCTCAACCAATATCTTTACAATGATGTCGGTCATCAAAGGAGTGAACGGGATGGAAGTGTATATTTGAAGGCGTTTGAGGAAGTTTCCGAGGCATTCGAACAAGTCTACGAGGGAATCGTAGCTCGAGCTGACATTACTGGCTGCCTGATGCGAGTCATGTGACCAGAGATTAGGAAGATGAAGGTGGTCAATATAACAGGAAACGTCAAGGGAAGCGTACCGAGAGGAGAACTTCCACGCCGACAAGGACTGCACTCGCTAGTGGAAACGGTACCTAGTGGCAGAGGTGTGAACATGCTAACGGTGAGGACTAACCTGTCGGCTCACCAGACTAATGGCCCCTCCGAGAACACCAGAAAATCCGTGGACGACCTGCACTACCGGTTTAAGCCAGTCTATGAGTGTGCGATCTCCATCTCGATAGTCATTAAATGCGTGGGCCTTGTCTTGAAGGAGTTCGAGGACGGCGTTGGGAGAGTCGCAGTGTCGGAGTGCGTTGGCGAGCGGGTTCTTTGTGAGGTCTATGCCAACCTGGCTGGCATAGTGATCGAACGCATCGATGATGAGCCGAAAATTAGAAGGAGACACAGGTGAATGGGTCGACGACATATGAAAGTGTGGTCACTGATGTTGAGATCGATTTGGGTAAAAGGGACTGAGCGCTTGGTCGTGTGCTCAAGCCTTAGAGCGCCCAAATGCCCGCTCACGTGGATATGGACGTGATATCTTTGCTATTGCCGTGGATAGTTGGAGGTACTATACAGTACAGATAATTCTCTGGTCACGGCCACGAGTAACTGGATCTCCAGGGAGTCGCCTCAGGCCTCTGCTAACTTAGTACCAGTGGCCCCACGCACCGTTCTTGGCAAGGGGGTGGCGGGACCGAATTTTTTGACATGACGTCATATTTTTTTTCGGCAGTTTTTGGCCCTTTGGCCCTTTCCATATATGGTATGTTTAAATCACGTGTATATGTTTGTGTCTCAAGCGTCCATATCATTGCTCGACTCCTCGGGCTCCCCATTCCTCTCAAACTGGAGTCTCCCCTACTTACTTGTCCCAGACCGGAGTAGCTATATGCTTTTGATGTAATTAAGCCTCACCTTTCCCTGCTGAATCCAGGGGGTGCTTGTGTCTGTAACCCCTCCTTTTTGCGTGATCCCAGGCTCAAGTCGAACCCAATCGGGGGCATTTCCATCCTCATCCGCTATCGTTTGATTACCGCAGTTGCATGCGGCATTCGTAACTCAAGCACGACACGTTTCCGATCAAGGCGGCCACCCTTGCAAAGTTTCGCGCCGTGCAGAAGTGTGTACGACCATTTCTGACCGCCTTCATTCACTAGGCAGGGTTAAGCTCTTCATTGCCCATCGTTTTCATTACGGAACCCACTGTTGTGAACCGAATGAGTCAGCGTGACTCATCGGGGTCTTGTGACCTCCCCGTATTATGAAAGCAACGCGCAAGCCTGTATATTGCAGGTATTCCGAGATCATTTCCTACTGAATGTCTCAGATGTATTCTTGTAAGATAGGAGTAGGCCGCGTCAGCACGACGCGCAAGCGTGTAGTCCAAATGTATTTAAACCAGCGAGTTTGCGACAGGAATCACAGAATTCTCTCGCCCATCATTCCTTACCGTTACGAATCGCTTAGTCAAGAAGTCACACGGAAGTGGGCGACATCACACTTGATCAAGTGTGAGGCTACCCCTAATCTCAGCTCGCACCCTTTTTAGGAAGTTCACGGTCAAGTATGTTGATAAGTGACCCTTGCGCACTTAGCGGCTCGTACGGACCGGACTTGCAGCATGGACTGCTTTAGATTAGATATACAGGACTTGTAGATTAGATACTATTTGATCTGTACAATCTGGACTTACCATTGCGTCATCTATGACATCACTGTACTTCTATGACATCATACATCCGGACTTTGCGTTGTATAACGCCTTTGTACTTTCCTTTGTTCTTTACTTAGTATTATCCTTATTATGATGTCAGTATGATATCATCTAGTTCTGGACTCTTCTTGTTCTCCTCTCCCTTGTTCTCAAAGCGTCCACTCTTTTGTCCCTTTGTAGAACAATAGCACCTTTGTATTCTGTGACTAGCGTTACTTATCTTGTACTACTGTCACCCTCTGTAGGAGTATAAGTAGAGTACCATGTACGCTCCTGGTCCACATCAGTTCTCACTGCTTGTGTGCCAGGTAAGCCTCCTTTCCTCCAATGTAACAATATCAGTTCTCACTGCTTGTGTGCCAGACTCTTGCTTTACCCTGCTAGACTCCTGTTGCTGCTTTCCAGCCACCCAGCTTATCTCACCACAGTCCTCTTAGTCCACTGTGAGTATGCTACTTCTGTGTGCTGTTCATCACAAGTAAAGAAACAGTTGTTCGCACAAAAATTGGGAAGCGCGTCGACAAAATAAAAGACCTATAGGTAAATTCTTTAACGCTGTAATAGCGCCGGGCTGACCTAACTCTGGCCAGTCGAGTATTCGCACTCCGGCTATCGCGACACTCTTTTGGTTGCGCAACCCATACAATAGGCCCGCGGTATTAGTGCGCCGACGAAAAGGAGATGGAACCGAACACAGAAGTCCCGGCAGGACAGGCAGGGGGACTTGGGAGGTCTCCCATTGAGATCCTGCAGCAAGGATTAACGCCCGACATGTACCAGGCTATGCGTATGATATTTCACGGTTTCGAACAACGCTTCCAAGCCGTGGAAGGTACCATAGTCACGTCGCAGCAGTTTCAGAATGCAATAGAGACTGCTTTTTCCCACACCAACCTTACTATTGCAGCCCCGCCACCCCCTCAGCGTACTTCATCTCCCAGCGAAGCAAATTTCCAACGTCTTACTATTCAACCGTTTGCTGGAAGGGCTGCAGATAACGTTGCTGCATGGTTAGTATTAGCAGAGGATGCGTTGGGCACCTGTCGCGTACCGAAAGCCCGTTGGACAAACTATGCGACCCAAGTTTTCCGGGACGCCGCGCTCGCTTGGTATCATGCCCGAAGGCTTGCTCTCGGGGGACGCATTCCTGCTTGGGATGAATTAAAGCAAATGATGATGGACCATTGGGCTCACCCGGCACACGCTAACGAACTCCGGGCTCGTCTGGAGAATCTTACTTGCCGCGGAGGGATTACTGATTACACTCGTCGCTTTGAGGATATTGAGTCCCAGATTCCAGCCGATGAAATGACGTTCAACGATCGCAAGTACCGTTTCGTTCGAAAGCTCCCTAAAGACTTGTCAATACAAATTATGGCCCGGTCTGAACAAGATATGGCGGTTCTCTATGCGACCGCTAGACAATGGGACAGCCTCAACCGGTTGGCCTCTGGAGCGATAGGAACTCAGCCCGGACCTCTAAAAGTCTTCAAGAAGTATCAGACATCCCCTTCGACGACTATGCCTTACCTGTCGTCCGCAGCGTCAACAGGTCATTCTGAGCCAATGGACTTGGACGCGATGAACATGAGTAGGGATCCGCGTAAGCCCCCACCCACGGCTCGCTGCTATAATTGTAACGAGTTGGGGCATTTTGCGCGAGATTGCCGCAAGCCCTTACGACGATCAGCGCAAGGCGCGGAGAAGAGGATGATGAACGGACATACCAAATCAACCAGACCCTTACATGTGTTTGAAGACATTGCCGAAGAACCAGTAGCGGAGGGATATCAGTCAGAGGCATCTCCACCGAAGGACTACCCCATTGAAGAACCCGAACCAGAGCTTCAATATCCTTCGGAGCGCTACGCGTCTGAAGAATATACTCCGGAGAAATATGATCCTGAAAAGCCGGATCTAGAGTTACAGTACCTCACCACAGAAGCCAATCTCATGGACGACAACGGAGGCCCACTTACTGCAGACGAAGAAGAAGAGTTAGCAAAAATCATCTTCAGTGAATGCGAAGGAGGCGGCGATGACTGGAGCCAATTCTGGCCCCCTATTCACCCCGTACCTCCTGGAGATCCGGGACCGCCGAGCGAAGACCTAGTGAAGCCATCCGACGTTGTCCCGAGGAAGTGGCAAAGTACTCCGAGCCCATTCTTCGGCGGGTCAACAGAAGAAGAAAATTGGCGACCTGTCTCACCCGTCTTCTCTGACAGCCCTGTAATAGAAACAACTTGGCGACCCGTCTCTCCTACCTTCTCTGAAGGGTCCTGCGTTGCTCCGGAAGGCAGTAAAGAGAATCCTCTTGAGGTCTTCAATGTAGCGCACCCCGGGTTGCCGATATATGAGATGCAGATTGGACCTCCGAAGTCGACATCGTCAACAAACGCTTCGGCTTTTGTCTCTGTCAACACCATTCTTGACACGGGAGCTGAATCGAATTATCTTACCGAACAAAAGGCGAGACTCACGGGAGCCCAGCTCTTCCCCATTACTGCCAGAGAAATCGTCGGCGCCGGACGAACAACCACTACCGCATTCGCGGCGTTCGCCCTCAAGATAGGCGGCTTGTTCTCGCAATGCTATGCTTATGTCCTAGACGACGCGTCACAGTTCCGCTACGACTTATTATTGGGACGAACCTGGCTGAAGAGACATCATGCCGCCCCGCGATGGGACGATGACGCCTATGAACTAACCCATCCGGAAGAGCAAACCCGCTTCTTCATTAAGCCACGCTCGTCCAAAGAAAAGTCCGGGGTTACGAACCTGTTAACAAAAATCGCCTGGCGCCTGAGGCCCAAGCATCAAGGGCCACCTCGTCCCGCACTCCTCCATCATACGCCGAATCAAGAAGTTCGAGACGATCAGTCGATGGTCACGAACAAGGGGAGCGTTGTGTCTACAAATGAAACGTTTGGTGAGCGAATCAAATGAATCATAAAAGAAAGCGTACCAGGCGCTTTCAGGGACAAGGTGGGCTTCCCGCCGCTTCGAAAATGGGTCCATGAAATTGACGTAGGGGACGCAAAGCCACTGAGACGATATGGACGACCCCTTACGCCAGTCGAACATGAGTCTATTAAAAAGTTTGTCGACGAAGGGTTAGATGAGGGAGTGATTGAGCCCTCAGACTCACCGTGGTCGTCTCCCTTACTCCCTGTCCCGAAGAAGGACGGTACGTCACGCATTTGCGTCGACTACCGCGCTCTCAATAAACTTACCAAATCGAACGCCTACCCTCTACCTCGCATAGATGAATGTTATCGAAACCTCGCAGGAGCGCGATTCTTCACATGCCTGGATTTGCGCAGCGGGTATTGGCAGGTGAGGCTCGCCGATGACGCCAAAGAGAAAACCGCGTTCACCTGTCGGTACGGTCATTTTCAATTCCGAGTAATGCCGTTTGGACTTACCAACGCACCTGCGACTTTCCAAAGCATGATGAATGAAATATTACGCACCTTCATTGATCGCTGCGCGATGGTTTACCTCGATGATGTCATCATCTTCTCTCGCACAAAGGACGAACACATTCAAAACGTTCTTGATGTCGTAAATGCGCTCCACAAGCATGGCCTCATCCTGAACGAAAAGAAGTGTACGTGGGGCCGCTCATCTATACTTTACCTGGGTCACATAGCGTCTGGCGAAGGCCTTCGAACCAACCCGGAAAAGGTTGACGCGATCCTAAAATGGCCTTCGTGCTCGACGATTTCCGAGGTACGCGGATTCCTAAATGTCGCCGGATACTACCGCCGATTCATACGGGGGTTCGCTAAGACCGCTGGACCAATGTATAAGTTGCTGGAAGGCAGCCCACGACGTGGCACACCTATTCAATGGGATGCCGACTGTGAGTTAGCTATGAAACACCTGAAAGAAGCGCTAACCTCGGCCGACCTTCTCATTCACCCGACGCCTTGGCGCCTCTTCGTTATAGATACGGACGCCTCCGGTGATTGTCTGGGCGCTGTCCTACAACAGACTTGCGACTCGTCTGTTGATTTAAAAAGGGGGAAAGGAGCTGGTGAGCAGAAAGACCGTTTCAAGCTAAAAGAAAGGGACTTACGCCCCATCGCCTTCGAATCTCGGCGCATGACGCCCACCAAACAAAGATATTCTGCGCAAGAAAGGGAGATGCTCGCCATCGTATACGCGTTACACAAATGGCGTGGATACATTGAAGGATCTCCAATACTCGTACGTACCGATCACGAGTCTTTAAAATATTTCCTGACGCAGAAAAACCTTGGTCGACGACTTGCGCGTTTTGTGGACGACATTGCTCACTTTGATGTCGAAATTATCTACAGACCTGGACGACATCAGTTAGTGGCAGACGCGCTGTCGCGAAGGAAGGGACATCAGGACGTACCTGATTCTGAAACCCTTACACCCCTCTTCGCCGCTCCACTGAATCCCACCGAAGAAAAGAAAGACCGAAGCGCCGTCTTCCAGACATTTGCGGAATATAAAAGACGTCTGCAGCAAGGGGAACAATCAACTGCGGTCGGAAATGGATCATACCTAGTAAACGAGGATATCCTGTGCAAGAGGACCCCTAATCGTTGGGGAGAAGAAGTGATCGTTGAAGTCCCAACGACGCAGGAGATGGCCGAAGAAAGGGTCAGGATGATCCATCGCGAATTGGGCCACTTGGGAGCCAAGACTATTGTGGCTGCTCTCCGGACGCGAATTCATATCCCGTTCGCGCAGGAGATTGTTGAGCGTACACTCAGAAGCTGCGAAGAATGTCAATTTACTCACCGAGAACCCGCTACAACACAGCCACTCTTCCCCATTCCTCGAGTCGATGCCGGAGATGCTTGGGCATTCGATTTCGTCGGTCCCCTCCCCAAGACTATGAAAGGGAATCGCTACCTCCTTACCGCGATGGACCTCGGCACCGACTGGACGATCGCTCAAGCTATTCCTCAACGCTCCAGCAATGTCGTCGTTGACATGCTGCAGTACATCATTCACACCTATGGGAAACCGGTAACTGTCCTTACGGACAATGGAGCAGAGTTCTTATCATACGAACTGCAAAACTTACTGCGTCGATTGGAAGTCCAACACTCCCGTACCACGCCATATCATCCTCAGACCAACGGACGTCTGGAAAAGTTTAACGATATTCTGACACAAATGTTGGCGAAGATGACTGCGCCCCAAAGGCAAAACCAGTGGGATGAACTACTTCCCGATGCCCTTCTCGCCTATCGGGCACATGTTAGTTCGTCTACGGGTGTGTCACCGTTCTTCTTGATGTATGGAAGGGAAGCGCGCTTACCAAGTGAAAGGATCCACCAAGTGTTCCAACGTAATCCGACGGACGAAGAAGTTGAGTTCGTCCAACAATGACGGCTGGAACATGTTCAGGATCTGGCTCGATTCCGGCGGGAGGCAAACGAACGAGCGGAGTCGCGCCTGGAAAAGGAAGCATCCCAGCGAGAAGAAGACTACCGAGAAAAGGGGCTTGGTATTGGAGATGTGGTGAAAAGACGGCATGAAGCCGGTACGAAGCTCCATCCGCGCTGGGATGGCCCTTTCATCATCAGAGAGGTCACTGATAAAAATACATACCAATTGCAGACACGGAACGGATACGTCCTCAAAAACCTGTACAACGGTGCTCGACTCCAACGATATTTTCCGTCTTCTCGTTCTCAAGACTCCTTGTGGTTTGCAAGTTCCGATCTGAAGAGAAAAGATACGGTGGCGTTACGACAAAGACAAAAAGAAGAAAGAAAAACTCCGGGATCTTCCGGACCCCGATAAAACACTTCATCGTTCCGCTCCCGCCCAAAAAAAAAAAAACCAAAAAAAAAAAAAATAGCCTCTGATTGGTCATGCTACTGTCCCAGAATCGTGGCGACTCTATTTCTCATTTCAGTTGTGACCGGAGTCACAAGAAACTACCGATGGGGTAATGTTGTGAACCGAATGAGTCAGCGTGACTCATTGGGGTCTTGTGACCTCCCCGTATTATGAAAGCAACGCGCAAGCCTGTATATTGCAGGTATTCCGAGATCGTTTCCTACTGAATGTCTCAGATGTATTCTTGTAAGATAGGAGTAGGCCGCGTCAGCGCGACGCGCAAGCGTGTAGTCCAAATGTATTTAAACCAGCGAGTTTGCGACAGGAATCACAGAATTCTCTCGCCCATCATTCCTTACCGTTACGAATCGCTTAGTCAAGAAGTCACACGGAAGTGGGCGACATCACCACAACACTCGCACGCGGCCTTAGTGGTTTAACGTATGTTTAACGTTTAACATTGATGTGTCTGCGGCGATCACTGCAGATCCCCTCAAGACATACCGCGGCATACCGTGCCCCGCGGAGGCGTGCTCATCGCTTGTGTTGCTTCACACTCCCATATTCTATGGAGAGCCTTAATTAAGTACACGGATAGTAGCTAAAAGCATAATGAAGTCAAAAAATGTGAGGAGCGAAGTGTAAGGTGGGGAAAAGGTAAACAATCCGTTGTGCGGAGGGAGCCGACAATGGAAAATGAGGCCAGCACAAGGCAATGCCACGAGCGAGTAGGACGAGGGAAAGAAAACGAAAAGATGATGTGAGGTGAGCATAGGCAAAGACAAGCGAGGTGTGAGTCACACGGTACATGTGAGTTGGTGTGTGTTCTGGTCCCGCCACCCCCTTGACAATAACTAACCCGTATACATTATTCGCGGTCTCCTCTGCATGCCTATTCTATTAACCCAACTTCCTATATTACCGTTACCACAGATTCCGACCCCTCCAAACGAGCAACTGGTTATCCCGTCATTCAGACTGTCTGGTACTCATCATTTCATCACCTCCTGCCGCACCCCGCGGTGGTCACTGCTCCCAGTCACCCGCGGCCTTGGCCAGCGAATGCTAGCACTAATACCATGAAGCTGTCCTGCTTGCTAAGGCGTACTGGACAATGTGTCCCATACCCACTTGCTGGTATTACAAGAGTCAGCAACCACACGTAGTCGTCACCTCTAGGTGAGGTCGCGCTCTCCATCTCCCGCCAGGTTCAATCTCGGCTGCCGCACGCAAGCCGTTGGCATCCCCAAATCATCACCTAGACACACGACACAACTTGAGTCAGCAACAGCGCAGACCCGCTTGCGAAGAGCTTTGGAAAGATCATGTGCACGCGTCTGCAGAGCTGCGACAACATCCGCCGGACCGCCACACCAAATCTCTGCGCGCTGTCGCTTCTACGACAACCGCACGGCCACAACTTGGAGAAGCAGTGGATTGAATCACGCGCTCGGCGTAGGGGACTTTGGGGGCACAACGTCAACGTCAACGTGATTTTTGGGAAGAAGATGGTAGAGAAAGAGGGCGAATGTGAGGATGTCGAGGGCCAGGCTGTCGACCCGGACGCAGATATGCGCACGCAATGCTCACTTGATTGTATTGAGTACTAATTTATTTGATTTTGGTTCTGGTTTCGTGTATGTCTCCCGTCCGAGACTCTGAGTCGCTGAAGAAATGTCGGACTCGTCGATTGCGCTCGGGCCGCGGGCCTCCGCCGTGGAGATCCTTCCCCTCGATATGGACACGACCGGTTGCGGCAGCGGCACCGACATGAGTTGTACGCATATCTTTGGCGCCACGTCGCACGAAGGCGCCTAAAATAACCCGGAGCTTGGCCTAACATGATTAGGATGGCTATACAAATTAAAAGCTTGCTGATGTATGTTCCTCGGGTTCTCGATTGACGCAATATCATCTTTGTGCTATCGTAGTTATATGACATTCAAGTTGACAACACCATATACTGTATCAGCGTTCATCGACGTTCATCGTTCATCGATTAACTTGAATCGGTGACAACACAAGGGATATAAAAACTAAAAACGTAATCAGAACTATAGGGCCCGAATCTAGAGTCGAGTAAACACAGTTATAATACACATTGAGTAATAACATCGCGTCCACCAAAACATTATACACTACGCACGCCGTGATTGGAAATTAATTTCATAACCCTACGATACCCGTTCGCCATTGCTTCCCGGGCTGGTGTCCTGCCATCGTCATTGACCACACCTATGTTAGCCCCTCGGTCAAGCAGTAGCTGCACAATCTCGGTGTACCCATGTGAGGCTGCGATGTGCAGCGGAGTCCAGCGATACAGGTGCGGCGCGTCAATATCGGCGCCGCGTTCAATCAGTAACCGGGCGACGTCGAGGTGTTCTTCATAAGATGCCTCGTGTAATGGAGTCCAGCCGCGGCGGTCGCGACAATTTACGTCTGCGCCACGATCGATCAGTAGGCGTACAACCTCCAAATGTCCTGCAGTCGATGCTACGTCCAATGGTGTCTCGTAGTCCTCGTTCCGGGTATCGACATCTTCCCCGCGATCAAGTAGCATTCGCACGACATCAAGGCGGCCGTTGTCTGATGCAGTGTGCAGCGTCAGCTCTTCCGCGTCATCGGAAGGCTCGTCGTCGTCCGTAAGCGTGCCCTGAGATGCTGTTTCTGGTAGAGCTAACCCCATGCGCTCGGCCAGAAAGACCGCCACTTCGTGCTTCTCGTCGGCCAATGCCAGATCAAACGGAGATTTGTCATCGTTGTTCCGCACATCGATTTCCGCCCCACTCTCCAGTAACAGCTTCACCACCTCCAGATGCCCCTCACGTGCCGCTGTGTGTAATGGTGTCCACTCCTTGCTATCTCGGGAGTTCACATCTGAGCCGCACTTGATAAGGAAGCGTACAATCTCGAGCATCCCTTTATCCGAGGCGCGGTCCAGTGGCGTTTCTTGATCCTTGTTCTTCTTGTCAACGTCTGCACCGCGTTCGACTAGCAACTCCGCAACCTCGACATGCCCATTCGTCGACGCAAGGTGTAGCGGAGTCCAAAAATCAACTTCCTGCGAATTAGCATCTGCCCCGTGGTCAAGTAACAGCCGAACAGCATCGAGATGTCCGTTTTGTGATGTGAAATGTAAGGGAGTCCATCCCTCGTGGTCGCTTGAATGTACATTCGCGCCTTGTTCGATTAGAAAGCGTGAAGTCTTCACTTCGCCATCGGCTGACGCCACGGACAAGGGTGTCATGAACCTCCCATTCAGAATATCTGGTTCAGTGCCATGCGCGAGAAATAAACGGACGACTTCGAGTTGGTCGTCCTCCAACGTCCTGTGGACTGGGGTCTCGCCTTCTAAATCGCGGATGTTGACATCTGCCCCGTGGTTGAGGAGCAGCTTCACGACTTCGGAATAGCCGAAATTTGACGCTCCGTGCAATGGGGTCCAGCCTTCGTTATCTTGCGAATTCACGTCTGCACCGTGGTCGAGGAGTAATTCCGCGACATCCGGGTATCCGTTCCGGGATGCCGCGTCCAGAGGCGTCCAGGCGTCATTGTCTCGCGCGTCTACTTGCGCGCCACTATCGAGCAGTAATCGTACAATTTCTAGATGCCCGTTTTCACACGCGACATTGATCGCGGCCCGGCCCTCGACATTACGAGGCTCGACATTTGCGCCGTTCTGCAATAATAGTCGTGCGACTTCGACTTCTCCCTGCCAAGACGCCACCCACAGGGGGGTCCGACCATCTCCATTAAGCAGGTTGACATCTGCGTGGTGTTCGAGTAATAACTGCACAATGTCAACCCGCCCACTCCGTGCTGCTTCGTGCAACGGACACTCCTCGTCCGTCTCGTCTAGGACATTAGGATTCGCACCATGCTGTAGGAGTAAAAGCGCGATATCCATGTGTCCGCGGGAGAGTGCCGTGTGCAAGGGGGTCCCGTAGAAGCCACCACTGGAATTGGCATCCTCCGGATGAATACCGAGTAGGCGCTCTACGAGGCTGCGAAACCCACAGAGTACTGCGTAATATAGCGGACTCGTCTCTAGCTGTGTCGGACGTGCCGTGAATGCGTGTCCCTTCCAAGGATGGACAATATCGTACAGCCAGACCCACGCGGCAAAGTGCGGCTTGTCCCGGTCGAAAAGATGCACCATCTCATCCAGGACACTGGACGATACATCTCCGAATTGGCAATGGTCAACCCAATGTCTGGCGGCATAGACAGCGAGTGGAAGATTCTTGATGCTGTCCTTGTCGGCGCTATCATCTAGCTTTAGTAAGACGCCGAGGCTGGCCTGGGCGAGGAGTGTATGCGCGAGATGGGGAAGGATATGATAACGGGAAAGCTCTGGTCTGGCTGTCGCGAGCCGGTCGGAGGTCAAGAATTCCTTCACGGAAAAATGTGAGAATTGCACGACTGGTGAACCGTCGACGTCGACAACGGTGACTAGGCTGGAACATGCTGATAACACAGCTTCGTGTGAATCCTCTGGGCGCCAATCTGGGCGATATTCGACAGGGTGTCCGGGGTCAATTCGAAGGGTAAGAACCTCGGCGAGTTCGTCAACGCGAAGGGGACGGATAGCCACCGCCAGACATTGGAACAGACGGTATGCAGAGTTTCGCTTCGCCTTCTCAATGCCGAGCAGGATCTGCTCATATGTTTCGTCCAAAGTTTCGGGCAGCTCGTCCAGTGTATGTCGAATTGCGCCAGGAAAACTATGGCGCAGGGTTTCTAGCTGGCAAAAGACCCACCGGAACCTGTCCGATTATGTAAGAAAATACACCAAAAAACCATAGGGGTTGTTTACATTCCGTCCGCTCTCTCAGAGAGAGCATCAATTACCAGCTGCTTTTCCTGTGCTCTCCACTTCCGCATCCTCCGATCTGAATGGACCACTGTGCTGACATAATCCAGGATGTCTTTCTTCTGCCCGCTTTCATCGTGAAGCGACACTCGGAACTGCGCCAACGGTTCAAGAACACTTCGGATGTCGAACTCCGGACGGCTGGAAATACATAGATGTACATTCGGGAGCTGACAATCGATGAGATCTTCCAAAAACTCCAGCACCTTCTCACGTGGCGTCGGCATCCCAGACGTGTTAGGGCATTCGTCGAGAGCGTCCACGATGATATAAATTGTTGGCTGTCCTTCCAGTTGCAGCATATCCATTAGACATCGCGCAAGCGCACTATCGCTAGGCTCTCGTGTCCCCGCGCCGTGAGATGAATATAGGCGCGACAGAATTTCGTGGAAAGGATCTGACTCGGCGCAGAGCTGGCAAAGGATAGAAGACAGTAATCCACGGCGGTGTTGCTTGTCGGTGTCCCTAAAATCGAAGTAAAAGTACGCCATCAATGCCAATCCAGCTGCGCAAAGGCCCTCGATGTCCCGAATGATCGCGGAGCTAGTGGAGAGTCTGAGTGACTCCAAGCGACGATGACGAGAAACCACATACAGGAGAATACTTTTTCCCGATCCCGCTGTGAATCAACGAACTCATCAGGGCGCATAGCACGGAAGACACAGAGGGACACGCACGTTTGCCATGAATCCACAACAGCGTACCCTTGGCGTTCCAGTCGGAGAATATGCCGCCTTGTAGGAACCATATGGCGGTTCCATCTTGGTAAGCCTCACAGGCTATATTGTAGTTTTTTGACGGATCTGGGGGAGAGATCCAATTTCGGGCGTCCTTTTGTAGTTGGTTACCTAGGAATTATTCAGCCTGGGTGGTGAAGAGAGGCAGATCATTGCGGTGACGGACGTTTCATCTTATTTATCTCGCTCGCTATTCCTTGCATCGTGACTGGTACAAGTCGTCAGCCGGCGGCCACATAGGACGACCCATGACATACCAAGAATGTTCCTGACCCCGTCCAGTGACGCCTTACCGTCTATCCAAATACCAGCTCAGCGGCCCGAATACCGATACTCGTCCGAGCACCATTTACGCACCGTCCATGACCACCTTCACATTATTCACGAGACAATGCACCACTTCTAGTGTCTGCGCTGCCATAACCCGGGCTTCTTCATGCGTCAGACGGTCCAGCTTCTGTAGCACTGCCTCGATTTCACTCTCGCCTAGTAACTTCTTCCCAAACTTCTCTGTATCACATTGAGCTACCGGAACTTAGACCCAACGACCCACTTACTAAATCTACCTTGCTGAACCTGTTTAGTGGCGAGTGCAAGCACCGAGAGTAGCTCAACCAATATCTTTACAATGATGTCTGTCATCGAAGGAGTGAACGGGATCGAAATGTAGATTTGAAGGCGTTTGAGGAAATTTCCGAGGCATTCAAACAATTCTACGAGTGAGTCATAGCTCGAGCTGACATCACTGGCCGCCTGATGTGACCAGTTATCGGGAAGATGAAAGTGGAGAATATAACAGGTCACGTACCGTGAGAAGAACTTCGACGCTGACAAGGACTGCACTCGCGGGTGGGAACGGTACCTGATGGCAGAAATGTGAGCAGGCTAACGGTAAGAACCAACCTGTCGGCTCACCAGACTAATAGCCTCTCCAAGAACACCGGAAAATCCGTGGACAACCTGCACTACCGGTTTAAGCCAGTCTATGACTGTGCGATCTCCATTTCGATAGTCATTAAATGCATGGGCCTTGTCTTGAAGGAGTTCGAGGACGGCGTTGGGAGAGTCGCAGTGTCGGAGTGCGTTGGCGAGCGGGTTCTTTGTGAGGTCCATGCCAACCTGCTTGGCGTAGTGATCGAATGCATCAACGATGAGCCGAAAATTAGAAGGGGATATGGATGGCAAGGTCGACGACATTTCGCTACAGATGATGGTCACGAATTGGTCACTGATGATGAGACCGATTTGTGGGTGCGTGCTTGGCACTTCCTCACATCACGTTGTCAGCTTAGAGCGCCTAGTTGCAACAAGCGCCCGGGAGGCAGGACACCGGAATCCCGCATTGTGGTTCACTGGTAGTGCAGCCGCTTGGGCTCGAGGCTGTCTGGTCCCTGCCAACTGAAATTCAACCCGAATTAGTCTCTCTGCACACCATCTCATTCAAGGCCAGAGCATACAAATCTTGATACAAATCGTGCCTTCATCCAAACCTTGCGATGGTTGCAAGGATGATTGTCCCCATTAGACCCATTTCACAAACCACATCCAGGCCAATGCTATTATTACCGCCACCGAGTCCTGTACAGACAGAAACCCGCCATTTTGGTGAGATCTTCGAAGGCCGCAACGTCAGTGTTTAGTCCTTGGTTCAGTCGACGACGGCGGCGATGTACCCCGGACCGGGGCCCAAGCCGCTTCGGAGTCACGTGAATGTTCTCCAAGACCAAAGCCACCCTCACTGTGAGGAGCCCCCGCGTTCGAGTCGTACAGAACTCTTCCTACTACCACTCGTAGCGCCGTCGCAGTCATGCACCAACGTACTTTGACCAACTTAGTGCCGGAAGTCATGGACGAGTGTCATGTGCCCCCAGGTCGTTGCTGTTTCTGTCTTGTGGCAGATCGCCTAGCGCATTGTGTCCGTGTCTGGAGACAGTGAGATTGTGGATCATTTCTGCTTAAGTCAGAGGCATAGCTATAAGTATGGATTTTTTCGTTCGCTCAAACCCGCCGCGCTCCTGCTTCATTCCCTCTGATTACAGATAAGAGCCCCTACAATATATGTCTACCATCTCTCATACACTCGAAAAATCTGATTACATCCACCCCCGCCGCGTTTCGTTGCGCGCGCCCCCCGCTCCCAATCCAGTAAATTCCATTCTTTCAATCACAAGTCCTCGTTAATCTTAAGCCCTTCCCCCTCTTACACAGCGTCCCGTCCTGGCGATCCCGCCCGGACGCGCCGCGGATTGGCACCAAAGCGTCGGGACGTGGGAGACCCTCCCGCCGCCGAAACGCATCTCCCGCGATCATGGTCGTGGTCTGGCCCAGCCAATTTGGGAGCTCCGCCTGAATCCCGACTACGGCACCATGCCTGGAATTCCGCTACTCGAGGCTCTTCACGGCATCGGCGTCGTTGGTGCGCAAGTGCCCATCTACTCTGACCGCATCGTGAAGCTCAACATCTACGTGCGTTCACTCATTTTTCACACTGGCACTGTGCTGACAGCGCGTTGTCTTGTTGTCGTTCTGCTTTTCAGTGGCCGCAGATAGGCGGTGTTGATTACGAAGAGTGGTTCGACAGCGTCGATATTGCGTCTGCGCCACTTGGTGAAGTCGCCTGTGTCATCGCCGAGCTGTACCGCGGCCTCTTCGAGGTGTGCGAATCCCTCTTCTTGTCTTCCGACGCATGTTATGACTTACGCGCCGATGCGGACACGTAGCGAGTCGGGCCGAAAATACAAGCTTCCAATCCAAAGTGGCAGATCCGACCTCGTGACGACGCCAGAGGGATCTGCTTTGGCCAGTTGCGTCTCACCCAACTGTACTCCTACGACGGCACGCGAATTTACCCGGAGATTGTGGTGGTTACCCCGCATTGAATACGTTAAATAGAAGTAGCCTTCGGGTGGCCCGGGACTCTTCCAACCGGCGATTGTTAATGTTTTGGTTGTTGTTACCCTTCGTCCATCCTCCGCCTACTCTACTTTTCTATGTTCTCCACTTTTCTGAGCCCTTCACTCTATGCCAAACCCACCCATGATACATATGCCGCTTATGTTTATGTCTATGTAACTACTCACTCATGACATCGCTTTCACTTCTTGACTGAACATTCACTTACCACTTCACCCCTCGACACCACGACCTTTCGTTCCGGCTTGTGCGCCTCCGGATCCAGCTTACTTGGTCACTCCGCGACATGGCACAGACCCTTTGCCAGTGTTAGACTTCGCGTTCCTTTGCCTGTCGCGTCCGCACTGACGACCTCATCTCGCCCTCTTGGTCTCTTCACACTTTTTATCCAGCAACTAGCGGGTACGAGACAAACATCGGTGTAGACGTTGAGGCATCGCCATCAAAGATGCCCCATCCGGCAACGATCCGAAGCACCATACTCGAATCGCGCACTCGTTCACGGAACTCTAGCACCGAGCACATTTGCTCCTTTGAGTTCCTGTACCAAACACCTCCCATTTCTCATTTTTGGAAAGGAGTGTGTCAACTTGAGTCCCGGCGGATGGTACTCAAGTGTGCCGAGGTCTCTCTCTTCTGGAGTACCTGTTTTCTCATATGATCCCTAGCTATATCTTGTGTCCTCCTAAACGCAATTTGTCTAGGCGTTTTCACAGACGTGAGAGATAGAACGAGCATCGTAGCGAAGCATCTAAGTGTCTGTGGAAGTGAGTTCGTTGTCGTCTCAATTTTTCATCTATTCTTTCATTCGTGTCCGTATGGACGTTGTACAAACCCGCGCAAGTCCTCGTACTTATTATCTCGGCTTGTCAAGCGGATTGTCATTTCTGGGTCGTTCGTTTAGATGCCCGGGCCCTGCGCCCCAGATCCCCTCCTAGTCGTAAAACTGTCGTAAAATACAGTATATGTCCTTTACCGTCCTTGATATGTACAATTCCATTTCTCACTAAGGACAATCCTCCATTAGCATGTTCATAATTACCCTAACTTGAAAGCCCTCCTCGCGCCGCCTTGAAAACCTGTATTTTCCTGAGATGATCCTTTCAACGCAAGTTTGGAGGTGTTGGTCACGCTACCCTCACTGGCAATAGGATTGTAATGCCCAACATTAGAGACAAGGCAGTTGCCGCACGAACTTGATCACATGAGCGAATCGAAATCACTGTAATCACCCCCCAGGCTGCTTCTTGCAAGCACTGGCTGCACTGGCAAGGCGCCTAGGAGATGTGATTTCAAATCATCGTGTCTCACGCTCAGCGCTGTACATGCTGAGGTTCAGGCCTTCAGGTTTCGGCTCCCCCACCTAAACTCGGATGTTATTACCCTTCCCACCGGAAATTCTCTGTGAGATCGCCCTCCATCTTCCTCTCACAGAGCACGTCATAGCTTTGAGCCTTACTAACCGCGCTGTACACGCGGCCCTGTCAACTCCGGCTCTCTTCAAGGCACGTCTGTTATCGCAAAAATGGGATATCGACGTATGGAAAGATGAAGACGATAAAGCACACTGCCGGGCGGATTTGAAACGCTGGATGCGCATTGATTACATCCATAGCAAGACTTTGCAACTTTTCGAAGAAGCCTCTGCGGGTGGCCTATCACCTCCACTAGTGGAGGCACCCTCCGAGTCTCCTTGCCCTGACGTTCGCAACGTTCGCAATACATGGTGCTTCCATTCAATATCATTTCATATCGTTTCACGAAACTGAGTATTTACTATTTATTTAACTCTAGTATAGACTTTGGAAAGACGAAGGACTGGTGTCGAAGGTTGAGTAAGGTCTTTCCGATGCTCATTGTTCATCACCGTAAGTCCCCAATTGTTCTTAGTCGTCGTTCCTCTATTGTTCTGTGTTCTTCCAATCTCATTTCCTAATATCATACCTCCAGGTGCAAATAATGTTCTGCGTATCGCCGACACAAAGTATTGTGACGCGTTGCGTGCCCACTTGATGGTGGTGGCAGAATTTTACTACCGTACGATACCCCAGCGAAGTCCCGAGATTCATGACCGATTATCGCTCTCAAACTTGGGTTGGTTGGAGCGCGCGTGCTTCGGCTTGGTAGCGTTCGTAATGCAATGTGAGTTTAGCCTGCCATCTCAGTGTACTAGTAGAACACCCGCTGACCAGCTCTGGACTTCGGTGGCCGTAGGCAACACGGACACGATTGAATCAATTTTTGGAGACGCCTGGACGGCGGATGGATCACCTGATTTCTTAGCTGCCGTATTTTCGAGCCTCCAATTCGGCGCCATGGGCCTATTCCCCAGCACCGGTAGTGCAAGGGTCCCCACAGACATTGTCGATACCTCCATGCGCTACTCTGCGGGCTTCCTCATCCAGTTAATGATACGCCTGAAGATGCATTTCGACGCGACGCGCAAATCAATCACACTATTGCCGCCCTCGCTACCCCCAATGGACCCTGCATCCCGATATGATGAGCCATACGAGCTTGATTCCCCCGCTTTCGTGTGGCCGTGGCTGCGAGATGGGTTGGCTGGGACTCCCCTCGCAGCGCTTTCGTCCGCTTCTAGCCACAGATGGGTGGGTTATTGCACTGACGATGGGATGGGTGAGCCACCGAGGTCCCTCGAGTTGTACTTGGAGCCACTGGCACCTACAGCGGATGCGCCGGCCAATAAGGTGTATTTCTGTGGTGATGGCACTGATGGTAATGGTATAGACTTCACACTCGAGGGTTCATCTGACGTGCAAACTGGTGTGGTCATTGCAAGAATGGTTTACGAAGGCGACGTGGATGGGGACTATACGTGGGACTGGCATGGTGTGATAACACCATTTGGGATGGTAGGGGTGTCTGGTGCTGAGATAGATTACTGGGACTCCTTCTGGTGGTGGTGGGTATGGCCACAGGAGTGGTCCGAAAGTATCCCAGCTCCCGCAACCGTGGCACCGTAACTCGATACAACCCTGACGTTTGCACCCCATCTCGAATTAGCGCCGTGATGGTGATGTAAGAGTAGGACTTTAACAATCAGTTGGTTGTCTGATTACGTCCTGCCCTTTTTCTCTGGACGCTGTTGGCGAACATCTCATACGACACTGTCCTTGACCATCTGTGCTTCGCTTACGCCTGAAGCCCCCGACCACACGCTTTCGGTGCCACTCCCGAGCCGAGAAAGTCCCGTCCCTCCTGCACTTGCTCCTGCAGCAGAATGCGAAGCCCCTTGGCCCGATGAAGGGTGCACACACCTACTTCCCACATGAGCGCTGCAAGACCAGAAAACGCTGGACGTTTCTCTCATCAGGAAAAACCCACCCCGCAAATCCCGTCAAAGTTAAGGCTAAGCCCATTAACGGCTCCAAAAACTAGTAAATCTGATTAAGCGTATGGGCCGATAAATTTTTATTCAGTGTACTAAAAATTTCCGCTAATTACACTAAAATTTTGGTACATGTGTTTGTCGACGAATGGATTGACATAGAAGTTATTGCATTCCTCGAGCACTGTTGCGCTTTGCCAATGCCGGGGCACGACAGGACCAAAAACCGGGAACAATTGGACACTCCGGCATATATCTGTCAGAGGGATGACACTTGCAGAACGACGTCCATTGCGATGATGCCTTGATACCCGGCACATGTTATGAGATGTACCAGGTGCGGAGGCTGGTGAGAACCATTCAACGTAAGTAAGATGTGCAGGAGGAGCCGGGCGCGAAGCAAGAAAAACTGCAGACGCTGCTGAAATTGAGAGCTGAAACACAACCCGAATTTGAACAACTCGGATTCTAGATCCATTCTTCACCAATCCCGTATCAAATCTCCCGGGATTGACAAGTCCACATTGGTTGTGCGCTTCTGGTCGGATGTGTATGACATCGATGGTTCTCTTGTCTGGGTCGTTGGGATGGGCAAACTTAATTTTATGGAACACAGAAACTCGTTGAAAGGGAATAAGGGTATTTTCGGCACGCCTCCGAGCTACGTTAATGGAAAGCTCAGGATAATTGTGTTGTACGATGAAGTCCGCAAGGGCATCTTGAAAGTCGACGGCCCCATATCGATTGGCAAGACTCTCAAAGGAGACGCCTTTCTCGGATGGGTAGGTTGTCAAGAAAGGGCGTAATGTCGACGGCAAAGTGGAATAGTCCGAGCATTGCATTGGCAATGCTGAAATGCCTTTGCGCGATTCAATAAGTGTATTGTGCTGGTGCATCGCCTCTTGTCGCTCCAGCCAAGTTGTCATTTGATTGTATTCATCTTTGAAATTGGTCGCGCGGTATGCGTTCTTGGTAAAGTCGATGTGAAGCCGTTCCGATTGTTCCGTGTTATAGTTATCGGTGGAGCCGAAAAGTGTGATAGATCTCCGGTAATGAGCCAGACTGTGAAGCTTCGGAAGGTTGAAGTTTTTCCGGGCTCCAAGCTCAATGAAAATGTCTTTCTCCTCATGAAATTGGCGAAGTGCCGTATCCATTGCATTGAGACTTTCTGTAGTATGTGCAGGGTATTGAGAAAGATACAAGAAATCCAGGAATCCCCGTACGGCACGTGTCAAGCGTGCTGAAGTCCGAATCCCTGGAAGGGCCAGATCCACCACAACTCCAAGGACGATGCGGCATATATCTTTGTGTTCTTGACCAGTAAGTCGTGAAAGAGATGTGATCCCTTTGTGAAAGTGTCGAGCATTGTGGTTTGGCGGTAGGCGGCTACAACGTGCATCGATCTCCTCAGATCTGAGTCTAGCGAGCCAACGGACCAGATGTTTAGCAATGCCTTGATGAAGCTGGTGTAAGATATCCAGGGTGATTGAAAGAAATATATTCGTGTATGGCAGATGCTCCCAGAATGGATGGTAGGTGGGCTTGAGGCCAGCTTTGCGAGACGCCGCGTGAAAGGTTGTCGGGTCGCCGTCACATAATGAATATACTTCGATTGCCGTCTGAATATCGCGTGAGGGGAAAGTTTCATGGCTTCCGAGTTCGTCTTTTGGGACAATACATTTAGGACATCTTCCACCATATGTGCAAGCGACGAGTGATTGTTCAGGATAGTCGCCAATAAACACCGCAAAAATCGGATGACAGCGGTACCACGTCCCATCACTAGTAGCCATTGCAATGCCGGTCTCACCGTAAGTTTTGATGGGTGACAAAAGCTTATGCATGCACATGTGAAATAGGTTCGCTAGGGCACGGCGCCGTGCAGACTTGTTTTGAATTTGCTCGAGCCGTGTTGTTGGAATATACCCCATCAACATATGCGCGTGGCAGGTCGGTTTGCGACGGATATCTTTAGGAATGTTACCAATCGACATGTAGACTGGGTATGCACTTTTGGATCGGAAATGCGTGAGCTGGGTCTTGTCTGATGACATAATGATGGGTATCACAGTAGCACCCGGGCTGCGTAACTCAAGGGATCGCTGAAAACAGTCTAAGTACGCAATAAACTTATCAAGGGGATATTTGACGTACCTGCACAGACCACCACCATTTTCCGGTGTGCATTTCGCTGAATACTTGCGTGGTGTGATTTGCGTCTTTGTAATGTCGTTCAGGTGCAAATACGAGCCTTCCTGCAAAGGCTGGGTCTCCGAAGAGCGTACGGATGCAGGGAATGATGTCTCGAAAGTAAAAGCCGTAGGACCCGCCGCCAAGACGAATCTCCTCGCACTTGAACTTAGGCCGTCCTGGCACTTCTTCATCAATGATGCGGTTGAGCTCCCGGGCATTGTGATAAGACAGGCCTAAGCTTTCAACCACCTGTTTCCGTCTGGTCAGCTATCAAGTCAGTTGACATAGTTGTGAACTTACGCCATCGATCGCAAGTAGTTCAGTTACCGATGTTGACGTCGGACCCCTGTTCTTAGCCCATTGGGCAAAATCCCAATCGCGCTGTGACCGGAAAGGGGACCAAATGCCCTCTGTGCTAGAATACGGGGCTTGGCCACCTGCCGTGCTCTGACCCACATCGGAAATGGGGGCTCCAGCCAATCCCAAGGGAAACCGCTCAACAATGGGTATCCCATCTTGGTGATTCTGGTCTGGGGTTTCCGTAAGCACAGTACCAGGTACACCGTTGGTGGGGTCAGTGTCCATATGGTGTGGTGAAGTGTCTTTGTGACTGTCAAATTCATTGCCGTCTAGACGGGGTCAATTTGCTAGCGTGATCGAACCAGCCACGTACTCACTTGAATCACCGATCCCTGATCCAGAGCTGCCGCCTGGATCACCATTTTCCAAACCAGAGACGCCCAGAGGGTTTGGTGCAGTGGGCCAATCCAGAAAACTATGGTAGAGAGCACGACAGACACTGCACGTCGTCATGCTGAGGTGACGCGAATACCCAGAGTGAGTAAATTGTCGATTGCAGCCAGCACAGACAATCAGACTCATGACGAAGAATGATAGTATGATATGAAATGGCGGTGGTAATCAAGGTAGTAATAACAATGGCGGAGTGAGTATGTCACAGTGGTAATTGGGGCGCAATGTGTGACGCTGACAAAAAAAAAAGCTAAGCATAGTCAAAAAAATATAAAGACGTGGCACACACCTGGATCGACTACCCATCCACCCGCTAGTTGCTCATTTCCATCTCCACTGTCCTCCCTCCCAGATCTTTCCTGACTGCAATCTTCCCATACGAGCATGGCACCTTGCACGCGGCGGCAGAAGAATGCTGTATTGACAGATTCAGTGGTCCCTTCCCCCAACCCTGGCACCGCAGCACGCCCTGTGGAGTCGAAAAAAAGGAAGAAGAAAGGAGTAGATCAGATTACCTTACCTCGTCTAACAATTAAAATGCCACCAGGAGCGGCGGCGGCAGCAACAGGGCCTGGTATGTTGACATGCGGATTTGAGGCGATATCGATGGCGACTTACTTGTATCCTAGTTACCCTGGGAAAGCGCACCCTATCCCCCAAAGACGACCACGACCAGGGAGATGCAACACCAGGGCGCAAAAGGCAGCACGCAAAGGACGGTAAGTTCTTGTGATTATCAGAAATAAAACCACTTACACCCAAGAACCCTAGATTCAATTCGCGTCCGTCCTCCTCGTCTTGAGCTGACAGATGAAGAGGACGCGTCTGCTCTGAGTCATGCTGGCGACGTTCCACCGGATCACAGTCATGTGAGAACATTGAAGCGAGGTGCGTGTCTTGTTTGGCTGAGTCAACAACGCCTTCTCCAGTTGTCATTGTCTTTCTAACTTCGTACTTTCCCACATCAGCGGAGACCATCTTAGTTGCAGATTTTGCTGAGCCCGACAACTCTTCAAGTGACGCTGGCGCCGATGAATCAAGTGACGAGGAATGTGCTTTGACACAGACGGTCATCCAAAAGATGGCTCTTGAGGTGAGTCCTTCCAGCTCCAAGATCTGAGTACTCGCACCATGACTCACGGATACTCAGAGACCTTCTTGGCTGGCTATCACTATGGGCGACGTGACGGACAATGAGCAGGGAAATACGCATGGCAGCGCCCCCAATGGTGTGTCATTCTCTTTGGTGTTGGACGTACTACTCATTCCCACGCAGAATATTCCCGAGGCTATTCGCAAGCAGGTTATTCTCAGCAAGATGAATCACAAGAAGGTAATTCTCAAGAGGATAATTTGCAAACGGGTTACTTGCAGGAGGACGATCCGCAAATGGGTTACTCGCAGGAGGGTTATCCGCAAGTGGGCTATTTGCCGGAAGATTACTGGGAAGTGGGGTATTCCCAGGATGACGACTATATGTGTTATTCGCAACTGGGTTCGTACACCCTCCTTGATCCAGAAACCACAGGTGTGTCATAACAGGTTGTCAGTGCCGCTTACTCATTGTGTGTTGATGCAGATGCCGCTCCTGAGGGTAATGGGTCGATGCACACCCATTCCAAGGTAACGCAAGCCCATTCCGAGCCGACACAGGTCTACTCGGAGGTGACGCCTGCCTGTTCTGAGGTAATGCCTACCTGGTCCAAGACAATGCATGCCCACTCCAAGACGGCGCATGCCCACTCCAAGACGGTGCATTCCCACTCTGAGGCGACACATGCCCATTCCAAGGCGATGCCCGCCCATTCCAAGCCAACGCGTACCCATTCTGGGGCAATGCGTACCCGTTCCAAGCCAACGCATGCCCGTTCCAGGGTGCTGCCTTCCCATCCCGAGGGCCACCAAGGAACTCACTCGGGATCTGCAGGTGAGCGCAGTCCTTACTGACTACGCTGAAGGTGTTAACTCAACACAGGCACAGCGTCAAATGATCATCACACAACGCCCGCCCACTCCAACAATCGTCGAACATCGGAACCCATAGGTGAGCACACAACTTATACGACGATTCCGCCGCTTGTTAACATGTCCGACGAGGAGGATGGCCAGATGAAACTAATATGCGTATTCCCAAGTCGGGGAAGCCCAAACTAATGGAACAGAGCCAACTCTTACGCAACATAATCACGGCCTCGTTTCCGCACTTGCATGCCTCGATTATGGTCACTCACGCATTCCCGGATGCGGTTCTCATTGGATCCTTTGTTTTGAGAGCATTCCTTACCGCAACTTCCCACAATCCACATGCAGCACATGTCCGCCGGCGCATAGTCCATGATCATGAGTATCTGGCCAAGATGACCATACTGGTATGTCATACTGTATCTTTCCCTGAAAGACTCTGATATATGAGTTCAGCCCCGAGCACGGATTAGTGTATTTCGTGCAGAGGTCAAGGAACGCTGTGTGGCCGCTGTCACACTTTTGATCAACGTTAGCGACTCACCAACTGTGATCGCGAATCTGATTGACAAGCAGCTCAATGACAACTACAATTATATATTCCCGAGACGTTCAAATGTAAGTCTTCAACAACTTTGGCCGCACAAATATTAAAACATTTGTCAGAGTACTCAAATTCTGAGTGCAGCACCAGCTCGTAGTTTACCATATCGCAGCAATATTATTACCTCCGTAATTCGTGATCTTTTTTTCACAGGTCCTATACCATTTGTTACACGGCATCAGGATCTCTTCCCATCTCACCAAGGATTTGATGGGACCATTTCTTATGAAATTCCGAAGTCAATGCTTGCCTTGGTTTCGACAGCAGTAAGTTTTTCCTTTTTGATCATTATTTCTTTTTTAATTGTTCTCGGAATTGGCCAAGTATTATGCAGCTCTCTATGAGTGGTCTAATGGCAGGCGTCAACAGCATGACTTCACGGCAAATAGAAATACCGATGTCTATAAAAGCCACATGGACTCTCTTGATCGAATTGAGGTGGAGCACAAGTCATCTTATCATAAGATGATGACAGATATATATCAACTTGCAGCGTATGTTCCCCCTTCTCATTTTCCACTCATTTCACTGATTATTTTTAGCTCAAGCATTGGCCAAACTGCTGTTCCAGTCCCAACACTGGATATAAGCACACTGGAGTTTGAATGATAAGCCCACGCAACCTAGTAAGTCCTTCATCTCTGTTATAGTTCTGGCATAGAAACTTATCACTGGCACCCTGTAGTCTATACCCGAAATTATACCCAAGAACTTGCCCAAGAAGAATCATTTACCGCTCCTTTAGCCTTGTTTAGTCATTTCTTAGCCACTCGTTTAGCCTACTTTAGCCCTAATGTTTTGCCAAATAACCAATAATTTAAACGTCAAATTTGAGAAAATTTAGAGCATCAGCCAATTAGCTCAAACTTGGCTATAATTGAGCGTTAACTGAAAGGGGGGATAGTTAAACCGGCAAATGGGCGCTTACGTGCTAATTAGCGCTAATTAGCGCTAATTTGCGGGGGGGGTTTTTCCTGATGTCTGCGCTCACCGTTGGCCGACGTTGTGATGTGGTGCGCTGCCTCCGCTGCGGAGGGTACGACTTGGATCTGGTGGTGGACAAACGGCATACGTATGACCTCGGTAGACTTGACTAGTGAGGGCAGGGAGACGTAAAATAACCTGCCGAGCTGGCCGCGAGGTTGCACAGCTCAGCGCCAAGAATGTCCGTGTGGCTTGTCCTCGACGACGAGCACGATGACGACGCCGGCGGACAGCAAGTCAAGTTCATCAAAGGTAATATGCGACACTATCATTCCCTTGGACACAAACATCTGTCGTACCATATACTCGCTCTTACCGTTCGTTTGTCCATTGTCAGCCACCTACTCCGGGTGGGAAGTTGGGAACGTAAGACACACAAAACATACTTGTTGGCGGAGCTCTTTTCAGGAGTATGAGGGTCAATACGAAGGACTGAATAACCCCGACAGATTTCATTCCTGAACAGACGAGGCGATTTAGGGTGGGTAAGCTTTACGCCCCAACTGAGGCTAGTCGGTTGAACACATTCTTTTTACTTCCTGAGTTCTCGCCAGAGGTGCCACTACCGTGCTGAAAACTATCCAACAGACAACAGTAAAAGGGCCCTTACTGTGAGGGTGATAGAAGGCGGAGCGACCCAATATTGCATGTCCTTTCACGTCCTTGATATGCAAAAATCAATGTCTCATACTGTGAACAAGGTCGATATATTAGCATGTTTAGAGTTGCCTTAGGGGCCACTTCTCCCCGCCTTAAAAACTTGTATTTACCAAGGTATTTACCTGAGATGGACCTTTCAATGTAAGTTTCGGACCATTGGTTATTTATACTTTACCCATAATAGGATGCTTAAATACTGCATAAGCAGCATAAGTCACCTACAGCAGGATCCAAATCGATAGGCCCCTTCCATTTCGAGTACAGTGGTACCGGGGTTTAAACGACTCATGCCGGCCTTTTTTCCCACAGAAAATAAATGTTATAAATACAAATAAATGAATAAAATTATACTTATCGCTTTCAATGCTAAGTCGTGCTTGCCGTGCAACAGGGTGATATGACTAAGATACCTCAGGCCACATGGTGAAAATTACCTTTTCATGTGTCCGACAGGACTAGTGTATATTTAGTTACTGTACTACACTAATAGTTGTAATCTAAGAAGGCCATAGTGTTGTGGGTGAGGCTTGCAAGCCGCATCAGTGTCGTGGGTGTCGCAGCGCCATATCGGTGTTACGGGGTCGTGGCACCACGTTGCTGCTGTGGCGTCACAGCGCCGCATTGGTATCGTGACGTTGTGGCGCCATGTCGGTGTCATGGTGCCAGGGCGCTGTGTCAGAGTCGTGGTGTCGCGGCACCGCGTCGGTTGGCACCATATTGATGTCGTGGTGTCAGCGCTGCGTCTGTGTCATGGTGTCGTGGTGATGTCGAGTCGTGGCACCATGTTGGTGTTGTGATGTCGTGGCACCCAGAGAGCGTGTTTAAACCTGGACAGTAAAAAAAAAAAAAAAAAAAAACACAATATTGTAGTTAGCTAAAAGTCAGTTAAAATGACATGGCAAGACCACTTAGCCTAGTAGCTTCTTGAGGGTTTCCTGGACCAAATGAATGCAGTTGACGAGGACTGCATTGGACATGAATGTTGCTGTGGTGGTTGTTGACACGTTGCAGCAGCGCCCGGTCCGGTGACCTGCGTGCCCAACGAAACCCGTGACCCGTGACATTGGGTAAGGGTTTCGTGAGGGTCACAAATTCTGTACCCGCCCGAACCCTTGGGCCATACCGGGTTCGGAAACCCCTGTTATATACTAACTCTCAGTGTCCCATGCTTCACGAAGTTTGACTCGCAGCTCAACAAGCGCAGCTTCAGGCTGGTGTGCCACACCATTGCAAGGAAACTGCATACTGTGAGACATGACGTGGGACTGAAATGTTGTATATATATCTTGAGCAAAGTGTGTGCGTGCTCGAACTGGGAGGGATGGCAACGCTGCCGAGCAATATGTTGGGACAACTATTTTATAACTCGATTCTTGCGACATAACTAATTTTAAAAACATTTTTCCTCTGACTTAATTATGAACCCCGCTAGTAAACTTTCAAGTCCGCACCTTGTGTATTTGTTGAAGGGGTCTATCGATTTGGATCCTGCTATA
Source organism: Lactarius indigo (assembly GCA_025766275.1). Lineage (NCBI taxonomy): Eukaryota > Fungi > Basidiomycota > Agaricomycetes > Russulales > Russulaceae > Lactarius > Lactarius indigo. Next base: position 343,663 of record JAFKAC010000049.1, on the reverse strand, counting down.
ATGCACAACACCGGAGGCAAGGGAGTTGTTGCACGAGCACGGCCTCCTATCGAAATCGATGTGCACCGCCTCGTACACCGCACCTCGTCGCAAGAGAGGCGCTTCTGGAATATGATTTCAAATTGTCACATTGTATTTTAATTACGTGGCTCACCAATGCTGCCAGTGTGACAAGCCGAGGTTTCGGTCCCTCGTCTCCACTTAGGCTTGGATGTCATTACCCTTCCCACCGGAAATTCTCTGTGAGATCGCCCTCCATCTTCCTCTCACAGAGGACATCGTAGCTTTGGGCCTCACTAACCGCACTGTACGCGTGGCCCTGTCGACTCCGGCTCTCTTCAAGGCGCGTCTGTTATCGCAAAAATGGGATGTCGACGCATGGAAAGATGAAGACGATAAAGCACACCGCCGGGCGGATTGGAAGCGATGGATGCACATTGATTACATCCATACCAAGACCTTGCAACTTTTCGAAGAAGCCTCCGCGGGTGGCCTATCGCCTCCGCTGGTGGAGACACGCTCTGAGTCTCCGAACTGTGACGTTCGCAACATTCGCAATACATGGTGCTTCCATCCAATATTATTTCATGCCGTTTCACAAAACTGAGTATTTACTATTTATTTTACTCCAGTATAGACTTTGGAAGGACAAAGGACTGGAGTCGAAGGTTGAGTAAGGTTTTTCCGATGCTCATCGTTCATCACCGTAAGTCCCCCAACCCTTCCTAGCCAGCGTTCCTCCATTTCCCCGTGTTCATCCATAAACTCATCCCTCAATACCCACAGGTGCAAATAATATTCTGCAAATCACCGAAACAAAGTATTGTGACGCATTGCGGGCCCACTTGACGGTGGTGACAGAGATTTTCTGCCGTACGCCACCTCAGCGAAGTCACGAGATTCGTGATCAGTCGTTGTTTTCGACCTTCAGTTGGCTGGAGCGCGCGTGCTTCGGCTTGGTAGCGTTTGTAATGCAATGTGAGTTTAGCTTGCCATCTCAGTGAGTCACGACTAGGACACCGCTGACCATCTCTTTATTTCGGTCACTGTAGGCAACGCGAACAAAATTGAGTCAATTTTTGGCGCCGCCTGGACTGAAGAGGGATCACCCGATTTCGTAGCCGCCACATTTTCGAGACTCCCACGAGGAGCTATGGTCCTATTCCCCAGTACCGGTAGTGCGAGGACCCTTACAGACACCGTCGGGACCTCCATGCGCTACTCTGCAGGCTTCCTTATCCAGTTAAAGATGCGCCTGAAGCTGCATTTCGATGTGGCGCGCGAGAAGCTCTCTCTATTGCCGCCCTCGCTACCCCCAATGGACCCTGGATCCCAATATGATGAACCATATGAACTAGGTTCTCCTGCATTTGTATGGCCGTGGCTGCGAGATGGGCTGGCTGGAACTCCCCTCGCAGGGCTTTCATCCGCTTCTGGCCACGGATGGGTTGGTTATTACACCATCACACGCACAGTCGAGAGGATGAATGATCCACCGATGTTCTTCAAGTTGTACTTTGCGCCGCCCCCGGCAGATGCGGCGGCCAATAAAGTGTATTTCCGTGGTGACGGCGCTGATGGTGTGGGCTCATTCACGCTCGAGGGGTCATCTGACACGCAAACCGGTGTGGTCATCGCAAGAAAGACCTACGTAGGCGAACATTCATGGGAATGGCATGGTGTAATGACACCATTTGGGATGGTAGGGGTATGGGGCACCGAGACACAGAACTTTGGGTGGTGGTGGGTATGGCCACAGGAGTGGTCCGAGAGGAGTTCAGCTCCCCCGACCGTGACACAGTAGAGTAACTTGACACCCTTACGTTTGCCCTCATGTCGAATTGACACTGTGATAGTAATGTTAGAGCAGTACTTTAACATATCGGTTGGTTGTCTGATTAAGTCCTGGTCCTTTTCTCCGGACGCCATTGGCGAACTGAATGTCGGTCTCATCCGGCACTGTCCTTGGCGCTGTCTGTGGTTTGTAACGCCTGGAGTCCCCGTCCCATGCTTTTGGCGCCCCTCTCGGGCAGAGTCCCATTCCTCTCCTGCAGCAGGATGCGAAGCCCCTCTGGAGGATGAAGAGCGCACACACTCGCCCCCACATGACCGTAGCAAGATCAAGATTCACTGAACCCCTCTCCACGCTCACTGTTGCCAACGCTACGATGTGGTGCGCTGCCTCCGCCGCGGAAGATGAAATTGAGGTCCGGTGACGGACGAACGGAGTGCGTACGACCTCGTTATACTCGGTGGAAGGGAGGCGTAAAATAACTGACACTCAGTCTGATAGAGCTGGTCGAGGTCGAAATTGAAGGCTCCAGGTCCAGAATGTTCGAGTGGCTTGTCCTTGGTGACGAGTCTACTGACGACGCAGGTGGAGTGCGAGTCAAGTTCACCGAAGAAGGTAATATGCGGCGATGTCATTCGCGTGGACTCGGACACGAAGGTCCGTCGCGCCGCGTACACCATACGCTGTCGTTCGTTTATCTATCGTTAGCCACTTGCTCTTGGATTGGAATGCAAGACACGCACAGCATGACTTGTTAGTAGTTGAGCCCTTGTCCGACTCGGAGTCGGGAGCATAGGGGGTCACGCGGTCGATGGCTGAACGATCCGGACAGATTTCGTTCCTGGACAGACGAGACGATCAAGAGCGGGTAGGCTCTCTGAGGTTAACTGATTGGATAAATTCTTTTTTTACTTCCCAAATTTGCATCAGAGGTGCAACGGCCATGCTGGAAACAGGCTGCCAGTGGGCCTCTACGCCGCGGCGGTGTGAAGGTGACAGAAGGCGGAGCAACACCTCTTGCAACGTACTAAAGTGTCGAGTTCTAAAGACCTATTCAGTTCCGTTCTAGTCTCAACAGGTCGACAGTGTGGAAAGCAAAAGCTAGCTTCAGTTTGTTCGGCCTGCGGCGTAGCCCAGCCAGCCATAATTCAAACATCCGGTGTCCCGCCACTCCTTGGCGCGCTTGTTACAGTATTTGAGCGCTCTTACAGCAGCTGACAACGTGATGTGAGGAAGCGCTGAGCGCGCACCCACAAATCGATCTCACCATCAGTGACCACACTTTCGAAGAAAAATGTCGACCCTGCCATCCGCATCCCCTCAGGCTTCTAATTTTCGGCTCATTGTCGATGCATTCGATCACTATGCCAGCCAGGTTGGCATAGACCTCACAAAGAACCCACTTGCTGACGCACTCCGACACTGTGATTCCCCCGACGCTGTCTTAGAACTCCTTCAAGATAAGGCCCATGCGTTTAAGGACTATCGAGATGGAGGTCGCACAGTCATAGACTGGCTTAAACCGGTAGTGCAGGTTGTCCACGGATTTTCTGGTGTCCTCGGAGAGGCCGTCAGTCTGGTGAGTGCAGCACCTTGATTCTTGCTGGTTGCAATTTCACTCCGCTACCAGGTACCGTTCCCACCAGCGAGTGCAGTCCTTGTCAGCGTCGAAGTTCTCCTCACGGTACGTACCCCGTTATATACTCCACTTTCATCTTCCCGATATCTGGACCCATCAGGCAGCCAGTGATGTCAGCTCGAGCTACGACTCACTTGTGGACTTGTTCGAATGCCTCGGAAATTTCCTCAAACGCCTTCAAATATACACTTCCATCCCGTTCACTCCTCTGATGACAGACATCATTGTAAAAATATTGGTTGAGCTACTCTCGGTGCTCGCACTCGCCACTAAACAGGTTCAGCAAGGTAGATTGAGTAAGCGGATTCTCCAATTGGTTCCAAGCTCAGATAGCTCAACGTGGTACAGAAAAGTTTGCAAAGAAGCTGCTAGGAGAGAGTGAAATCGAGGCAGTGCTACAGAAGCTGGACCGTCTGACGCAGGAAGAAGCTCGGGTTATGGCAGCGCAGACTCTAGAAGTGGTCCACTGTCTCGTGAATAATGTGAAGGTGGTCATGGACGGTAGGTGGCTGATGTTCAGACGGGTGTCGATGTCGCGCTGAGCTAGCATTGGATAGACGGTAAGGCGTCACTGGACGGGGTCAGGAACGTTCTGGGTACGTTAGGAGTCGTCTTGAGTGCCTAGGTGTCTTGTACGCGGGCTGACGACTTGTACCAGTCACGATGCAAGGGATAGCGAGCGAGATAAATAAGATGAAGCGTCCGTCACCACTTTTTCTGCTCCTCTTAATCACGCTGAATATATCTCGTAGGTGACCAGTTGCAAAAGGACGCCCGAAATTGGATCTCTCCCCCAGATCCGTCAAAAAACTACAACATAGCCTGTGAGGCTTACCAAGATGGAACCGCCATATGGTTCTTACAAGGCGGCATATTCTCCGACTGGAATGCCAAGGGTACGTTGTTGTGGATTCATGGCAAACGTGCGTGTCACTCTGTGTCTTCCGTGTTATGCCCCCTGATAAGTCCCTTACTTCATAGCGGGATCGGGAAAAAGTATTCTCCTGTATGTCGTTTCCCATCATTCTGCTTGGTGTTTCTCAGACTCTCCACTAGCTCCGCGATCATTCGGGACATCGAGGGCCTGTGCGCAGCTGGATTGGCGTTGATGGCGTACTTTTACTTCGACTTTAGGGACACCGACAAGCAACACCGCCGTGGATTACTGTCTTCTCTCCTTTGTCAGCTCTGCGCCGAGTCGGATCCTTGCTATGAAATTTTGTCTCGCCTGTATTCATCTCACGCCGCGGGGACACGAGAGCCCAGCGATAGTGCGCTTGCACAGTGTCTAATGGATATGCTCCGACTGGAAGGACAGCCGACAATTTATATCATTGTGGACGCTCTGGACGAATGTCCTAACACATCTGGGATGCCGACACCACGTGAGAAGGTGCTGGAGTTTTTGGAAGATCTCATCGATTGTCAGCTCCCAAATGTACATCTATGTGTTTCCAGCCGTCCGGAGTTCGACATCCGAAGTGTTCTTGAGCCGTTGGCGCAGTTCCGAGTATCGCTTCACGATGAAAGCGGACAGAAGAAAGATATCTCGGATTATATCAGTAAGGTCGTCCATTCAGACCGGAGGATGCGGAAGTGGAGAGCACAGGAAAAGCAGCTGGTAATTGACACCCTCTCTGAGAGAGCGGACGGGATGTAAGCCATTCTTGCGGTGGTCCTTTGGTGTATTCGTTTACGAAAGTGGACAGGTTCCGGTGGGTCTTTTGCCAGCTAGAAACCCTGCGTCGTAGTTTTCCTGGGACAATTCGGCATACTCTAGACACGTTGCCCGAATCTTTGGACGAAACATATGAGCAGATATTGCTTAGCATTGATAAGGAGAAACGAAACTCTGCATACCGCCTGTTCCAATGTCTGACAGTAGCCATCCGCCCGCTTCGCGTTGACGAACTCGCGGAGATTCTTGCCCTTCGATTTGACCCCGGACACCCTGCCGAATATCGCCCAGATTGGCGCCCAGAGGATTCGCACGAAGCCGTGTTGTCAGCATGTTCCAGCCTAGTCACCGTTGTCGACGTCGACGGTTCACCAGTCGTGCAATTTTCACATTTTTCGGTGAAGGAATTCCTGACCTCCGATCGACTCGCGACAGCCGAAAAAGAGCTCTCCCGTTATCATATTGTTCCCCATCTTGCGCATACGCTCCTCGCTCGAGCTTGCCTCGGCATCTTACTAAAGCTAGATGACAGCGCCGACAAGGACAGCATTAAAAACCTTCCCCTCGCTCTCTATTCCGCCCGATACTGGGTTGACCATGTCAAGTTCGGGAATGTATCGTCTATCATCCTGGATGAAGTGGAACATCTTTTCGACCAGGACAAGCCCTACTTTGCCACGTGGGTCTGGCTGTATGATATAGATTATCCTTGGGGGGGACACGTATCCACGACCCACCCGACAGAGCCAGAAGCGACCCCACTATACTACGCAGTACTCTGTGGCTTTCGCGGCCTCGTAGAGCGCCTACTCGGTGTTTGTCCGGAGGATGTCAATTCCACTGGTGGTTATTACGGGACTCCCTTGCACGCCGCGTTCGCCAAGGGACATATGGATATCGCCCTTTTGCTCCTGCAGCACGGTGCAGATATTAATACCCTAGATGACGACGGCGCAAGTCCGTTGCACATTGCATCGCGCAGTGGCCGCGGCGACATTGTGCAGTTACTGCTCGAGCACCACGCGGATGTCAACCTACCGAACGAGGATCGTGAAACCCCACTCTGGCTGGCGTCGTGCGAGGGAGAAGTCGAAGTTGCCCAACTATTTCTACAGAACAACGCGGATGCCGAGCTCTGTGATAACCAAGGTCGGACTGCGATGAACGTCGCGTCGGAAAACGGGCACCTAGATATTGTACGATTGCTGCTTGATAGTGGCGCGAAGGTGGACACACGAGACAACGATGGTGAGACTCCTCTGAAGACGGCCTCGCGGAACGGATTTTCGGATGTCGTGCGACTACTCCTTGACCATGCTACGGATGTGAATTCCCGGGATAACAAAGGCTGGACCTCATTACACGCAGCATCAGACGGCGGGTATCTCGAAATTGTTCAGCAGTTACTCGACCACGGGGCAGATGTTACCATCCGCGATGGCGAAGGCGAGACTCCCTTCCACAGGACGTTGAAGGATGACCAACTCGAAATCGTCCGCTTATTTCTCGCGCACGGCACGGAAATCCATATTCTCAATGGGGAGCACAAGACACCCTTGGCTGTAGCGTCGGGCGATGGTCAGGTCAAAACTTCGCGCTTTCTAATCGAACAAGGTGCAGGCGTTGAGATAAGTGACGACGAGGGTTGGACTTCATTGCATTTCGCTTCACGACATGGACATCTCGACGCCGTGCAGCTGTTACTTGACCACGGGGCGGATGTAAATTCGCAGGACGCTGACCTTCGAACTCCGCTCCATATTGTGTCGATGTATGGACACCACAACGTTGCGGAATTACTAGTCGAACGCGGTGCAGACATCAACAAGCCAGCCGAAAATCGAGAAACGCCACTGGACCTCGCTTCAGCTAACGGAACGCTCGAGGTCGCACGCCTCCTCATCAAGTGTGGCTCAAATGTGAGCTCCAGAGATAGCGAGGGGCGAACACCATTACACATGGCGGCACGAGAGGGGCATCTAGACATCGTGAAGCTGTTACTGGAGTCTGGGGCGGACATCAACGCGCAGAACGGAAACGACGAATCTCCGTTAGACCTGGCATTTGTCAACGAGAAGCATGATGTCGCCAGCTTTCTTGCCGAGCGCACGGGCTCAGACCTACCAAAAACCGCGCCTCTAAGCAAGCGTCCGGATGTCGTTCACCCTCTACCGGAAAGTGAAAGCGTTGACCGTATCCCGGACGAAATGACGCTGCATACCGCGTCAGAAAGCGGACGCCTTGAAATCTTGCGAAAGTTACTAGACCGTGGGGTGGGCGTCGACACTCGGAACGAAGACTACGACACACCATTGGATGTGGCATCAAGAGGAGGGAGATTAGAGGTTGTACGCCTACTGGTCGATCGTGGCGCAGATGTGAATAGTCGTGATAGGGAGGGCTGGACTCCATTGCACGAGGCATCTTGGGAAGGACATTTCGATATCGCGCGGTTGTTGCTCGACCATGGCGCCGACGTTGACGCGACGGATCAAGATCGCTGGACTTCGCTGCACATGGCGGCCAAAAACGGGTTTCTCGAGATTGCGCAGCTGTTGCTTGAGCGAGGCGCCAACGTAAATGCGATCAATGTCGACGGCAGGACACCATCCCGAGAAGCAATTGCGAGTGGGAGACGTGATCTTGCACAATTACTGTCAAGTCACGGCGCGCGTGGGATATAGTGCTATAACGATCGTGATATTACTCAATTTATGTTACAAACGCGGTGTTTACTCGGATGCTAGAATCGTTCTTTACTACGAGAATGCCGCTATTGTAGAGCTTTCAGGTCCATATACCTAGTACATCGCAGTCTACGGTCGGGGTTGCTCAATTTTGCAGCCCGAATACACGATCGATATCGGAATTCGGGTAGCCTCCGTAGTACTGTAGGGTCAATGTCATGTTGAAGGAAGCTTTGTGATTCGTTCTTGTCAACGATAAGGTATTCGTTCCTTGTGTCTACGCGAGAATTATGCAAACCCGCGCGATGCTTTTTTATTCTTATACCTTGGGGTACGGGCCGTGGACTCTCCGGACACGCGTAGTGCAATTTACATGGTATTCTAAGATGTGTTTAAGGTGTCTCCGTGACTTCCAGCAGCAGGAGAATAAATACAGTAGGGGTGCTATCTGGACGCGTAGTACATCCAAAACCGTAGCGCTACATAGGGTTCATTGCCCTCGAGTGCCAGTGCACAAAAATGGATTCAAAAGAAGAGGTGGGGATGCTGAAGATAGCTCTGGGCTTCCTAGACGGTTATGCCCGCGTTCACGCCAAGTGAAATAAGGTCCGTTCCTTGCATCAGACGCCTCGAATCGTGTGCCCCCCAGGGCTGAGATAGGGACCCTTGGGTTTTCCTTCTTTTGTCCCCGCTCTCCTCCCTAGCCGCGCCCGCGCGATGCTTTATTGGGGCTTTGTCTCGGGTTATCAATAGCAAGATAGTTCGGATGCACAGGTCGTCTACCCAAATCCCGTACCAGACGTCCGCAGATTCGTAGAGCCTTAGCTTTTGCCTCTATGCACCGGCTAAAGTGAGTTTTGTATCACACTTTACTTTCGCGTTCACCTGGAGGTGTACTTATGCGCCTAAAAGCGTTGTCTATTCGTGCAGGTAAACATTAGCTTTTTGCCTTTTAAGTGTGCGCAACAGCTGAGCGTTGTCTGTTTGTGCAAACACCATCCACGCACATGTTTTACTCACTGATATATTTATACACTATCCAACCCTATTCCGATTCCATATCCTGCTAGGTGTCAATAACGCGGAACGAATCGAAACGTAGGTAAATAAACTGAACATATAGTACTAGGGTGGTCCCTTTGTCACGCGCAGAAAGGCGTGGTGTTCGGAGTTCGGAGAATACCGAGAACCAGACGGCGGAGCGATAATGCACAAGACGAGCGGGGGAACGCGAGATCGGTCGGGGTCGTTGTTCGTGAAGCCAAAGATGTCTATACGAGAAAGCTGCTGCAGTTGAATATAGTAGGTCGAGCTTAGAGCTCTAGTGGTAACATGGGAGCCTTTAAGTACTACGAGAATCGAGTCACTAGTACAAACTACGTCATACGTCTCTCGAATCATACAGAAGGTTCGAGTCAACAGGTTGGAGAGCGTATGGAAGGATCGAGAAAGAAAAAGAAAGGAATTAGTTCGTAATGTAACACCTTGCAATGGACTACGTTTCACGAGCACCATGATACGACAATAACCCTGCGATCCTACTACCACTATATCCCAGCGTGGCCCTGAGCCGTGTGTTCTAAATCCCTACTACTCTTCGCAAGCACCTTGTCCTGACAACAACTCTGCAATCGCGGGGTGTCCGAATGCTATTGCTGTTTGTTTTGGTGTCCGCCCATCGCCATCCCGTACATTCGCGTTTGCGCCACGTTCTAGCAAGAGCTTGACGACCTCGATGTGCCCACGATATGCCGCGAGATGCAGCGCAGTTCCGTGGTCCCGTTTTTTTGCATTCACATCGGCGCCGTGGTCAAGTAATAACCGCGTAACTTCAAGATGTCGATATCGTGACGCCGAATGTAGCGGAGTCCGGCCGTCCCTGTCCCGAGCATTTACGTCTGCACCGTGCCCAATCAACAGTGTTGCTGCCTCGAGTGACCCATGCTTCGAGGCCAGCGACAATGGAGTCTGGCGAATAGTGTTCCTTTCGTTGACATCCGAACCGCAGTCAATCAATGACCGCATGATGTCGAGCTGTCCACTTTCTGACGCAGTGCACAACGGGCTTTTGTCATCGTCAGAGGATTTTGCCTCGTTCTGTAGTGAGTGCACAAAATTCAGACCTGTGCTTTGTGGTGACGAAGGTGACGGAGTTGAGTTGGCCATGTTGTCCAGAGACACCACATCTCCGACGCATCCGGATAGAAAGTTTACAATCTCGAGTTTCCCGTTATTAGATGCAAGATCTAAAGGCGTCTTGTTGCGGTTGTTACGTATGTTAACATCTGCGCCACGTCGAAGTAGGAGCTTCACAACATCAAGATGGCCGTTATTTGCAGCTGAATGAAAAGGGGCCCAGCCGTTATTGTCGCAGGAATCCAGATCTACTCCACTGTCAATTAAGAACTGAACGACGTCCAGATGTCCATAGTGTGATGCAGTCTTTAGCAGCGTCCAGTTATTGTTATTTCGGGAGTTCACTTCAGCACCCCACCGGACTAATAACTGTGAAATTTCGAGATTCCCCTTCACTGATGCCAAGTGCAATGGGGAGTGCAGTTTGTCGTTTTTCTTGTTAACATCTCCGCCATGTTGAATAAGCAGTTCTACAATTTTGACATGCCCTTCATATGATGCCGAATGCAAAGGAGTCCAGCCCTTGTTGTCACAAGCGTTCACATCTGCGCCACTGGCAACTAGGAGCCGAGCTACGTCCAGATGTCCAATATCCGAGGCTGATTTCAGTGGTGTCCAGTCTTTGTTGTCCCGTGAGTTCACATCTGCGCCCAGCTGAATTAGTAGTCGTAAATTCTCGAATTTTCCATTCGCTGATGCAAGGTACAATGGGGACTGTTGCTTGTCGTTCTTCTTGTTGACATCTGCGCCATGTTGAACTAGCAGTTCGATGATCTTCATATCCCCCTCTCCCGACGCCGAATGTAAAGGAGTCCAGCCTTTGCGGTCACCGGAGTTCACATCTGCGCCACTGTCAATTAGAAAACGAATGACGTCCAAATGTCCCTGATGCGCCGCCGCCTTCAGTGGTGTCGAGTCGTCCTTATTCCGGGAGTTCACATCAGCGCCGTGCTGAACTAGTAATCGTAAAACGTCGAGTTGCCCGTTTTCTGATGCTAAGTACAATGGGGATTGATGGTTGTTATTTTTCTTATTGACATCTGCACCGTGTTGGATAAGCAGCTCTCCGATCTTGGCATGCCCCTGTCGTGACGCCGAATGTAAAGGTGTCCAGCTTTCGTCGTCACAACTGTGCACAGTTGCGCCATTGTCGATCAAGAACTGTACAACTTCCAGATGGCCGTTTCGTGATGCAGACTCCAGAGGTGTACGAGCTCTGTTGTTCAGGGAGTTTACATCTGCCCCCCACTGGAGTAATAGCTGTGATACCCCCAATTCTCCTCTGGCGGAAGCCAGCCCCAGTGGAGTCTCACGGGAGCTGTTCGGTATGTTGACATCTGCATTGTGCTCCAGCAGGAACCGCGCAATGTCAATACGACCACCTTGAGATGCTCGGTGCAGCGGAGCGGCGCCATCATTGTACAGGACATTTATGTTGGCTCCTCGCTGAAGAAGTAATAATACAGTGTCGATATCTTCCTTGATGAACGCGGCCAACAGCGGACTCTCGTAGTACCCTCCCCTAGCATCCATATCTTTTGGATAAGCAGCGATCAGGTGTTCTATGAGGTTGCGGAAGCCACAAAGGACGGCATAATATAATGGTACTGCCTGGGTTGGTACTGGGAATGTCGTAGGCGTTTCTCCTCTCCAGGGGTCGTCTATATCAAATATCCAGACCCAAGTGGGGAAGTGTGGCTTGTCTGGATTAAAAAGATGTTCCATGGCGGCTTGGATGGTTGACGATACATTCTCAAATCGGCCGTGGTCAACCCAGTGTCTGGCAGCATAACTGGAGAGCGGAAAACTCTTAATGCTTTCTCTGTCGACGTGCGTGTCGAGCTGGAGCAAAACACTGAGGGAAGCTTGGGCGAGGATAGTATGCGCCAAGTGAGGGATGATGTGATAGCCGGAAAGTTCCTCCCTCGCGGTGGCAAGGCGATCTGAGGTAAGGAATTCCTTCACCGAAAAATGCGAGAATTGGACGACCTGAGAACCGTCCATATCGACGACGCTGATGAGATTGGAGCACACGGAGAGTACAGCCTCCTCTGCATCACCTAGCCGCCAATCGGAGTTAAACTTGGGAAGTGCTCCTGTATCGAACCGAACTGCCAAAACCTCTGCAAGCTCTTCGACGCGAAGTGGTCTGATTGATACAGCAAGGCATTGGAAGAGTCGCTGCGCATATTGTCGCATCTCTTCATCAATCGCAAGCAACGCGTGTTCGTATGTTTCGTCCAACGTCTTCGGCATATCGTCCAGAGCGCTCCGGATATGCGCAGGTAGGGTTCGACGAAGGATCTCCAACTGACAGAAAACCCATCTAAACCTGTGGGCGACATTTATTAACCAATTGTCTTCAGAAACAATGAAAGAGGTCACTTACATCCCATCTGCTTTATCTGAGAGTGTGTCAATCACCAATTGCCTGTCTTCTTCTCTCCATCTCCGCATCTTGCGATCAGAGCGCACGACCGCGTTGATGTATGAGGAAATATCCGCCTTTTGTCCGACTTCGTCGTGAAGGGACATACGGAACGGCTCCAAGGGTTCGAGTGTGTTTCGAATGTCGATCTCTGCGCGACTAGAGACGCATATATGTACATTCGGGAGATTTAACTTGACAAGATCCTCCAGGAACTCGAGCACCAGTTCACGCGCGGTTGGCATCCCGGAGATGTTGGGGCATTCGTCGAGAGCATCAATAATGATGTACGTGGCCGGCTGTCTTGGCACTTTGAGCATTTCCACAAGACATTGCGAGAGTGCGTCCTCTGAAGGTTCTCGTGTGCCTTCAGCATGATCCGAGTATAAACGGGACAAAATTTGATAGCAGGGATCAGACTCGGCGCTGAGCTGGAAAACAAGAGAGGAGAGTAGACCGCGCCGGTGTCGTTTCTCGGACTCCCTAAAATCAAAATAGAAGTAGGCCATTGACGCCAATCCCATCTTGCACATGTTGTCGACCTCTCGTATGATCGAGGAACTAGTAGAGAGCGTGAATGATTATAAACGAAAATGGGAAGACAAGACCTACAGCAAAATACTCTTTCCGGAACCCGCTACATGACACGGAAGGAATGAGGATCGTCGTAAGGCTAATGTTGAAAACGCACGTTTTCCATATATCCACAGAAGAGATCCCTTTGTGATCCACTCAGTAAACATGCCTTCTCGGAAAAACCAGGTGGCGGTTCCGTCTCGGTGGACTTGGCACCCAATATTGTAGTTTTTCGACGGATCTGGAGGGCAGAGCCAACTTTTGGAGTCCCTTTGCAACTGACCGCCTACAACTCGTGTAAGCGCATCAACAATGAGAACATCGATCGATAACGAGCGTCTCATCTTGTTTATATCACTCGCCATTTGTTGCATCGTATCTATATCGTGGTCAGTTCGTGCGACACCGCATTCCCAAACTCAGTAAAAGCATACCCAGTGCCTTCCTGATACTGTCCGTTGACGCTTTACCGTCTTCCAAGACAATATCTCAGTTACGCATCGTTGGCCAAGCAAGCAAGCTTTGCGTACCATTCATGACTGTTTTCACATTATTCACGAGTCCGTGGACCACTTCTAGAGTCTGGGTGACGGTCATCCGGCCCTCCTCCTGTGTGAGACGGTCAAGCCTCTGTAGAACAGCCTCGATCTCGCTCTCTCCTAGTAGCTTCTTTGCGAATTTCTCTATTCCATCACGATGATGAGCCATTCGTATTTCGGAGATAATGATACACCTACTGAATCTGCCTTGTTTAATTTGTTTGGTTGCGAGGGCAAACACAGAAAGCAATTCGACCATTATTGTTACGATTATATCCGTCATCGAAGGGGTCAAAGAGATATCGGTATAAATCCGAAGGCGTTTGAGAAAGTTCCCGATACATTCAAACAAGTCAACGAGTGCATCGTAACTCGAGCTGACACCGTTGGCTGCCTGGGTCCGGATTAGAAACTATGTAGGTGGAGAATGTCAAGGGACACGCACCGTGATTAGAACATCCACCCCGATGAAGATTGGCTTCGCTAGTTGGAACGGAACCTGATAGCCGAATAGTGAAAAGGTCAACAGCAAGCACCAGTACATTCGGCTCATTGAACTCACGGCTTCGCCAAGAACGCCAGAAAGTGTATGAACCGTCTGCACTACTGGGCTAAGCCAGTCGATCAGCATGCGATTTCCATCCCGATAGACTTTGAACGCGTTCGCCTTGTCTTCAAGTAGCTTGAGAACCTCATCTGGGGAATCGCGGCCCCGAAGCTCGTCGACGAAAGGGTGCTTGTCGAGTTCTATTCCGACCTGCTCGCGGTATTCCGCAAAAGCTTTATCGAGGATCGCTTGAAATGATGCAGCAGGCATCTTATATGGGGTTACTTGAAGAAATACGTTGGCCTATCTGGTGATAGTTGTGGGAGGTGGTCGTGGGAAAGGTCAAACGACCCCGTGCTTGTATTGACGATAAGAGACAAAAACAGATGATTTACTGTAGTCACGCGAAATAACCATTGGATCGATCACAGCGCGCCTTGCTTTATACTGTATTCGACATCGTATTGGCGATTAGGCCAATGTCGCAAGATGTTTGAGAAGCCACGCATGTACTGACTTGCACCTCGTCATGTCGTTTTTCGATTGGTATAAGCCAGAAGGCTCCTCTCTCCCCAGCCGAACTCCATCGCCTCGCTCACGGTTATGAAGGAAGGACAAGACCCAAGCCTGTCTAGCGGTGCGATCCTGTGGACCCCATTGTTCGTTGTTGTCCATAGCGTCGGTATCGTGGCCGCAGGCGTGCCCGCCCACTCCGACTGCATCGCAAGGCATCATGTACGTGCTTCGACTCTGACTTTGACCTCAAAGCGTCCTCCGAGTTATTATTCATTTTTAGCTTTGAATTGTTTTCAATACAGCAGATGCAGATAGGAACATGGTCCGACAGCGTCAACGGTTTTATCTTATCTTACTGCCTGGCGCCAAGTTATCCTACCCGTATGGAGGCCTCGTTGGCCCCTCGCCTCTCCTGATCCATGCCGCGGCTCACTAACACGCGCCCGTGTCCTGCTGCGAACACGCACCGATCCGTACCAAAGTATAGGTCACCAGTGGTCGCTGACGCCAGCCCGCCGCTGCAGGTCCCCTCCCTCCGATAGCGCACGATTTTTTACGCCAGGATTTGCGCCAGTGGGTAGGTTTCGTTTCGTTTCACCACGTGTTCTGCCATGTCGTTGCTCTTCACTCCATGACCTGATTCGGGTGCGTCGTGAAGAGAGAGAGAGAGCGATTCTGACAACGCACAGTGGGTTACCATGGTAATACTCGCTAGCGCGTCTTTGTGACGAATGTGGTGATCCGAGAAAGCAACGATTCGACCCTGTCAGCCAGCCACCCGGAACTTATACCTTGCCCCACACACCGTTCGTTCTCCCTCGTTCAAGCTTCAAAGCCCCAATGCGGCGTCTTCTTCTTGGTGGCCACACTACCTATACCCCAACTTGGAGCCCAAAATACTTGAGTTTTCCTTTTCAAGACCTATTTTAAATACCCAGGGAGCTTGTGCGGAGATCAAGAACAAGTCAAGCAAGCGACGATTCGCACACACAGAACGCGAATGCAGAGACCCGTAACAATCCTCGTAGTTGCCACCGAGGCACTGTTTCGTTTTCACTTGGTTACGCACCGCGCAATGGAATCAAGCATGACAGTATAAAGTTGCGATTCACCTGCAGGAGTGTGGTTGCGCGAGCGTACAAGCCCACTGTGACCGCGGTATGGACCTCTAGTCTGGTCCGTGATGATCACAACAAGGGCAGGGGATACTTACTATTTACCAAGCGGAGACAGACCCGGAGGTGCTCGGAGAACTTACCCATTTCCCTCGCAGCTCCGGATCCGTTCTGACCCTGGGATATTATTGGGACTGCCGCCAAACTAAACTTGATACTTGGCGGGGCTGGACAAGGCGTAGTACTTCTCACGACGCGTTCAAAATAAAACTCTTTGCTTGGCCTCCCAACCAAGTCGTTACTCAACCAACGTTGAGACCTTCCAACTCGTGGTGGCCTGGTAAGCAAGAATACTTCGAACGAGTTTGTCTGAGCGCCTGTGTTACGTTTGACCTTTACAAATCCCTATTGCCTGGTAGGTTCGAGAAGGTTCTTTGACGAGCAGAGTGATACGGATAAGATAGCCACGTTCGTACTGCTTTCTGCATTCGCTCCGAAGGCAACACAAATGCGTCGAGTGAACACGCAACGTAAAACAGAGTGGGGATGTGTGAGGATATAGGATTTTTTTTTTGCTATAGGAGAGTAATTATGAGCATGAACCCATGAGATATGACAAACTTTTTTTCATCCACTCCAGATCTACTCCCCTCCCGCGCGCCCCCCAAAAAAAAAACACCACTCTACTCCTCAATCTTTGCCAAAATATCCGAGTCCTTGAACAGGAAGTACTCCTAAAACACACACACACAGGCACATCAACTCCCAAACGCTCATGAGTGAGCGAGAGAAAAAGACGCACGTCTTCTCCAAGTTTGATCGAGTTGCCGCCCCAGCCAGGTAACAGCACCCGGTCGCCCGCCTTGACCGACGTAGGCACGACCTTGCCCTCCTTATTCGGCGCGCCGGGGCCGACGGCAATCACGGTCGCTTCTGGGAGGGGGTTGGACGTGGCCGAGGACGGGAGGAATATTCCCGTTGCCGTTTTCTATATGGGGGAGGGGGCCAAAGTTCCAGATGCCGACAGGGAAGAAAGGGAAAGGGGCACGCACGGTTTCGGCTTTGAAACGCTGGACGAGGACGCGGTCCAGGAGGGGCACGAGGGACTTGATAGACTTGAACGTAGCCTGTGCAGCCGCCTTTTGCGAACCGCATAGTATAACACGTCATCATCCCATATCCTCACTTCGCCTATAATCGTGCGGCCACAAAGAAAATTAAACGCACCATTTTATGTTACTGTAAAGAAGAGCAAAGAGGGAGAGGAAAAAAGGAGTAGTGACGACGAACGCAAGCAAACGCGTGTAGAATGAATAAGTAAGGTGGCCGACTTGACGCGTTTTTCTGCTGGCCAAGTTATGTTTGTCCTGAACAAACAGTATCACGTGAGACCACGTGCCGTATGCTCACGCTCTTTGGACCAGCATTCCACCGCACCTACACTTGCACATTCACAGCAACGACAACGAAAGCAAAACAGACACATGGATACACTGCGGGGCAGGACGGACAAAAATGGAAACTTGTAACCGACGGATAGACAGCGCTACAAACGAACAGTAGACGGACGGACGGACAAATTGCAGGAGAGAAAAAAAACCGAAAGCGAAAAAAGAGTGATAACCGTACGATCGTGAATGCCATCATCGCTCATCAACAAAACTCACCACAATAAAAGAAAAAAAGAAGGATAGCACGACGGAAACAAAGTACAGTATTAGTGGAGCTCTTCAAACGCAATCATAAGAACTGTAACAATACGTGTTTGTACGCAGCAAGAAAAAAAATAAAAGAATATACCCCTCGACAAGAAAATAAGCAGCGGAATGGTTCGTCCAAGTGTCGCGGAGCTCTTAAATTATACCCTCCTCTCTTGCTCTCTCATTCCTGCAGTCCAACGATCCCACTGCGCCCACCAGGGAAGCTCATCCGCCTCGTGCGCTCTGCCATCACCAGTCCATGGCCCTGCCCATGATTGTTGTGGCCCGGACCAGCGAGCCCTCGCCGCTGCGACAACGGCACGTCCGGCTCCCCGAGTGTGCCGACGCCGACGCCGAATTCATCACGCGCACCAGAGAGCATGCTCGTCGTCGCCACCCGCTTCGCATATTCTGGCCCAAGGGTCTGCGACGGCAGGCGCTTGAACGTCGGACGCGTGGGGTCTTCAACGGCGAGCGACCCTCCAAGACCGGGTGCAGGAGAAGCGCTCGTGCTACCACGATCGTCCGTGAGCCCACTCGCGCTCCTGTCGCTACTGCTGCCACTTCCCACGGGGCTCGCGCTGGAACCCTTTTCAATTGAAGGTGGCGGGGGCGGTACGGAAGAAGCATCGCCGGAGTGGGGCCCAGTTGACGTAGTGTTACCACGCCGGCGTGGGGCAAGGTGAAGAGTGAGTGGCGCACGACGTGCAAGTACCGCTTGTTCATAACTCCGTAGGTCGTCCGTGTGATTGTGCCCGCGCGTGTATGCAGCGTGCCCTCCATATTGCTGCACGTGGTGAGACCCGGCTACTTGGTGCTGCGGTTGCAGCTGTTGATTGCCATTCAGACCGCGCATCGGATCGCCCCAGCCGGCCGTCGTGGCAGAGGGCGTCTTGACGCTTGGTAAGCTCGCAACGCGTGAGAGCCCACGCTCACGTTTTGGGCTTCCCCCTGGATGGTGTTCGTGTGCGAGGGGCTGGCCACTGAGTGGAGTCCTCATGTACTGCTTCCATATCTCCTTGAGTTCCTTTAGGCTTGCCGGAGTTGTGGCGGATGAGTTTCCCGTTTGTCCCTGCTGCTGCTGATGACGGGCACCTTTGTCTCCGTTGGCGGGAGGCGCATCGCAGGGGTTAGCACGGGGTGTAGGACCGTCGCCCCACGACGGGTTATGAGAATTGCCACTCCCGTGAGTAATAGTGTTGTCAAAGAAGGGTGCACCGTCACTTAGGCCGGCAAGCACGTCGGGATCATCAAGAGACATCAGTCCAAATGCAGAGGAAAATCCTTCACGATCCTGGCCGGCACCATCAGCCGTCTGAGGTCGCGAGAAGGACTGCGGGTAGTCCGGAGGTAACGGGAGATGAACGCTCGAAGAGGTGGCGGAGGAGGGTTGGCTGCGGCTGGTCGTGCTGCCCGTGTCGCTAGCACTCGATTCACAGCGTTGATGGCTTTGTGTGTCGAGGTTATACGTCAGTGGTTGGTGGTCGTATCCGTTCGTCGCAAAGCCCGAGACGTTGCTCGGATATGACTCGGACTTTGTGCTCGCGAGTCAATCGGCGAGCGGGGAGCGGAAAGGCGGTAAAGTGAAGCGCACCTTATTGTCGACGTTGTAACCGTAGTCGATACCATTCGGTGAGGGCGGGAGAGGGTAATCCAAAGGATCGCCGCGGACACTATACGACTGCGCATACCGTGCGGTACCCTGGTCATGTGGGGGCTGCGTATCCTGGTATATAGCTGGAAGGGGTGGGACACGATCCTGGGGGATCACGCCCGTACGGGAAAGAAGTTCTGCCTGGGCGCGATAACGGGCGGTGTATTCATAAGCGCTATCATATGCAGGCGCAGAGGCTGATAAAGGCGGCGGGAATGAGAACTGATGGTTAGCGTAGAGAGAATTAGTGTTGGGTGGTTGGGAGATGTTGGCAGTGGGACTGAGGCCAGTACCGTTGCTACCAATGAGGAAGGGATCTGAGAGACGATATGGACCAGGACCGGAGGGGAGAGGGCCGAGGGATGGCAAGCCAAGGTTGGAAGAATCGTTAGGAGGACGGGAAGGATGGCCAGGACCAAGGGGAGCAGTCTGGCGATGGAACTTAACATAGGTGCATCTCGCCTTTCGGTGCACGCATTTAGCTGGAAATTAAGGGAGAAAGAGAGAGGATAATGACCGTGTGAGCGTGGGTCAAAGAAGCACAGTGAAATAAATTACTGACAACATGGATTGGCACCGTCACAGGGCAGACTAGACTGGACGCATTGGTCGCATGCCTGCTTCGAGGTGGTTGCTCTGCTTGCGGAAGCCGAGCCCTTTCTACGGGAAGGGGCTGAGGAGAGGAGCGGTTTCTCGTTGGGATGGCATTTGTTTACATGCCGGGAGAGAAGGTCGCTAACGGCAGAAGTGAGTGGAGCTGGGAGATAGGGACGAGGGGAGAAAAAATGGCAGAAAAAAATGGAAAAGAGGAATAAAAAAGGGATAGACAAACCTTCTAGCGAACTGATCTCCACAATGCTGACACTTGTATGGACGATCACCGGTATCTGGAGAGAGGAGGGAGCGATTGAGACGGGTAAATGGAGAGAGTGAGGAGCGAGGTGGAACCCCGGAGAGGAGAGGGAAATGCTTACGGGAGCGCATATGTCTAGCGACATGCTGAGGACGGGTGAAGGTAGCGTTACAAACGGGACATTTGTGGTCACCAGCCATGGTTGATGCGAGTCGAGTGGGCAAGAGTCGTTCGGAGTAGTCAAGTAGGTGTGTGTTCAGTTTGTCGCAGCGGAAATAGAATAATAAACGCAAAATGAGTGAGCACGCATACACACACACATACACATAACACGGGACAAGGTGCAGGGACGGGTCATTGGCAATGACTCCCCCCATCTCCCTTTCCCCCCCATACGCTCTCTCGTGAGAATACTGACGTCATCTCCCTTTCCCTCCTTCAAACCCAATCCTTCCTCCTCTTCGCTCACGATCCGTATCTCTCTCTATCTTTACCTTGTCCACCTCCATCCAGCGTCCATTTCACCCTCTTCAATTCTATATACTTTCTTTTGGATTAATTTTATTTTTCGCTCTTTGTTTAAACCTTGGCTTCATTGGGCGTTAATTGTATACGTCATCGCCTTGAGATCGTGGCGGAGATCAGTCCACTGGCAATGACGTCAGTTTGTAATCTTTAATCCTCCCGATGTGATGCCTCACCTGGGAGCATCAACTGGGGTGAAGACCTCCGCGCGTTGTCTAGGATCGAATAAAAGTCAGTTGGAGCGTTCCTTTTCTCTTATGGCAGACCATGACAGAGGACGAAGGAACCAGGCATCGATCGAGAAAGAACCAACCCCCGTCGCTCCCCATCATCTTCTGCTCCACAACACGAGGCAGGTGATATTTCCGGAAGCGGGTTAGTCCCCTCAAATAATATATCCTCGACTCAACCACTCCGGAAGCGAATCTGCGAATTTGTACGTACGGCGTCGTGTTGTCCACTCCAATGTACTTCATGTCCACCGGGATATAGTGCTTGTTTGGCAGCACGTATCGCACCGTCTCTACCCCCGCGTTCTCTGCAAGCACCCGCTGTGCCATCTTGTACAGTGTCGCCTGACCAATGCCGTCAATCGGCCACCATATACCAATCAACGTAACTGTCAATTATCGATCGGCAATCCCGCGTTGCCACGCACCTGCACGCTTGCGCTCTCATCCTGTGCGAACACGTCCAACGTTATCTCACGCGATCGCGCCCCAACTTTGGCGTCCTCCCACGGGTGAACCCCACCGGTTAGGTTCTCAACCCCAAATACGAGTAGTTTGTCGTCGCTCGGCAGCGCGACGTTCACCTGCCCGTACGTGTACCGCAGGTCGACGGACGTGCTGAAGATCCGGTCGTTCACCTCCGTCAACGTCGTGTACTCGTCCCGCACGAAATTCTCGAACGCCGAGCCCGTCGATTTGAGCACTGCTCGTTCTGGTCAGACAACGAAAATTCTGAAGCGTGGGATAAAACGGGGCGCACCGAGGAGGTCTCGCAGCCCGCCGGCCACCCGCGCCACTGCGCCACCTCCGTCGCCCTTCCGCGCCACCTCGACCTCGACAAAGCGCTTCTCCGCCCCGTCGCGCCAGAAGGCGTGCGCGTGTCCCGCTTCGGAAGCGGAAGCGGAACTAGAGCTGTCATTGATGCGCGCCCAGCGCAGCTGCTCGACGGTCACGAACGTCGCGCTGACGTGAGCGTAACGCGCGAGTAGGTGCGAGCCGAGGTGCAGCGCAAATCGTGCGGGGTCCAGGACGTACGGGGATACCTTTGCCAAGTCTGCGGGATGCGTGGGAGGTTGCGATCGAATCAGCCTCCTCGAACCAAATTTTCATGGATACTAGGACACACAGTTCGTGATGTTTTTCACTGTCGTGTTTCGTATGGGTCACTGAAGCTTATCCATGAAGGAAAGTGCCACGCACTCGAGTCTGTCGCTACGACGACGGTGTTGTCTGCTTGTGTGTAGCTGTGTGTGATCCGCGATGGGAAGATCAACTCGTGAATCGAGTTGCTACTGCTGGAGACAGGCGCACCTTGTCTCGATCGCACCCTCGAGCAGCACGGTGACGTTGTACTCGACCACATTGTGCACCTTACTCTCCGGGTCCCGCACCACACGAAACACCCGTACCTTGTCCTTCCCATACCGCGCCGTCGCAAGCACACCTGGTTCAGCGGTCGATAACCCTGCCATACTGTATCTGTCCTAAGTTTGGGGAGTAAAGTGGGAGGAAGTGAGGACGTCGAAGATGTATGACTCACTATGATCTCTCTTGTCCTCTGTAATTTGCTTTCCGCGGATA
Organism: Lactarius indigo; assembly: GCA_025766275.1. Classification (NCBI taxonomy): domain Eukaryota; kingdom Fungi; phylum Basidiomycota; class Agaricomycetes; order Russulales; family Russulaceae; genus Lactarius; species Lactarius indigo. The sequence continues at coordinate 321,467 of JAFKAC010000049.1, read as the reverse complement.
GACAGGGGGGGGGAAAAGTGTGTGGGAATATATCACGGCAGCCCCCGAAACCCGCTCCCACCCGAAATTTCGCGCGTCTTGTCATCAACCCCACCGCGAACGACGAACAACACGACGACGACCGCGAGCGTCCTCTCTTTCCCCCCCCCTCCCCCATCTCGAAAAAGGAAAACTTGAATTGAAGTATGCGCCACACAGCACTGCGAAGTGTACGTGCGCTCCGCACGACCGCACCACGCCGTCTTGCCTCGTCGTCATCATCTCCAGCAGGCGACAACGCAGCCGCAGCCGCACAAAAAAAAGCACAAGATGCGCTCGGCGCAGCCTCCGCCGCCGCCGTGCGCGCCGGTGAGTTCGCGCGCAGCGCGCTGGGCCCTTTCGGCGCGCGTCTCTCTGGGCTTCTCGGCTGTACGTGTCGTCCTCTATTTTTTTTTGCAGCAGGCTAATGCGTGTGATGCAGCGTACCAACAGCCGGTTCGGTATAATTTGTCCGTGGCACGGGAGGTGCTCAAGCACGTTTACACGGCGGAACGGCTGCAGCCGCCCACGTCGCTCGGCGCGGTGTTTGGGACGTATGGGACGCTGTGGGGGCGCGCGCGCTCGGTCGCGTATTGGCGCCAGGTCGTCTCGAGCGGCGAGTGGGCGCGTTTGGGTGTGTATGCCGTCGAGGCGTATGGGATCTTCAAGGTAAGCTGCATCGCCGCTTTGTCTTTTTTTCGTTGCCCCCCTCATTGGTGTTCTTTTTTAGATTGGAGAGATTGTCGGGCGTAGGTCGCTTGTTGGGTACAACGTGCAGTAGACTCGCGCACGCCGTGTTGGTCCCCGTGCTGCTGCTGCAGGTCATCACACGAACATGAACACCGGCATAACAATAGATCTTAATCTTTCTTTTCTCGTATAGGACTTGCGTTCGAAAATGTGAAGAGTCTTGTTGTTCTTGTCTTGTCTGCCTCAAGCCCTACCGCAACGCTAGTGACCTGTTTCTCATCACTGACTTGCATGTCTCGGGCTATGCCAATGGATGTCGCACTCGCCGACGTTGAGGCTAAGTAAGGCACACAGCAACATGAAAACGGGAAGAGGCGTGTGATTCGTCGTCATAGTCCGCGGCATAATTGCCACTCCACCAGATAGCTCACAGGTTCTGCCCATGCCGTCTCCCACCGCAGTTCCCACTGAGTTATATCCGCGCGCGAATCGCAAGTTGAAGACCCCGGCGATTCGCGAAATGCGAGCCATGTTGCGAAGAAGGCGAAGTCTTCGTAAGTGGGGCCTCAAAGGGCATCGTTGACGTAGCCTAGCGTGGGCCCCGTAGCTTGAAGCCAAAAAGTTTGAAGCTTGAAGTTTATTAAGCGCCCTCCGCGTTACTGTAGCGACAAAAGTTTCCGGTGGCTATAAATCCGCGGGTACGTGCTCCGCTGCATATGCGGAAATATCGGCCGACTTGTGGTTGTTTTTCCCGCTGCCTTCACGCTTTTTTGGGAGCGGTCTGAGATAGAATGAATCGGCTACGAAAGAATCAAGCGACTATTCGGCACTTAGAAGGGCAAAAAGCGAACTTTTTTCATGGACGGGAGAGAAAAGAAGCCCCGAAGTACGCAATTGTCCACGTACGGACGCGCACCCGCGATTCGCGGAGGGCGGCTTTGGGGTGCGCTCTGTACTATCATAGCGGAACAACAAGGAAGAGGCCCGTTAGTAGCGCCCTGCGCTAGAATTCGAACGTTCGATAATTGGGGAAGTGAGAGTGACGTGGTGAGCTGATTCATTCATTCAAGTGGGACTGGCTGGTGCTTTTGGCCGCTGCGAGACTTTTTCACCGGGACGTCGGTTGGACGAACAAAGCATCATCGAACAAATCAAGGAAGGAAGAGGGCATTTTGCTGTTGCTGCGCTTGCGATTCGACAAGAGGCATGAAAGGTTCTACACATGCGCGATAAGGATGACTGAGACTTTGCGTCAGAGAGAATTTGGCTCATTGCTTCGTGGGGGGCGTACGTATCAAAGTCACTGGTCGGACGAAGGAAAGGAGCCCCCAAATACAACTGGCACAATGTGGCACAAACCTTTGACAGATGGACGCCACAACACAAAGAATTTTTTTTTTTTTTTTTTAGGGATGCTTGGAAGAAGTCCTGGTAAGGCGGTGAGGATTAATTGATTACACTGCACAAAGAGAAACCGTCCTTGGCGTCTCGGAGGTTTTACGCTTCCCTGACAATCAGTCATCATGACGCGGACGTGTCTTATCAGTAAAGAGCTGAGGCGGACACCGCTGCATTGGGCATCACAAACACGGCCATCTCGGTGTAATATGCACCGCTCTTGCCTGATCATGGTGCGGATGCAAAGTGAGCTTCTGGAACCCCAAAGCATCAAGCCCATCGGCATCTCGAAGTAGTGCGGCTGCTGATTGACAGCGACAGCGGCGTAGAAGTCAGACAAGCGGGAAAAAGAGAACCAGAAACGCCGTTCAAGTTGGGACCTTCCCCGAGATTTTACGCTCGTTAGTCAGTAGAGGGAGAGTTCCAAAGTGAATTACAAGACACGCGGTGAGTGACGGCGGTTCCGTCGGTGTTGCACACGTTGCAGCCCACGACTCGGACGTTGTGGCCTTCTGCCTCTCCGCCGGACACAAGCGTCAACGCGCAGAACAGAAGCGATCATTAGAACACCCCACCAGACCCGGTACTAGGAACCAAGAACCCACGAACGTTTTTGCGGGCTTCCTAGAAGGGGTAGGAGGCAGATCGGGGACCACGAGCTCGGTTCCTCATCAGACCATATGATAACTACAGGTGAATCCGTGCGGTCTTCGATCTGCCACAAGGTTTTTTTTCTCAGGTAAGGAGAAGACTTCGTTTGGGCCCGTTGGTTGTATGCATCTGAGGAAGATCTTCACGCGTATCATGATGTAGATACCTGGGCACCGCGGGGGTAGTTGGTTTGTCCGCGGAGCCGAGCGCAAGGGACTACTTATTGCGTCTATCTCGCATCAGGGCGGGGCATATACGGCTTGGTGGGAAATAAGATGACTCAAGATGTTTAAATGCGGTACTTTTCTTGGCCTTCTGGTACCATTGACTGACACGATTGATAGAGCGTGATACAGAAGTGCTGCGGTCTGAATCATGTATCATATGTGCGAGGGCGTCGAACGCTTTGTGAGCCCTAGAAGCACAAGAACATGACATCTGATATGCGCATTGGGTAAGGGCCCAGACGAATTCGGCGGACGAGTCCGATTTGACCAAAGGGATGACACTATGATAGACGACCGATACTCTGATACAGCCTAGAGAGTATATGCAACCGTAGTGTGGAGCATTGGTCACTGGCAAGTCATCATTAAGGGACTTCAACGTTTCAACTCGAAAAGCATCAAATCCCAGTGACCCCGGCGGGTCCTGCCGTGATTCGGGGATGGGTGACGACCACTAGCGGTCGTCCGAAGACATCCGTTTTATCTGGTTCCCAATCGATGCAAGCCCTGGTCTAACTTATGACCTATAACTTCGGCCGCCGAAAACTATCGTGACTGTTGTAGCCAGGACGACGCATCACGAACACCGTGATGTGCGAATATCAGCACGCCTACGTGAAGGTAGTATTCCTCGTCATTAGAAGCAGCGTCAATGTTGTTATTTTTTTTCTCGTAGACCACCCATCAATACCTTCCGTGATTCCTAACTGACCGGCGGGGCCTATTTGTATTCAAGGACATACGATCTATCGTAGCCCTGCTACCTGCCCTATGAACATGTTAACAAAGCGGTGCAATTTGCACGCGCGTTGGTGTCCCAGGCCTAAAACTCGTGGCTTTTGTGGCGGTACTGTGAAGGCCGCAAGAGCCTTCTACGATACGAACATACATCGCTGCCTGGTAAACCGTTGTGCTTCTCCCTCGTTCTGCCGGTGGGGCTCGTACCAAAAAAGTCAGGACTAGAACACATTCTTCAGGTCCCTTTTTTGCCACGAACTACCTGCCAATGTGGCCGGAGATCCTTCGAGGACAACTAGAAAAAAGTCAACTTAGTACTAGTCATGTGAGGCGGGGGGGGGGTTTCCAATTCTCTGGGAAAACGCAATTGAAGGGAGCAAGGTTTGAGCCCGGAAGTTACTACCAAAAACAAGAAACCAACTTTGAACGTAAATTGGTAACTTACAATACCATGACGTTTTCTTCGGGGCCTTTCACAGGAGCGGGTCATTGCAACACGGTTCTACGCACACCGCATTCACATCAACGTCGGCGCTAGGCGCGACCCTAATTTGTCTTCTTGGTTTCCTTATGTGGGGTTCCATTGGGATCGGAATATAAAAAGGAACTGAAATGGCACCGCGTAAGCCCCCCCCCGGATTGCAGGCTGTGCTTCGTCAATCGCCCAGCTATCGATCAGGATACGTACCGTGAAGCTTGAAGGCCGTGCTATTCTCCATAAGAAAAGGTAACACCGGGCAGTTCGAGATTGATAAGCGTTTCGAGAGCGCGCACGGTGTGTGAAAATTAAAAAAAAGTTCACTCGCATCAGCTGGGGCGAGCCTTGCCGGTTTCAGGCCGAAAGTCCGCCTACCTACGCCCCCAGTTCAACACAGGTATTAACGTCCATAGGGTCGGGCTGATGTCCCATCATCAGAGGGTATATACACCCCAGTAGCCAGCTAATATTCCTCGTATCATACCGTGCGCCAAAGCTAGAATACACGCCAGGAAAACCAATGCAGATAAATTATGGACGAGGAAGAAGAAAAAAAAAAGAATGTAATGGAGTAATGTAGCTTATGCGCCGTATGAGGAGCGCACCGTTCGCTTGGGCGTCGCGCTGGAGCTCCTCTCCTCGACGGTTGATAAATCGCCGATCTCCCGCTATATCGAAATTGTTAGATCAGGACTCTTTGTCGAGTATATTACCGATGCACCACACACTCACCGCCTTCATGTCGTCGAGACGTATCTCAGTCGCCTGCTTTATATGCACGACCACGGGGTCGTCTTCTGTCGACCCAGACTCTATGTCTCTCCGGATGTTTTGCGGCGGTGGCGGACCGTAGTACGGATTATTGATGGAGCCTTTTGCGGGTGTAAAGGATGAAGAAGTGCCCGAGCTTTTCAGCCCAGCGCGCACGATTATGAGCGTCGGAGCCAGAGCCTGAAACAAGACCACTCCGTGAGGAAACGAGAGAGAGAAGGGAGAAAAGAAAGCGGGGGACACAACGCACGCTGATCTGGCCGAGCGACGCGGCGAATATCGCGCCGGTGTTCGTCGACGAAAATCCGAGCAGGAAGGTGGTCGTGACGCTATAGAGGGCGCCAGACTCGACGAGGATCCAGAGGACGGAGAGACGTGACGCCCGGAGGCCCTTGGAGTTGTTCCACTGTACGGACTTCCAGAACCGGTAGCCGATCAGCAGCGTCGCGCCGAGCTGCGTCGCGATCGAGAGGGCCCACGTCGCGACCAGCCAGTTGTGGATGCGCGAGAGGAAGACGGTGTCCGTCGGGGTGAGGTTCGCGAGGTTCGCGAGGGCGGTGTAGCCCGTGACTGTTGACGGCGCCGATTGTGAGTCCATCTATGATGATCACCTAAGGGGGTTGGTGGCCGCCTTACCTCCGGACGCAATACATAAAACGACCTGAGGAAATTAGAACAAAAACAGAGATGAGCATGCACGTGCGATGACTGATCCGTCGGAGGACCGTAACGTACAAATGGGGCACAGAGCCAGAGATTGCGGTTCCATATTATCCATAAGCGCCAGATCTGGGTAAGCATCGGATTGGCCCACATGCAATGGGGAAGGGGAGGAGAGACGCACCATGATGGCATCCCCGATGAGACTCTGGTGATGACCAAAAAGGCAGTTCGTGTCAGCGTGCTTATGATGCGAGATTGTGTCCACTACCAAAAACGCACATTCGTAATGTATAGGACCTCTTGAGCCACATGTTCCGGCGTTGATTGATTGAGTAGATAGATTGAAGGTCCATCGAGGGTCCCCGCCGCGCCGATGAATGCTCGAATTAACTGGACGAGGAGGGTGATGACGTGTCCCGTGGCAAGAGCAAATTGGACCGAGGCCACAACCAACATCATCCTGCGCCCCATGAGACTCTGACAGCTCTGCGGACAGCAGAAGGAACCGACTCACAAGTTTAGCCTTCTCAAGCCCTTCATATACAGCACATGAATGCATAATATGTACACGCAGATGCTGCGGCGGATTCCGTGTCAACGAGAGGAACAAAGAAGCAAGGAAAAAATGGAGCGCACTTGATCCCTGCTCATTATGACCGCCGGCGGTGGACGATTAGGACGCTGTCCATAGCGAAAGCGCGCGAGACATATAGCACACATACCGTACAACGGACCCACGACCCACGAAGAAACGAGCGAGGCCATGTTCCATGATAAATCACCCGGGAACGCCTTGGGGGGCATCTCGGAAGGGAAGAGATGTAAGGGGGGGGCGTTCCAAAGGTGGCGACATGCAGTGAAGCGTCCTGCCGGTTATGTATTCTTCTCGAACCCGTGGGCTCGTGGAGCTTATCGGGAAGCACAGGTCATTCGCGCGCATAACTGTATAGGGCAAGAATCCCCCAACTCAAAACATGACTGGGGAATCATTTTGATGGCCACGCTGAGAAGCCCAGGTGAGCGCCGAAACCCTGTTTTTTTGCTCGAGTCGATCTTCCAGGGGTGAAGGTTGTGAATAAAAAAAAAGGCGGTGATGAATGCGAAGCGAAACACACTGCGAAGGGCGATCAGATACCGTCCCCCTCGTAGCTATTTGTGACTCGTGCGTTGGTGTTCACTGCCATGCGGCAGCGCCTTTCAGATACCGCCAAGAGCAAAACGCCACCGCGTGGGCAGGTCGAATGGACCTTCGCTTCTGGTGACTCAGCTGCGCTGGTCAGCATCTGGTCCGCCCATCAACACGCTAACCTTGGCCCGCCAAGGGAGCTGGGGAGGACGCTTGCCCCGATTGTGAGAGGCCATGACGACTCGCTGTGTCGGTGTTGTGGGTCTGCAAAGTAACTTACCTGATGGGCCGCCCAAACTGAATCAGGTGGAGACCGTGTGGTGAGGATCATCGTAGACGAGGCGAAGCACGAACAACATGAAAGTATTTGACAGCTGATGCAGTGCAGCGTACAAATGACGGCGATAGGTAACAGCGAGACGCGACTCGGAACACCGGCTTGTACCTAACATAACCCCGACTTGACCGGATCCGTTTTGCAAGATAATAATCCTTTCGAGAGGCGCGCTTCTATGTACTGTGCACTCATTCGCGGCCGAAAACTTCTATAACACGGCCGAGGCGACTACACTGCCCAAATATGCCCATTCACTCTTGTGCTCTCTTCGGGTTTGTAACAAAACGTTGGAGGATCTCCAACTTGATGCTTTTCATTTCACCAAATTGACAGACACATCACGCACGATGCAAGAGCCTCGGACCCGGATTTGGCGGAGTTTTTCTGCGTACATGATCTTGAGCGGAAACCTACTGACCTCGACCTGACAACTTCTCAGGGCACATGCATGCATCGGGGTATTGGCAAGCTCACAATCACGATACGATACAGTACAAGTATGATGGGAGGTAGAAATGAAACCGGAGATTACCTCCATTTCTGGTCGTCATTCCCGCATCCCGCAATGACGCTGGGCCGGGCTCCTCGGGGTCAAGTCGATAATGTTTGGCGGAGGAGAGGATACAGTGTTGATGGACCTTTTTCTGCCCGCCGCGTCTCCGAGCCGCGGCGCTGCTGTGACACTCAGGTAATTAATAACCCGTGGCAGACGTACGCGTCGTCGCGGGGGACCGTCCTTGAGAATTTTACGGGTTCGCAGATATGGGTCATGGGGTGGTACGGATCGAAATATCACACATCAACAAAGTGCGACCGTAGTTCCTGCAGATCGATTAATTCAAAAAGAAGATTGATGGGGGTAAAAGGTCGTAAAAATTCAATTATCCAAAGCCTGACACATAGCCTTGACGCCCCGGACCAGCTGACGCATGCGATTGATGCCTCCGTCCCCAAGAATTATCGCAGTTCCATCCTCTCAACAGGAGCCACGTCGTTGAGGAATTCTGGATCAGGCACGATCACACGCGGCGTGACTCTGTTATGGACAACCACATATGCGTAAAAGGCCAAGCGGGTACCGAATGCGCTGATACCAGGGAGCCGTGGCGTAACGAGAAAGTGACGAAAATCGCGGAAACGATCACGCATCTAGTCATCCGCTACCCTGCACTTCGAGTCAAGGGTCAAAGTCGCTGGTGGGTGGACTCGAACAAAGAAAACGGGGTGCTTGTTAAGCTCGACAGTGAACAATGCGACGACGTCGAAGGAGGAGTCGCGAGAGGTTTGAGGGACGTGAAACCGAGGTGAGATTTCGAATGGGCCCTCGATGCCGAAAAGGTAGTATGGGCCGTAGTAGACATTTTCGTCGTAGAGTATTGAGGTTGGCTCGCCGACAAAAAGGAGTTGACAAGCCACTGAGGCAAAGGATCGGTCATCGTGTCGACTAAAGGCACGTGGTCAAAACCGTCGACTTTCTCCGCGCGTAGTATTTGCCCCAATGCCGCGTTCGTCGTTCTCGATGAGATACTGAAAATCTTTACGTGGGCTTCAAATGGGATACCAAAAGGGTACGTTGAGCACCGCAAGCCGCAGCGATAGATCTAACGTGCGCCTTTTGCGACGGGCGAGGAGACGTGGCGGCTTCGGAGAACGATCCAATGTCGACTATCCAGAGATATCAGATGGTATGAACGGTCGTCTCGAGCTGCGGAAACCCCACATCAGTACATCGGCGCAAGTATGTCTTACTCTCGCGCATTCTTTGGCTTCGGGCTTGCCCCCGAAGAGATGCAGCCCTCGTAATTTCACTACGTGAACGGGGACTTGAGCGTGATCGGCGGAGGGGCTCGAGAAATGGGCGGGCATCAAATGATAGAACACGCGGGACAGCTATCATAGCGCATAGAGCGGGTATGAACGTGAACAGGTGCCAGTGTCACAGTAATACACTGTATGCACTTTGAGCGCTGGGGGTCTCACAGCGGCCTCACCGCCCGAGCCAAGGTTCCACGTGGTGCACTCACTCACCGCCTTCCTACGCGCATTACTGTGCTTATGTCCTACGATACTCCTTACTTAACTCGTCAAATTGCAAACACAAGCAGGGGATGCCCCAAGAACGACAAAAAGGGAAAGAACCGAAGTACCCAGAGACAAGAAGCTTGGTTCGGATTTCGCGAAGACTCGGATCTTCGTGAGCATGTTCTCGCGGTGCGTTTTCGCCGGTGGTGGTCCGGTGGTGGGTGACGCGGTGACGGCGCCAGTGGGGTTAGGACGGAAGGCCGGGCCCGCTGTGCCAATTCTTTACATGTGCTGTACGTATCACGTTGTCTACGAGCACACAAAGCCACAATATATCGTACGTGCGTACGTGTCGCAGAGTCCTGTATTTTTCAAAAAAGCTGCCGTCACCGGATATAGAGAGGCGCAAAGAACTGCCGCCCCTAATACAGAGGACTTCCCTAAATCGTCGTCGCCGCGCTACCAGCTGACCCTATCTTGCAATGCAAAATGAGGCGCAACGTGTCAACATGTCAACAGCCACCCAATCGGGGGACACACACAGCCCCTAGGCACGCAATCTCCGCATAGCTAGCTCTTGGTGATGCGACAGGAAATGCCATATTTTCTTTGAGATTCGTCTGGCAATAATTTCAAATTCTTGTGTTTGTTGATTGCTGACTCTCCGACAGTTGGGAATGGCCAGCTTTAGCCAGCCAGCCATCTGTCAATCATCTGCATGTGTCATTCGTCATTTGCCATGGAACTTAGGTATTACACCACGGACAAAGGAACGACGATACGTGCTGTGACTTCTCTGAAGCGTGATGCACTGTGGACGACACAGTGACAGATGGAACTGATTCGACTTGGCAGCGCATATGCTATATGTAAAGGGTTGTTTTATTTTTTGTAATGTTATATTCAGGCAGGCAGCATCGTACGTATAAAATTTATTGAGTATCAGTCATTCAAAGTCGTGATGAGGTCGTATCGTATATCAACAAAAAAAGAGATGACGCAAATAAATGGGGGAGATAAGATCGAGCAATGATGAGGGAGGTATCGCAGTGGGTGAGGGGGGGGGGAATGGGATGAATACAGATCTACCGAGCACCAACCAACGCCATCAGTTCACCAGGAAAAAAAACGAAGAGCAATCAATACAGTTAGTCTAAAAGAAAAAAAAAAGGCCAGCCAAGAACCACTGTCCGAAACTGTGTGGGGAATCACGCATGGCTCGCACCATCGCGCCCCGCAATGCGGTTCTGCAATATCCGCAGATGGCTCGGGCTACTCCAGCCCTCCTCGCCCCACGTACCCAAGTCCGCCTCCGGCACCGCCGACTCACGCTCGCGCCCGCCCGTCCACGCAGCATGCGCGACGCGCGTCACCTCGCCCGTAACTGGGTCCGTGACCGACGTGTGCGTCGTCACGCTACTGCGCGTCGTAGTAGTCGTCATCGTCGTCGACGTGACCGTCGCGCTCTGCACGAGCGACGGCGGGGGCTGCACGGGGGGCACCGCGACGCGATGCGAGCGTCGCTGGTGCTGGTACTGCTGCTGGCGCCCCATCGCGGATAGTGCGGGCGAGACTTCGCCTGGGCTCGGTCGCGCGAAACGGCGGTCGGTAGAGGAGACCGAGCTCGAGTGCGCGAGCGACTTGAGGCTGCTGAGAGTGAACCCGCGCGAGTGCTCCGAGGCCGAATTCGAGACGGGAGCCGAGCCCGCTGCGCTCAGCGCTGAGTGCGGGCTCAGGTGCGACCGCATCGAGTGAAGCGATCCCTGCTCAGAGGTCGTTGGGTCACGCGAGTGGATCTGAGGCTATCATAAAACAACATGTAAGGCTTAAAGTGCGTAAAGGATGGCTTCAGAGGGGCCTACCAAGCCAAATGTCGTTCGCCGGTCGTGCAGGCTTGGTAATCCTTGTGCCATCTGCCTCCAGCTCGCCCCAGCAGCAGGGGGTGCCTCTTCCAACAGGTCGATATCGATACCGCCGCTCGTGTTGGTGGATGGGGAAGTCGCCGAATCGCGCCAAACGTGCGGATTTGGGAGGGTGAGGCCAGGTGGAGGCGACAATCCTTTCGCAGAAGATACCGACGCAAATGGCGACGCGGGACGGGGCACGGGAGCGTCTAGATAGTCGGTCACCTCGTCTTTTTTGCTGGAGCCTGGTGGGGTAGGCTCGTACGCCGGCGGCTGTTCGTTCTCCTCATGGGCGCGCATTGGTTCTCCAGATAGAGGAGAAGGCGTTGCAGGAGCGCTGCGGCCAGTAGATGCGGTGCCTTGAGGAAGAGGGGGAACAGGCGGGGGGGTGAACGACACCTCCTCGCGTGATTGCGCGTCGTAAAAAACGGTGTTCCCTGACCTCGCAGAGCCTGTGCTCAGCCCACTCACCCCAGATACGGGACGAGCTCCGTCACGATAGCCCATCTCCGCACGCAGCTGCGCGTTGAGACTGCGTCCGGCCTCCAACTCGTTGTCAGTGAGCTGACGAGCGAGCAGCGACGACTTTGTCGACGGGGTAGTTGGGGTTGGGGTGGCTGACCGCGTCCTAGGGCTGAGCCAGCTCCGTCGCAAGATGCTTGGTATCCCGATGGCCTCGGGCCATGACGTCCCAGACGACGATGAGGGGACACCATCCTTCCCGACTCGCACACGCTGGGCCGTGTAGAGCATGGCCGACTCTGGATCATTGCCTGGTGTCATTGAACGTTCACTGGGTAACAACGATTTCCGTGAGCTATGCGAGACATTGAGATTGAACGCTGGTGGCGGGAGAAGTGGCGCATCGGGACCGAGTTCTGCCTCCTCAGGGCTCTGGGGTGAAGCAGAGACTTCAGCAAGCTTCTCGTGCGAGATGATGTGTCGTCCACGATCGGAAGTGTCTGACGGGCGGGACGATTTATATCCGAAGGGGGTTGGAACCATCGCCGCGCCAGCGCCCGCCGCGAGCGCGATACCAATGGGACGACCAGAAGAGTCTTGGGAAGACCGTGGCGCATCGACGAGACGAGCAGTAGGCTCTCCGTTTCGCGAATTGTCAGGCGGGTCCTCACTCCGACGCAGAAAGGCATCACGCTCGTCGCCGCTGACCACCGGAGAACCTTCTTCACCAGGCGAGCGCAGTTGTGCATCGAGATCGGCGTCCTGATCGTAATCGTTTCTATGGACGTCGTGCCACATCCACATCACCTGACCCACGGGAGAGTCTGTGCGACGATTGCGCTGTTGTTGATTGCGTTGGCGTCTGCGGAGGAAGCAAATGAACAAGAAGAGGAGGAGCAGTGAGCCAAGGACTGCGCCGAAAACCGAGCCAACGATCACGCCCGTGCGGTGCGAGTGGGAGGACAAATCGCCGCTAACTGGCACCGATGAACTGGTAGAAGAGGGTGGCGCAGAAGACGAGGCGGAGGTCGGAACGGTGGTAAGGGAGGTCGTAGGTATGGGTAGAGTGAGGGTAGAAGGTAGAGTTGGTGATGTAGTGGAGGGTGCTGCGGATGTGGAGGAAGGTGTCGCAAGAGTGGAGGAGGGTGTCGCAGGAGTGGGGGATGTTGAGGATGAGACAGAATTAGTGGGCGAAGATGTGGACGACGACAACGTGGGAGAAGTCGTCCCGCCATAGACCCAGACCCCGTCGGTACCTAGAGGAATCTGAAATCAAGTGTAAGTAGACCGGCGATACGACCAAAGTAACAACTTGAGCTGGTGCAAAGAGCACCTAACACGAAAGGCTGACCCCTTGGCGAGCGATCCTTCGCCCCTCTTCGCCTCCTTACGTATCGCGGGCAGCTGAACATCTGTCCAAAAAGGAGACAGGACTCACCGAGGGGCCATAGTATGTCAAAGGCAAGTAAACGAGGGTCGTAAACGTCGCAGTTGGCTGTCCCGCGGCATTTGTCGCCAGTGACGTCGAGAGCGACAGCCACGAGGGTAATTCTTGGGTAGGCGCAGTCATGCGAGGGGGTGGGATGTCAACAAGTAGCAGTCGTGCGGACGCTGGGGGTGCAGGAAGAGGTGCAGCAGTCGTGCGGTATGGAGAGAACGTGTATAGCAGCAGCCAAGAAGTCGATCGAACCAAATAAACGAGGCAATGTTGCGGATAGCAGAACGAAAAAAGAAAGAATCGTGAATTAGCGTGAATAGAGACGAGGAGGGAGTAAACCCGGCTAGACTCTATTTGCCTTGCACCCTCAAATTCAACTCAACATCACGTGCTACAGAATTCGCCGCAACACTCCTATTTATAGTACTCAATTCAACGCCCAAGACATCTCACCGTCGATGCATAATACAGCGGAAAGCAAAGTTTGTCATGGGTCTCCGTGTGTGCGAACTTTGCTTACCTGCTCGTACAACGTGTTTTACTCGTCACTTTAAAAGTGCATTGTGATCTCTTCTAGTTGCCGTGTAGATGACGCGATGACGTTTGTTAAGTTGACTTCGAAGCTACCATACTGAACGCTTGAAGCTTGAAGGATGGTATCGGTCAATTATAGGAACTGGCTGTCTCATCGTTCGAACTTGGGTCGGACACCATTAGTAAAACGCACCAATGAATTATGACGGCCACTATGCTTCTCCAGATTCGCGCCTTTTCCGCGACGGCAGTTCCTATTGGTACCATCGGATTGTCTCGAGGGCGGCAGGCATCACATCACGGCGAGTTGGGCGTCGCGTGGCAGAACACGCGGTGGAACGAACGAAATGCAATAGCATCTTGAGCTGTCAAAGATGGCGGCAGCCGTTCGATTTTACCCCCAATAATCTCGGCATAAATTCGTGTGCCATCGTAAGGGTGAGAGTGTTGTACACAGCTGAGACAAATGAAAATAGATCTCTAGGGAGGATCGAGATCTGCGGTTACGGGCTGCCAGTGGTAGCTGCCACAGGTAACGTGTACTTTTGAGCCGATCTATTGAGTATTTGTATCAGGGGTTATGCATGAGTGCATCCACCACACGCACCAGACGATAACTTGAAGCAAGGGGTGTGACTTGCATACCTCGACGAGGTCTCAGTATAGCTATATGGTGACTCACAGGCAACCTTCCTGGGCAGCACAAACAACCACCTCGATAGTGTCGGATCACTCTTCGCAATCGGCACGTCTTCGTCTGTGGCAACTGAGAAACGAAAACGTACGTGACACGCTGGTTTGGACTCTTATTGTCGGATCTTATTTTAATACAAAGGACGAAGTGGAAGGAATTTTTTTCTATAGCCTGGCGCTAATGCCTCGGGCCGTGTCTGGCGGCACTACCGTAAGTGTTTTTCCATCAACGCTGAGTCGCACACTGCAACCACCACCCAACCTAGTCCGGCATATCTCGTCGAGGAACTAAATACAAAATGCCTGTCACGTAATTTCAGGCGATACTCGGTAATGCTCTCGCCGACTACCGCGAGCAGATTGGTGTAGGAATGGGTTAGGCGATTGTCTTTTAGACAAGCTCGGATGAAGTTGTCCCGAGAGTAGCGCGCAATGAGGCGAAGGCGCGGGCCCGATTTCGCAGAAGAGCAGATTTATACATGGTAAACACCACAGTGAACCTTGGAGAGTAACAAATAAGCCTCTTGACACAGAACGGAATGTAGTAATAACGAAGTCCCAAGAATAGAAAGCATAGAGCAAGTCGAGGCGGCAGTACAGTAGGAGTACATAAGAAAATTCCAAAAGAGTTTGAACTGTAGTCCCCGATAAGGGAATCGTAAAATCGAGTCATCCATTAGCCTTGTGAACGTACTATCAAAATGCGACACGAGCTGACTATATCATCTGGTGATTCCTATATGAGGAGCCATATTCAGTCGGGAGAGTCAAGGAAATAACATATAATATAACTTACATAGTGAGATCATTCTCGTTGAAGTCCCATATACCACGTTCGCCATATTCCGTCAAAATTCGTGCAATGTTCCGTTCACCCCTTGTCAACGCTACCTGAGACGGAGTCCGGCCGTCGTTGTTCCTTGCGCGTACGTTTGCACCCTTTTCGAGTATCAACCGGACGATTTCGAGACTGCCGTTCCCCGCCGCGAGGTGCAATGGGGTCCAGTTCTCCTGCTCCTTTACGTTCACATCAGCGCCGCGTTCAATCAATAGTCGCACGACATCGATATGTCCATTTTGCGATGCCTTGTGCAGCGGAGTCCGGCCGAGGTTGTCCCTGGAATCGACGTTTGCGCCGCGATCTAGCAACAGACTTGCGACCTCGATCTTGCCTTTATTCGACGCCTCGTGCAACGGGGTATCGCGTTTCGTACTTCGCCCGTTAACGTCGACGCCATTGTTAAGTAATGACTGCACAACGCCAAGATGCCCAAGTCTTGACGCGGTATGTAAGGGTGTCGTCTGGAGATTCTCGCCTTCTTCGCGGCTCAGGGGTGACTGCCCGACGCCGGGATACCTGCTTCTTGATGCCGTAACTAACGGATTCTGACCTATGCTGTTCCGAGACTCCGCATGTCCTCGCGCCGTAACTAGGAGGGTCGCAACCTCGCGTTTCCCGCTTCTCGATGCCAGATCTAAGGGCGTTTCACCATCTTGATTACGTACGTTGAGATTTGCACCACGTTCGATTAGCAGCTCGACGAGGTCTAGATGTCCGGATTGAAGCGCCACATGCGATGGTGTCCAGCCCCTGCTATCTTGAATATTCGGGTTCGCGCCAGACTTGAGTAATAAGCGAGCGACTTCAAGTTTGCCATTGCCCAATGCCAGATTCAGAGGTGTTTCTTGTTTCTTGTCCCGGATTTCAACGTCGGCGCCATGTTGGATTAGCAACTGCGCAACCTTGAGGTGTCCGTTGGCCGATGCGGTGTGCAATGGGGTCCACAAGTCCCCGTCCTGTATGTTTACTTCCGCCCCACTCTCGAGTAACAGCCGAACAACTTCAAGGTGACCATATCGAGATGCTGAGACTAACGGAGTCGACCTCTTGTCATCGGCGAAATTCGTGTTTGCCCCACGCCCGATTAGTAGCTTTGAAACCTCGATGCTTCCGTGGCGCGACGCGACAGCCAATGGAGTCTGGTGGTCTCCGTTCCGCACGTCGACGGCTACGCCGCTGTCGAGCAACAATCGTACAATATTAGCGTCCCCATTTCGCGAAGCCGCGTGAACAGGAGTCCAGCCTTTGTTGTCGCGGGAGTTCGCGTCCGCCCTGCGCTCGATGAGGAAGCGAGAGACCTCGAACTGTCCGTTTCCCGCCGCCAGGCTCAACGGCGTCTCTTGATTCTCGTTGTACACGTTGATATCGACGCCGTGCGTAAGCAATATCTTCACAACGTTGAGGTGGCCGTTTCGTGACGCTCTGTGAAATGGAGTCCAGCCGTGTTCGTCGCGGGCGTTCGCGTCGGCACCATTCTTGACAAGAAACTGTGCGATATCAAGTCTCCCAATTCCCGACGCGAGGCTCAACGGGGTCTCGTTTCCCCGATTCCCCACATTGACGGTTGCGCCGTGCTCTACTAGAAACTGGACGATATCGAGGTTCCCAAGACGCGAGGCCAGATGCAAGGGTGTAAAGAGGTTGTTGTTTGGCACATTTACGTCCGCCCGTCCGGTGACTAGCCGTTCCACGATATCACGACGCCCACATCGCGATGCCGAGTGCAATGGGGTCCAACCTTGGTCGTCACGAGAGTTGACGTTCGCGCGATGACTGAGCAACAAGTTCACAACTTCCAGACGTTCGTTTTTCGATGTGGTGCCGGCCGAGGAGTCTTTCATTTCGTCCCAGGAATTGGCATCCGCGCCGCGTAATGGTAGTAAAGTCTCGACTACTCCCTCGCCTGACGCCAGGGCCAGTGGTGTCTCGCCCTTTCTGTTTTGCACGTCAGCATTCGCATGGTGCTTGAGCAACGCCTGAACTATGTCGCGACTTCCGCTTCGTGATGCTCGGTGTAGTGGTGTCAAGCCTTCGTTATCCAGAGAGTTTGCATCTCCACCGCTCCGAAGTAGTAACAAAGTAACATCGGCGTGTCTCTTGGCGATCGCGGCATGCAACGGAGTTGCGTAGTAACCGCCCCTGGCATTGATATGATGGGGGCAGGTGGCGATAAGGTGTTTGACAAGGTCATAGAAACCACTGAGCACCGCATAGTACAGCGGAGTAGGTCTTGTGCGGCGCGCCTCGGAAATGTTTTCTGCCCACGGGTGGTCAAGGTCGTATAGTTGGACCCAAGCTTCGAAATGTGGTTTGTCTGGGTCGAAGAGATCTTCCATGGCACTCTGGACGCCGGGAGTTATATTCTTGAAAGGTATGTGATCAACCCAGTGGCGAGCCGCGTAGCCGGCGAGTGGAATGTCCTTCACGGTATCTTTGTCGATGCGGCCGTTCAGATGGAGAAGGACACAAAGGGAGGATTGCGCAAGAATTGTGTGCGCGGGACGAGGGAGGATGTGAAAGTAGGACAGTTCTTTTTTTGCTTTCGCAAGGCGATCTGACGTCAAGAACTCCTTTACTGAAAAGTGAGAAAATTGAACAGCTAGGGAACCATCAACATTGACGATGGCAACTAGACTTGGGCATGCGGATAGCACAGCTTCCTGTGCGTCCTGAGGGCGAAACTTTGGACGATATTCTAAGCTTTGCCCATCGTCAAACCCGACCGCAAAAATTTCAGCGAGCTCCTCAACGCGAAGAGGGCGTACAGACACCGCGAGGCAATGCAGGAGGCGTCGAGCAAAGGGTCGATTGATTTCGTCGATGGTTAGCAATGAGCGCTCATATGTTTCGTCCAAAGTGCCAGGCAGTTCGCTTAAGGCACGGGAAATGCTGGCCGGATTGCCGCGACATAGCCTCTCCAATTGACAAACAACCCATCGAAACCTGTACGACGCCTGAGATATTGTCATAAGACCAAGTGTGTTGATATTCACTTACATCCCGTCTGCTTTGTCAGAGAGAGTATCGACAACCAGCTTCTTATCCTCTGGTCTCCATTTCTTTATCTTCTGGACCTCATATCTGATGTAGGTGAGAATGTCCTGCTTTTGCCCACTTTCGTCGTGAAGAGACACAGAGTGAGACGCCATAGACTCAAGAGCGGCCCGGATATCGGTCTCGGGCCGACTAGTGACACATATGTGAACCGATAAGTCCTCCGATAAGTCCTTGGATGAGTCCTTGGTTAAGTCCTTGGAGAAGTTGACAAGTCTCTTGACAAACTCTAGGACTTGTTGGCGCGGGGATATAATCCCAATGTTATTGGGACACTCGTCGAGACCATCCACGATAATAAAGATAGCAGGCCGTCCTCGCATCCTCAGCACGTCTTCCAGACATTGAATAAGGACATCGTCGCCAGGTTTCTCCAACCCGTTATCGTATTTCGAATAAAGCGTAGAAAGTTTGTGGTAGCAAGGATCGGATCTAGCGGCGAACTGGATGAGGAGGGAGGAAAGTAAACCACGGACATCCTGCTTTGCGTGATCCCTAAAATCGAAATAAAAATAGGCCATCAGGCCTAGTCCCGCATCGCGCAAGGTCTTCGCCTGTTCAATGACGGTAGAGCTAATTGAAAGTTTGAAAGCGGAAAGACCGGGTGTATTGGTGAGGTACGCACCATAGCACACTCTTTCCCGACCCCGCTGATACGAAACAAGGGGCAGTCAGGTATGTGTGAGAGAAAGGCCGCCAGACGTACGTTTACCGTGTATCCACATAAGGGACCCTTCCGTCATCCAATTCTCGAATGTACTACCTCGGGCAAACCACACTGCAGTTCCGCCTCGGTAAGACTTGCGGGCAATAAGATGGTTGTCGGACGGATTCGGAGGAGAGAACCAAGTTCGGACATCCTTTTGCAACTGGTCGCCTGCAAGGCGATTCAGCCCCAGCGGTAGCAACTCAAAGCAAAAGAGGAATAACCACGCACGCTTGATCTTGTTAATCCCTTCAGCAATCTCTTGCATGACAACTAGCACCCGCGGTAGTACTTTAGGCACAAATTCGCACACACGTGATGGACATACCGAGAGACTGCCTTATGCTATCGACGGAAATTTTGCCGTCTACCAAACAACAATTTGGTAAGGTGTCCACGATCAATCAACCAAGGGTTACGTACCATCCATAGCTATCTTCACATTATTCATAAGACCATGAACAACTTCTAGGATATGAGCCGCTGTCATCCGAGCTTCCTCCTGAGTGAGCCGTTCTAGCCGAATCAACACGGCCTCGACCTCGCTTTCTCCCAAAAGTTTCTTTGCGAATTTCTCTGCAAAATCATGAGTCATAGACTCGAGCTAAAAAATCCGGAGATTCACTCACTGAAACGCCCATCCTTGATCTGTTTCTTTGCGAGGCCGAGGGCGGAGAGCACCTCGACCATAATTTTCACGATAATATTCTTCATCGAACTGCTGAGGGTGAGCCCGGTATAGATATGGAGGCGGTTGAGGAAATGTCCGATGCATTCAAAGAGGTCAACCAGTGCATCATAACTCGAGCTGACACCATTCGCGGCCTGATGACCCCAAATATCAGGATGGTCTATGTGTTAAATGCGAGGGGGACACTGACATCAAGAAGAACCTTGACACCAACAAAGATCGCGTTTGCGGGGGGAAATGGGGTCTGTGAGTGCAAAAAAAATGGTCGAATGCGTGTATGCAGGGTGTACGCCACCTACCAGACTAACCGCCTCACTGATAACGTCGGATAAGGTGTGCACGACTTCCACTACAGGACGAAGCCAGTTGATCAACCTCCTATTACCCTCCCTATATTCTTTAAATTCCTTCAATTGGCCTTGAAGTAAATCAGAGACTGCCTTGGCAGAGTCGCAATGCTGGAGCTCATCGGCGAAAGGATTTGACTGTAAGTCTATCCCGGTTTTGTCACGATAGTCCTTCAATGCGTCACGAATCAGTCGAAAGTTAGAAGACGTCATTTTTCTTGAATAACTGTGCTGTGAGAAGTGAAGTTGGGCGGAGCGCGTTGGTCAACACGGAGAGTGGGTACAATGACACTAGGGACCTTGCTGAGACACGGAGGCACGCCACGAGGTACAGCGGTTTTCATAACGATAGATACCTTCCATTTTGGATACACAAGCGGACTCCCAAAACCCCAGAGCGGGGTTCATAATTAAGTCGAGGGAAAATTCTCCAGAAATTGGGTTATCTTGTAGTATTGGGGTTATGGGATAGTTGTCAGCTTTTGCCGGCGTCGTAACCCCTCCTTCACAACGAAGATCACTTCTCTGCTGCGACTCCTCCTCTGTTGTCTTCCTTACTCTTCCATGGTTCGTCGTCACATCTCCAAAGAACTCAAAGAGCAAGCCCTCTCAATGTCTCTTCAGGGATTGCCTGACTCGGAAGTTTTTGAATACACTGGGATCAGTGTCCCAACGCTCAAGAGGTGGCGCAGCCAGCACCGCAAGGGGAACTCGCATCCCTCACCACCAATCGACAATGGTCGCCCACGCATACTCACCGCTGCGCAGATCAAGGTATGTGTGCCATATCTTGGGCCTAGATATTTTCTCACACTCGTAGTTCCTCCGCGACACCGTTGAGCGCCAGCCCGACATCGCGCTTCTGGAGCTGCAGACGGAGCTTCAGGAAGCCTGCAACGTTGAGGTCTCACTTCCGACGATCATGCGTTCCCTCAAAAGGGAGGGATACACAATGAAAACAGTGCGTATCCGTCCATCAGCTCCTTCATTCTCTTGCTAACATCGAACGATAGGTCACACGCCCCGCTCTTGAGCGAAATGAACAAGACCGTGAGGAGTACATGGGCATCATCGCTACCCATTTCCAACCAGAACAACTCGTCTTTGCGGACGAGAGTCACTTCAACCAACTTACTTTGAGGAGGCCATACGTGTGGTCAATCCGTGGCGAGCGTGCTCGCCGCTTCAAATTTTTCCTTCGCGGTACAAAGTATTCTATATTACCTGCTCTTTCCCTTGATGGGATCCTTCACCTCGAGATTGTCGAGAATGCCATCACTGGCGACCACTTTCAACGATTCGTTCAAGGGCTCCTCATGCACATGAACGAGTGGCCTTTACCCAATTCGGTCCTCGTCATCGACAACGCCTCGATTCACAAGGTGGAGGGGATTCGTGAGCTAGTTGAGGGACACGGCGCGCGCCTCATCTACCTTCCCGCATATTCGCCAGACCTCAATCCGATCGAACTGGCCTTCTCATCCATCAAGGCCTGGCTGCGCGCAAACCGTTCTCGCGTCAATGCAGAACTCGAGTCCGATGATGGTAATGTCTACAGTGCACTATGGGAAGCCGTTCATTCCGTCACACCGGAGGATGCGAAGGGTTGGTACAGCCATTGCGGGTACGATCTTGCGGCTTAATTTTCTTTTGTATCTACTATTTCAAAGTTATCGCATACATGTGTTGGTGGTCGCTCAGACTATTGGAGAATATAAACACGTTGAATTGAAAGACTACGATGCATACAAATATGGTGCAGGTGCGTCAAACCACGTGGGAAAAGCTACCGACCAACATACGCACTGGGGGATACACGTTGGGAATCGGAGGCGTGGGAAAGCTGACAAAGCTTCTCACACCTCTTGCGACGTTGCCATGTCACCGTTTTCTTCCTCACCCTCGTCCTCCTCGCCTGACCTCACGCTCACCTGCTCTCCCTCAACCTCCTTTGGTGTGCCTGCTTCATCAAGCCACACTTGAACCACATCAATAATGTTTCCAATGGGTTGGCCACCCTCTGAGCTGGACACCCCCATCTGTCGGATAGAAGGTGAGTCGTTCGAAAACGTATGATCGTTGCTGACAATTTCCTCTACAAATCCGAGAGGTAACAGGAACTTGTTGCGACAAAAATCTTGAAGGCGGCGAGCACTACTTTGCCTCAGCCACCCGAATGTCGCAAGGAGCTCGACTGGAAGTGAGTACAGGTCCACCACGTCTTCGATACCCATTTCTGCTAACTCTTCATGTAGGCCGACATGTCGTGGGCCGATTGAATGATGGGTATCCATCAATAGGAGCACGTCCATCAGTGATGGCACGGTCAAGGTTCCAAGCGCGTCAAGAAGGACGATCAGGAGCGATGGGTGCACTACCTCCATGGGTATTGGCGCGATTGACTCTGGTGCGGGCACGATTGGCTCCGGTGCGGGCGCGATTGGCTTCGGTGCGGGCGCGATGGGCACAGCTGCAGGTAAGGTATTGCTATTGGGTTGGGCAGGTACTGACGGATTTGGGGAGGGCGACGATGGACCCGACACCACGTCCATCACTCGCACCGTAGGGCTCCCTCCTTGTGTAGGTGTTACTTTGGGGCCTGATGGGCTTGGAGCGGGCGACACAGAGCGTGACGGTACGTATGTCGCCTTCACCTTGGAACTCCCTGCTCCCAGTGTAGGTGTGATGTTGACGGACACGTGCACTTCCGGCGGCGCGTGTGCGGTTCGAGGCTTTTTGGTCGCTGGACGATCAAATGGCTTCACATTTGGTCGAATGAACTTGGTCGCTTTCTTGATCGACTAGAACATAGGTGAGTTATTTATTGCGCTCGTTCGGCAATATCTACTCACAATATACTTCACCCATAGGCTGATCTCTTCGGGCGTCAACTCTTTATGCCCCCCCTCTCCATTCTCCCCTGACTGCTCAATTGCGCAGTACGCCTTCTTTCCCGGTCTGGAGTGCGTCGCACATAGGAGGTGCTGCTGCAACTCCAGAATGTGGTGCAACATGTCTGGGGTTGGCTCTGGGGGAATGTCGTCTTCGCGGCGACGTTTCTCCTTCCCCTTTTTGGTGCTATGAATCTTCAACGCTGTAGACGGTTGCTGGACGTACGCAAGGTCAGTCTATCTTTTGTGCTATAGTGACGCAGTTTCTGACCATATTTTTTATCTCCATCGACACAACACGCGTCCACGCGGACCGCACCTTTCCCAGCAACCGGGCAAGCGCATCATTCCAGTCGTACTCGGATGCCAGGTATGACATCGCGCCTGCATCCCCACTGATTCGGAACCCCACACGCACTTCGCTGCGTGGCCTATCAAAGTGCCGGTGCACTTCATCAAGGAACTCGTACCACCTCATGTCGGTATGTGCATTAAAGGTGTGTTTTATATTGTCGTCGACCACCTCAACACGGAACTCCCAGACTTCAACGTGATCAGCAATAACTTCTCGGCATGGAGGCGGCGATACTCACCTCCCTCACTAATCTCTTTATTAGGGTAGGACTTCCCTAGCCGTGCAACTGCAGTCGACGACGAAGCAGCATTGTTGGCGCCCACACCCCCACCACTCCCGCGCCCCAGAGCAGCCCGGTCCTCTGGCCCATTGGCGACATGACCACGCATGTCACGTGCGGGTGAGTCTTCCTCGCCAGTTGTGGCATACCAAGCAGCTGACGGATCCATCATGAAAGGAGCCAATGGCGGAGCCATGGGGTATTGTGCATAACCCCATGGCTGAGGCGGTGTTGTACTGATCCCAGCACCATAGGCGTGGTGGTATGGGACTGGTGGGTACGCTGGCGGGTAGAACGTCATACCATGAGAATGTGTGTAGGTCAGTGGCGAATTTACAGGCAGGCCAGCCGACATTTGCTGACTATCGTTTGGAATAGGAAGGCCTGCCACTGAGGGCGGCAGATGCGGAGGCAAGGGAGGAACTGGAGACAGGTGAGGGACCTCAGGTGGTGGTGGTGACGTTGGCGGCGGTGAGTCTGGAGTGGATGGCTGCGACACGCGGAGGATAACTTTGCGTGGATGAGACCGAGGCTGCCTGGACGAGCTCTCTTGGGTACGCACACTCTTCCGATGACGTCGAGTAGGGGACATCAGGTATGTCAATGATACTTTTGGTATCATCATTTTGGTAAACATCCGTGTCTTTTATACTTCCCATTTCAGGGCTTACTTGTCCACGTCGAACACCACCTCCCCCTTCCCCGTCACTAGACTCGCTACCTATGAGCTTCCTGTTTCAACTCTCAAACACTGCGGCTGCAAGTATATTCTATTTACAAAGGTAGCGATGGGTTCGTTGACAACAGGGGTTGTGCTGGTAGCTATTTTTCCGAAGGGGAATTGAGTCATGCTTCGCACGACGCGCATGAGCCATGCATGCCGACATTCTCTTGACGACCAGACGTGTAACAGCTACATTTCATATGACTTTGTATCCTATTTCATCAGACTCTCCCCCACGCAAAGCGGGACCCTTGCATAGCACGACTTCGTCTTGAAAACAACGCCTTGAAAATGATAAGTCCATTATATAATTTTTTTGTTAAATTAATATCATTAGTTTTTGTGGAAGAAAACTCGGCATGGTCGCCGAAACACCCATTTAAACCCCGCTGTGTGTAAAAAATCGTCATAAGGTATCTATCATTATGAAAACCGCTGTAACGGCACAAGTCCCTGGCCCTTACCCAAATATAATTATAGACGCCCAAGCTGACATTAAAGACCCCATGTCACCACGAGTGCTCAATGAAACTGCTCATATCCACCATTTCACTTGTAAATCTGGCCAGAGCTGATGTTCCGAGTCATATACTTTATTGTGGCCAAGCCTGAGGCTACGAGAATGTGCACACCAAAACAAATTCGGACACGATTTTCGTCACCTTCCTCTGCGAGGCCCTCTAGAAAGTGGGATGACTAAGCAATCTGACAGCTGACAAATGCAAGGTCGCATGCATCGACATTTCCTTTTTGCGTGTCGATTGTTGCTCTGGGTACATCGCCAATAGTGTTCGTTTGTTTGTAGTATCAACAGACAACGTCCATCACATGAATAATGATTTCTGGTGCCTCACAACATCGAGTAAGGTTACAGTAGACAAAGTCGACGCCTAGTAAATTAGGGACTGACAAGTCTCCTGACACTAGACGGGTACTAGTGGTACTAGGAGGTTCTAGATAGTAGTGGCTCTAGCTCTCCCAGCAGAATTATATTTTGCTGATAACCTCTCTCGGTTGCGTTCTCGGAACTTTTTTATTATTTTCTCCTGCTTACCATAAATACTTAGTAGTTCACGTATCGGTTCCCTAGTTTTGTAATTTACTTGTTGTGTTTTCTGGTGTCGGTAGTCTGGTGTCGGTAGTCTTACAGACCACTGTGCTTGGACCCACTTACTCGCACTTCTAACGTGAGTCGAGCTTTGAAGCTCGGTCGAAGTGGTCGCGAAGACAAGCTCGAAGGTAGGCGGCCCAAGCTGTGCAAAGGTGCGGAGACTAAGCTTTGATCTCACAAGAGAGTAGACGTTCTAGGGTTGTCACAGTACTGTATCTATACAGTGCGGAAATCATGACATAGTTGAGTCAGACGATCCTTCTACTAGGCTGCCTTCTAATGTAGCAACAAATATCATCAAGAATATCATAGCCTCGAAAAAGAAGCGATCATAACGGCAGGGAAGCTCCGAACAAAAAGAGGGGGGCGCAACAGAATACAAGGTTTCATCGAAATATATACACTAACGATAGGGCCAAAAGTTGTAGGACAAAGACATAGTGCGTGGCTTGGTGCGTAGTTATCGGGGTCAGCCTGCGTGTGCCGGTAGCAACCTCCATGTCTTCATGTACGCCATACTCCAACAACAGCTGCGCAATCATGAGGTGCCCACTTGCTGATGCCGCCTGGAAAGGAGTCAGGCCACCGAAATTTCGAGCGTGGACATCTGCACCCCTTTCGAGTAGTAAATGGACAATTTCCAGGTAACCGTTGTAAGACGCGAGGTGCAAGGGGGTCCAGCGCTCTTGCTCCCTAACGCTGACTTCGGCGCCGTGATCGAGAAGAAGCCGCACGATATGAAAGTGCCCACATTGTGATGCCTTGTGCAGTGGAGTCCACCCGGCGTCGCACTGGGAATTCACATCCGCGCCAGAATCAATTAACAATCTCACGACATCAAGTTTTCCCACGCTTGACGCCACATCCAACGGAGTCTGGTGATCTGCATTCCGCTCGTTAACGTCAGCACCATTCCCAAGTAATGTCCGTAAAACGGGAATTTGTCCATTTCTTGAGGCTACGTGCATGGGAGTCTTCTCGTCGTTGGGGATATCTTCGTCTTTCCCACGGTTCAGGAACGACCGCGTAGGATCGGGTTGCCTCGGCTGCGGCGCTCCGGCTGACGAAGTAAGGTCTGTGGTGTTCTGGGCGACCACTTGTCCTTTCCGTTCTCCCAGGAAGCATGCGACCTCGTGACTCCCGTCACCTGACGCCAGGTCTAGAGGGCTTTTACTGGCATGGTTCAATAAGTCGAAATTAGCGCCCCACTCCAACAACAGCCTCGCAACCTTGAAATGTCCAGCCTGGAACGCTGAGTGTAAAGGCGTGCAACCCTCGCTATCTTGAGAATTTACTTCGGAGCCGCACTTTAGTAGGAGGTGTGCAACCTCGAGCTTCCCATTCTTCGACGCGAGGATCAGCGCGGTTTCTTGATTCAAATTGCGCCTGTCGACGTCGGCGCCGCGCTGAATCAGTAATCCTGCGATCTTCAAATGCCCGTTGGCTGTTGCGAGATGCAGTGGAGACCACATGTCCCCACTCTGTGAGTTTGCGCCCGCACAATGGTCGAGTAATAGCCGCACAACTTGCAGATGGCCGAATCGCGATGCCGAGTGCAATGAGGTCCAACCCTTGTTGTCGCTAGAATTGACATCTGCGCCGCGGTCGATGAGGAATCGCGAAACCTCGACACTTCCATTCTCCGATGTCAGGGCCAAAGGTGTCCGGTTGTCCGCATTCCGCGCGTCGACATCTGCGCCATTGCTGAGTAATAGTCGTACAATGTGAAGGTTGCCGTTTCGCGAAGCTGTGTGGAGCGGAGTCCAGCTATTGTTGTCGCATGAGTTCACATCTGCGCCGTGTTCGACCAGGAAACTAACAGCCTGAACGCTTTCGCCGCCCGACGCGAGATCCAACGGAGTCTCCCCGTTCTCACCACGCACGTTTATGTCTGCGCCACGATTGAGTAATTTCTCCATAACATCTAAATGGGCTTTCTGTGCCGCGTCGTGGAGGGGAGTCCAGCCATTTTCGTAACGGGAGCTCGCGGTGGCGCCACGCCCGATCAACGAATGTACAACTTCTAGTTTGCCGACACGAGATGCCAGGTTCGGATGTTTTATTTTCTTTTGGTCCTCCGTGTCGATGGAGGCACCGTATTCGACGAGGAAGTGCGCAACGTCGAGGTTCCCGGTGGCTGTGGCCAGACGTAACGCCGTCCAGAGGTTCTCCTGCTGTGCGTTTACGTCAGCACCGTAGTCTATTAGCGCCCGTACAGTTTCGAGGTGCCCATATCGCGACGCGAGATGTAGTGGTGTCCATTCTTTTTCGTCTCGGGAATTGACGTCTGCCCCGCGCTCGAGTAGGAGCCTTGAAACCTCGAGTTCCCCATTGCTTGATGCCATAGCTAATGGAGTGTCGCCTCTCCCGTTTCGTGCGTTGACGTCTGCGCCATGTTGGAGTAATAATTCCACTATATAGCTATGTCCGTTTCGCGATGCTCTATGCAATGGACTCAGGTTTTCGTCGTCCAGAGCGTTTATTTCCGCGCCATTCGCGAGTAATAATAAAGCAGTGTCGACATGACCCTTGACGAGTGCGGCATGCAGTGAAGTCCCGTAATATCCACCGCCGGCATTGACATCCCGTGGACTGGAAGCGACGAGGTGCTCGACGAGGTTCCGAAAGCCACACAATGCCGCGTAGTATAACGGGGCTGCTGTAGGCCGTGTTGGACGCATCGTAGACATGTGGTCCTTCCACGGGTGGTCCATATCGTATATCCAGACCCATGCAGAGAAGTGTGGCCTATCTGAGTCAAAGAGGCGTTCCATGGCCACTTGGATGGTTGATGATACATGCTCGAACTCGCCGTGGTCGACCCAATGTCGGGCAGCGTAAATGGCTAGCGGAAAATGCTTAATGCTGTCTTGGTCAAGGTGGTCGTCAAGGTGGTATAAAATACTGAGGGAAGCTTGAGCGAGTGTGGTATGTGCCAAGGGAGGAACGACATGATAATAAGATAGACTTTCTCCCGCGACGGCAAGGCGGTCCGATATCAAGAATTCCCGAACTGAAAAATGTGAGAATTGGACAACCCGAGACCCGTCCACGCCGACGACGGTGATAAGACTAGAGCACGCAGAAAGGACAAGTTCCTCTGCGTCGTCCGAGTGCCAACCTGGTTTGAACACGGGGAGCGATGTGGTATCGAAATCGACCGCCAGAATATCCGCTAGCTCCTCGACGCGCAGTGGCCTAACGGATACCACGAGGCACTGAAAAAGGCGGTGTGCGAACTGCCGCATATCTGCGCCAATCGTGATTAAAATGCGTTCGTACGTTTCGTCCAACGTTCCTGGCAGTTCCTTTAATGCTCTCGCTATGTTTCCGGGGATGCGGAGACGCAGGGCTTCCAATTGGCAGAAAACCCATCTAAATCTGCGGGAAGTATTTGCTAAGGCTCTTTCGAGTAACCGTGACAGCGATCGCTTACCCGCCGTCTGCTCTATCTGAGAGCGTATCAATAACCAACTTCTGCTCCTCTCCCCTCCATTTTCGCATCTTCCGATCAGCGTGCACGAGTTTATTGATGAATAACAAGATGTCTTCCTTTTGTCCTCGTTCATCATGAAGGGACACTTGGAACTGCGCCAAGGGTCCGAGAGCGGCTCGGATGTCGACCTCCGGGCGACTGGAGACACAGATACGTAAATTTGTAGGTCGCAAGTCGACGAGGTCCTCCAGAAACGCGAGCATCGATTCACGCGGAGTCGGCACCCCGGAGAAGTTGGGGCATTCGTCGACAGCATCCAAAATGATATAAATTTCCGGTTGTTCATGCAGGTGGAGCATATCCATGAGACACTGCGTAAGCGCCGCATCGCTAGGCTGTTGTGCCCCCCCATCGTGAGACGAATACAGACGAAACAAAATATCACTGCACGGGTCAGACGCGGCGCTGAGCTGGCAAAGAAGAGAGGAGAGGAGTCCACGTCGATCCTGCTTCGTGGTGTCCCTAAAGTCAAAGAAGAAATAGGCCACCAGGGCTAGTCCAGCATCACGCAGGTTCATAACTTCCTCAATTATAGAGGAGCTAGACGAGGATATGAATAGTGAGTGACGACGAGAACGACGCGACACGGACCATAAGATACTCTTCCCAGATCCAGCTAGGATATCAGCTGTTAGAGATCAGAAACCACTGGAAAGTTTGAAAAGGCGTACGTATACCGTGAATCCATATGAGAGAACCGACCACCCTCCAATCACGGAAGGTACTGCTCTGGAGAAACCACCTTGCAGTTCCTTCATGGTATGCTTCGCGCGCCATGTTGTAGTTTACCGATGGGTCTGGGGGGGAGAGCCACCTCCGGTTTCGATCGAGTCTTTGATCGCCTGCATGAATAGTTCAGCTTAGACGGTTACCCATGCAAGCAGAACAAACGGACGAGTAGCTTCGTTTACTGAGTCCACCATCTCTTGCATCGTAACTGTAGATCGACATGGTTAGCCAAAGAAGGGACAATAACAATTCACGCCGAACAAACCAAGAGTTGGTCGAATGACACCGAGAGACGACTCTCCATCTACTTGCAAAGAAATTAGCCGAACATAGGGTAACAAGCTAGATGAGCGCCGCACCGCCTATGACCACCTTCATATTGTACACGAGACCATAAACGACCTCTAGAATGTGGACCACAGTCATGTAGACCTCGTCCTGGGTGAGTCGGTTCACCCTCTGCAACACAGCCGAAATCTCGCCTGAGCCGAGCAGCTTCTTTGCGAAACTCTCTGTAGCGCGCTGAGAAATGGGAAATTCGAGGACGAAAACCGCGCTTACTGAGTCCTCCTTGCACCACCTGCTTCGTCGCTATGGAAAGCACGGAGAGTACTTCAACCATAATTTTCAAGACCACGCCCGTAGTTGAAGCCGTGCTGGGGACCGCGGAAAGAATCCGGGCGGGTTTGAGGAAACATTCGAGGGGTTCAAAGAGGCCAACGAGAGTGTCGTATCCAGAAGCGATGGCGCTAGCGGCCTATATACCCAGTTATCGCAGGTATAAAGCTGGAGGAAGCAAAGACGCGCACCGTGAGGAGGACATAGACCCCAACGAAGATCATATTTGCGGGTGGAAATGCGGCCTTGAACCATGGGTGTTAAAACGATACTCCCAGAAAACATTGGACTCTCAGTGACGCACCAGACTAACTGCCTCACCAAGAGTGTCACTGAACACATAGTGTACATGCACTATAAGGCGGAGGCAATCCGTTAACTTTCCTTCCCGATAGTCTTTGAGTCCTTTCGCCCTGGCTTCAAGCAGCCGAAACACTTCATCAGCAGAGTCGATGACTTGAAGCTCGGCGGCGAAAGGATGTTCAGTAATGTCTATCCCAGTCTCCCTGGAATAGGCATCCAATGCATCTTCAATTAATCGGAAGTAGGCGGAAGACATTCTCTCTGAAAACACGAGTTCGTTGGACAATGTTTGAAGGGTACGACAGACAAGTGACGGCGTGTGGAATGAGGGCTCAGGCCACGAGCCTAATAACTGTTAGTCATCTGATGAAGTCTCACGACTGGTCTGCTACAATAGGCGCAGGGGCGCTTGATGCCTTGCTTGATGTCACGAAGCATCAAGATATACATCACCAAATGGACCCCCAAGTTGGCAAGTCTTATTTGGGTAGCATGGTGGAGATCACAAAAAGTTCTTGGACCACGCGTTCAAGGGTGAACCTCGCCTTTGATATATGGAAGCTTTTGATGGTTGGGCCACTTCAGTACGGGAATAACCAAGGGGTTAGAATGGGGTCGGCTTGATCAACAATGCTCGGCTTCTGTAGTGCGGTGCAAAAGGCTCAGGGAGGGCCAGTTGGAATCGAGGTGCAACAACGGATCGCTGGCAATATGGAATCGTACAAACGAGCGGGCATATCCTTTCCAATGTGGGGACGGGCAAAAACTTTCGGATACGGGGAATCGAACCCCGAGCTGCCGCGTGAGAGGCGGCAATGTTAACCGTTACACCATATCCGATATATTTAAATCAGAGATATAAAATTATATGATCTGATTGCACTGCTATTTCGTCTCGCCACCTGTCTACACATGTTCGTGAAGGCGTGTACACCGCCAGACGAACACGCGATATCGAAGTCATCACATATAACCCGAACCCTTGACCCCGTTGTAAACCTGACTGTAAATCGTACATCGCTAAAGCTGTAGGAGACTGAATAGGTCCGTGTCTTTGTATTGACGGAGAGCGTACGCCGAAGAAGCACTGAAAGAGAAGAAGACAGTGCGAGCTGGAGACAAGGATATTCGGACCCAAAAACAACGAACAGAAGTCGGACAAGGTATCCAACCTGCACATACTAAGGTTCAATCCAACAGGTGAGATGTTGATAATGTTGCAGGGCGGTCAAAATTACGCAGCCCCGAGCCACCGCACAGGAATGTCGTTACGAAAGCGCTCATGAAACGGACATGCCGCAGCGCCGTGATGACAGATGAGCTGTGCGGGGTGATAAAGATTTGGAGCGATGGAAGGACCCGGACGGTATTGAGAGTTACAGATGATTATGATACTTAGAACGAGTTTGATGTGAGACAATTGTGATAGAAACGAAACGGTTGGCTGCGCTTGAATAATTCATATTCTTTGTCACGCACTCATCTCGGATACCGTATCCCTCATT
Organism: Lactarius indigo; assembly: GCA_025766275.1. Taxonomy (NCBI): domain Eukaryota; kingdom Fungi; phylum Basidiomycota; class Agaricomycetes; order Russulales; family Russulaceae; genus Lactarius; species Lactarius indigo. The sequence goes on along the minus strand of JAFKAC010000049.1, from coordinate 289,666 downwards.
GCCCCCGTTCCCCTTTCCCTCCCCCTCCTTATCTCTACCTCTATCTCTTCCGCTTGAACCCCTTTTCCGTCTCTCCTTTCCCACTTTTTTCGGTTTGGGCAAACATGTCTTCACCATATCCGGCATATGGACGTCAGCCTGGCGCGAATGACCCCTACCTGTACCCTCCCAACGGCTCTTCAGCTCCGTATTCCTTCGGCGACTCGTCCTCGACCGTACATGGCAAGTACGAGTTCGCCTCAAACCGTATTTCGCGCACCCCCAGTCCTACGCCTAGCGAGGCCGCCGAGCTCGCCCGCAATGGTCTGTTCGATTGGAAGTCCATGACCTCCTGGCGCTTTTGGTTCCGTCGAGAGTGGCTATGTGCGTTGAGAATCGTCTTTCAGTCATTCTTTGCTGACGCTCCTTCCTTACCTTCCTCAGGGTACTATGTGATTGCCGTCATCCTCACTGCGATAACCCTTTTCATCACTGTATTTCACCATCAAATCGTCGACAAGCTCACTCCCATGGCGCACAAGGTTAAAAAGTGAGCCTTTGTTCTGGTGTTTTCTTTTTCTCGCCAGTCGTGTTCTAGGCGACGGGACGCCAAGGCTTCTGTGGATCTGCCAAGGGAGGTTACCGAGTATCCGCCGTTTTTCCCAACACTCTTCTTTCGTGATGCCGTTGCTTCGGCTCTACCCCTCTTACTGACCAACCCTCTTTGCCAGCCTTCCTGGTGGGTGGGCGATTCCGATAGCCATACTCTTCGTCATATCTTTCCCTCCGGTGTGTGCCAATCTTCGACTACTTATTCGGATCGCGCCCCCGTCCCCGCTGACGATTATGCGTCGGTAGCTCTTCGGCCACGAGATCATCGCGATTCTGTGTGGCGTCGTTTGGGGTCTATGGATAGGTTTTGCGATCGTCGCGGCTGGGACGTTCCTTGGCGAGTTGGGCAATTTCTAGTACGTGAAATTCTTATCGTCTCCTTCCGTGGCCTGACGACATCATATCTCGTGCGCGCATCATAAAGCGCCTTCAAGTACTGTTGTCGCGCTCGTGGTGACAAGCTCGAAAAGACAAACATGCAATACGGGTGTCTTGCGCGAGTCGTCCGCGAGGGTGGCTTCAAGATCGCCCTCGTCGCTCGTTTCAGTGCCATCCCTGGTCACTGTATGTCCCCTCGTTCTCGCGTTCTCTTGGGAGGCCTAGACGACTGACGTCTCTTTGGCAAGTTACCACCGCTGTATTCGCTACTTGCGGTATGAGCGTGTGGACTTTTGCTTTAGCCGCATTTCTGTCATTGCCAAAGCAACTTGCCACTGTGTACATCGGTGTTATCATAGAAGGGTCCGGAGCGAGTGCGTGCCGTGCACTTTATCTGTAATTACCATCGCTTACCGTTATGGCCCTGCAGAGGAGACGGTTCCCCAACGCATAGCGAGCTACTCGGTAATCACAATCACCACGATTGTCACCATCGCCGCCGCATGGTACATCTACCGCGAGCTGAATCGCGTCAAGCCCGCAGTGATATACGAGCGTCGTAAAGCCCGGTTCGTCCCTCCGCGCCGTCGTTTGTACGCATTCAAACTTAGTACTATTCAGGCAAGCAAAGCTGGAGCTCGGCCCGTCTTACTATAACAACAACGAATCGACCGTATCCGCCTTCCACCCGAATCCATCTGATTCAGACATCCCGCTGCAGCCATACGACCCGGAGAGGGAGGGGGGGTATGGAGGACCCAGCCATCAGCATCAACAATGGGACGAGACGGGCCACGCCATCGGCTACAGTCCCGACCCCCGTCTGCACGCACCGCGTCCACGCCCTCCATCATTCAGCCCGTCAGCGTTATACGCCTCGCCAGCAGCTGCAGCCGCTGCGACGCTGTCGCAAGACCCAGAGGACGAATGGACCAATGCGCGTACACCCAAGACGGCACGTCCACCAGACCCCGCACCCGCCCCGGGAACATATACGCCCCGCTCGTCGTCACCTGACCCCGTATCGTCGTCCTTCCCGCCACCACCCCAGTCGCCGCGCTCGGCTAGGCGCCGCACGCGCTCCCCGCGGCTGAGCACGGAGGCGCAGTACGTGACGTACCACCCGGAGCACTTTGCGGAGAACTCGGCGGCGGCGGCAGCAGCAGCAGCAGCGGCACCACAGCGCCAGTACCAGCACCCGTACGCGGCGGAGCTGACGTCAACGCCACCACGCGCGTTCTCGCCGCCTCCGAGTTACCGGTGAACAACGCACCGGAGTTTTAGAGACGCGAGCGCGAGCGTTTTTTCCTTTTTTTGTTATTTGTGACGACGACTATCAGTATACCAATATATGTAGTATTGACGAGGTGAAGTATATCTACAGTAATGATGGTATTGTACACTTGCATCAACGGACGTCCCCCTCCCCCCCCTTCGCTCTTCCCCCCCCCTCTCCCCGTCTGCCCCCTCTTGTTTATTATTTTATTGGCTGTTTTGTCTACGCATCGTTTCCCTTCTTTGCACAACAGGACGATATGACCGTGCATGCGATTCAACTCTATTTTTTATCTGAGGCTGCCTGCTAGGGTTTGATAGTGACGTTGACGATCATCACAACTCGTCGCTGGTTCTATTTTTGTTTTCGGGTGATTCCCGGCCTCGGCGCCTCGGACCGGCATTACAAGTGTTATGTCGCTCGAGCCCTCGATGTCCGGGTATAAGGGCATAAGTTCTTCGTAAGTTAGTATATCATGCATCATGCCCATACGATGACGGTATTTGTGATTACCGAGTACGCGCAGCAGCAAGATTCCGCCTGCTTTCGCCCACGACACACCCGAAATATCCGAGCACAGCACACAGCATCCACAACCCGGACGTGTGTTCTCTTTTTCCCCCCTTTCCCCCGAATGGACAACCCGCACTGCCTCCCTGCGAGCGCACCCCCTTGCGCCCATTCGCCCTGAGAGCACAAGCTAACCCCCCTCAGCGGCCCCCTCGTTGCCGGGCTCGAGTTTGGCCCTGACGCGCGGCGGTTTGAATAGGCCGTCTGAGCGTGCGGGGGCGGGCTAACGCGCGCTTTATGTCACGAGCCGGGGATTTTCACGAGCCGCCGGGCGATCCCGTTCGGCGATCTCGGTCATTATTTCCTCTTCGCTCCTCCCCCAACCCACATTTTTGCGCGGTCGGCGCTGATGCGCTGATGCGAAACTGGTCCTCGACGGTCACGGGTGGCGTGGCGAATACTAGCGTCGGCATCGCTACGATCTGAAAATCGCGAACAAAGGCGTATCACGGCGTCATGCCCTTCCCTTTCCCATGTGCATTCGTCCCCCCCCCCCCACACTGTACAGCATTTGGAGTGCGCGTGATCGTATCGTTGCCGCGTCCCAGAGCTGCTCGCCGGTCCGGGGTCGTCGTGGGGCTATATGACGGGACGGCTGGTAGAATTTACAGAACATCATGCGGCATCACCAGCGCGCGAAGTGACATCAGGAAAAACAATTTCTATATTGAGCAAGAATTATCGAAATTGTGATGTCGCTAGTGCTCGCTAGTCTTAATTATCATTAATTATCGCGATTATCACGTCCGTATTCCGGGAGGTTTTTCCTGAAGAACTACTCCATGCCGTGTCGAAGCTGCTGCTGCTGCTGGAGTGTTGCTCTGACCGATACAGCTCGCGCAGTTTGGTTGGCTTTCTAGACGCGGGTCAAGTACGTCGCATAGGGCGGCCGCACGCTTGTCATTGGTTTCGTGGGTGGTGCAATCGGGCAGGTTACGTGATGCCTGTCGGCGCGTGTGCGCGCGAACGCACGTGCTTTGAACTGAGGATGAGAATCGCTGTCCGTGTTTCGCTGACTTCTCCCCGCATTCGTTTCGAGTTCTCGAGCCTCCAAAGTCTGCATCAGGGTATTTGGGTACTACAGTAGTGTGGGTAACCGAGTTACGTCCCTGTCTACCTAATACATCGCTTGTCCAAAACAAAACAACAAAACAAAAATATAAAACAAAAGTGAGGATTGAACAGTCAAACGTACATCGTCGGCCGGGACCGAATCCACGCCCTTAGCCAGAAACCTTGCGACATTCCTATTACGAGGCGCTACGTCGAGGGGAAGCGCGTTGTTTCTATCGCGCACATCGATATCCGCACCCGATTCCACTAGCAGCTCCACAACACTTAGGTGTTCCCCTTTTGCCGCCACGTGTAATGGCGTTTGCCCCTCGCTGTCTCTCGAGCCCATGTGTGACCCGCACTTGATGAGGAAACGCGCGACCTCGAGCCTTCCGTTGCGGGATGCGCGATGTAATGGGGTTTCTTCACAGCTATTTTGCTTATGGACGTCTGCGCCGTTGTCGACTAGCAGCCACACGACCTCGAGATGACCATTGGCTGATGCGTCGTGAAGTGGAGATGAGAAATCGGCATCCTCGACGTTTACAACCGCTCCGCGCTTAATGAGGAAACGCGCGACCTCGAGGTTTCCGCTAGCCGATGCGCGATGTAATGGTGTTCTGCCAGAGCTGTTTCGCTTATGGGCGTCTGCGCCGTGCTCGACTAGCAACTCCACGACCTTGAGATGTGCGTTGACTGACGCATCATGGAGTGGAGAGGAAAGATCAGCGTCCTCGACGTTTACATCCGCTCCGCGTTCGATGAGGAAACGCGCAATCTCGAGGTTTCCGTTAGCCGATGCATGATGTAATGGTGTCCTTCGAGAGCGATTCTGCTTATTGACGCTTGCGCCGTGTTCAACTAGCAACTCCACGACCTTGAGATGTCCGTTGACTGATGCATCATAGAGCGGAGAGGAAAGATCAGCGTCCTCGACGTTTACGTCCGCTCCGCATTCGATGAGGAAACGAGCAACCTCGAGGTTTCCGTTAGCCGATGCATGATGTAATGGTGTCCTTCGAGAGCGATTTTGTTTATTGACGCTTGCGCCGTGTTCAACTAGTAACTCCACGACCTTGAGATGTGCGTTGACTGACGCATCATGGAGTAGAGAGGAAAGATCCGCGTCCTCGACATTTACAACCGCTCCGCAATCAATAAGAAAACGTGCGACCTCGAGCTTTCCATCAGCCGATGCGTGGTATAATGGTGTTCTTTGAGAGCAGTCTTGGTTATTGACGCTTGCGCCGTGTTCAACTAGCAACTTCGCGACCTCGAGATGTCCATGGGCTAATGCGTCATGAAATGGAGACGAAAAATCAGCATCCTCGGCGTTTACATCCGCTCCACGCTCGATGAGGAAACTAGCAGCGTCGAGCTTCCCGTTGCCCGATGCGAGGTGCAAGGGAGTCTTCCCGTTTGCATTCCGCACATCGACTATTATGCCGCCATTAACGCATATTTCCATGAGGTCGAGGATTCCTTGTCGTGATGCAGGGTGCAGCAGAGTTGAATTGTCCCTATCATTGAAGATGAGGCTTGCGCCGCGCTCGATTAAGAAGCGCGCGACTTCGATTTTTTGATGGCACATCGCCAACTGCAATGGAGTCTGGTGATCTTCGTCCCGCACATTTGGATTAGCACCGTTATCAAGTAAGTACTTGACGATATCGAGATGCCCATGCTTTGACGCCAGGCTCAGTGATAGCGACATCTTGTGGCTGCGGAGTCCTATATGATCATTCTCGATCAGAATGCACACAATCTCCACGTCTCCAGATATTGATGCTATTGTCAGTGCGGGTCGTTGTTTTCCAGGAACGAGATCGCATGCACCGTGGTCGAGCAAAAGTTTCACCACATGCGAATGCCCGCCCCTCGATGCTGCTTCCAAAGGGGACCCACTAGCAGAATCGCCTTCTCGGACGTTTACGCGTGCTCCATGCTGCAGTAATAGCCGGCAGACTTCCAGTTGACCAGTCAACGCCGAAAAATACAACGGAGTGGAGACCAAGATGTCGCCGTCTGTCTCCATGTGCTTCTTGGCGTTAACGTCTGCTTGGTGCTCGAGTAATAATTTCGCCGCATCAAAATCGCCGCCTAATGACGCGCTGTGCAATGGAGTGAACCCGTTCATACCTGGTGCATTGGGATCCGCGCCATCCCGAAGTAATGCACGAACGACATCGAACACTTGGCTGGTGAGTGCAGCATACAAGGGAGTCACGTAGTGACCGCCACGCGTGTTGATATCCTCTGGGTGGGTAGCCGCGAGGTATTCTACAACGTGGATGAGACCACAAAGCGAAGCGTAGTATAGTGGAGATGCCAATGGTCCATCCGAGGAAGTTGTTGCCATTTGCCCTTCCGAAGGACGATCAAAGTCATATATCTGGACCCATGTCGTAAAGAAAGACCTTTCCTGGTCAAAGAGACGCTCCATGAGTTCCTGAATACTGGATGACACGTCCTCGAATTTGGCGTGGTCGATCCAGTGCCGAGCCGCGTAGACGGCAAGAGGATGTCTTCTCACTCCAAAGTCGTTGAGTTGGCCATCAAGGCCAAGTAAGACGCGGAGGGAAACTCGCGCAAGAATAGTGTGGGCAGAATGTGGGAGGACGTGATAGGAGAGCTGCCGAGTCGTGTTGGCAAGGCGGTCGGACGTCAGGTACTCCCTGACGGAGAAATGTGTGAATTGAACAACCGGCGAACCATCGTCGATTTTGACGACAGCAACTAGGCTCGAACAGGCCGATAATAGAGATTGCTGAGCACCCTCAGAACGCCAATCTATGTAGTCCTCTGAATCACGTCCGGTATCAAATAGAACGGCAAGGATCTCTGCGAGCTCTGCAAGGCGAAGTGGGCGGATTGAGACACAGAGGCACTGAAAAAGACAGCGGGCGTGTTCTTGGCTGTCCTCGTGTATGCCTAGCAATATCCGCTCATATGTTTCGTCCAAGGTCCGAGGCAACTCATTCAGAGCGCGCGCGATCATTCTTGGATTGCGAAGACGCAACGCTTCCAGTTGACAGAAAACCCATTGGAACCTATCATGAGATGATAAGTAGCTGAGATCCAGGAAGAATGATTTGCCTACATTCCGTCCGCCCTCTCAGATATCGTGTCTATAACTAATTTCTTATCTTGTGCACCCCATTTTCGCATCTTGCTATCCGAATGGACAACAGAGGTGACATAGTGGGTGATATCCTGCTTCTGCCCGTCTTCGTCATGAAGAGAAACAGTGTGAGGTGCCAAAGGCCCAAGAGCTTCTAGGATATCGGCCGCAGGGCGACTGGTCACGCAGATGCGAAGATTCGGAAGGTGTAACCCAACAAGGTCTCCTATGAGTTCAAGCACCCGATCGCGTGGGGATACTACACCAGAGGTGCTGGGGCACTCATCGAGAGCATCTATGATGAGATAAATCACCGGCTGCACGGGGAGTCCCAGCATGTCCTTCAAGCACTTGATAAGCGCTTTGTTTTCGGGCGACCGTGATCCATTATCGTAGGTGGAATAAAGGCGGGAAAGGACTTGATAGCAAGCATCTGATTTGGCGCAGAGTTGCACGAGAAGGGACGACAGTAAACCACGGACATCCTGCTTTGCGGTATTTCTGAAGTCGAAGTAATAATATGCCGTCAAGCCCAACCCCGCGTCACGTAGAGCCATGGACTCCTCAATGATGGTGGAGCTAGTCAGAAAATATCAATCATATGAATTGAGCCGTACGAGGTAAACGGATGGGCACACACCACAGAATGCTCTTCCCAGATCCCGCTACAGCGACGGGCTACCGTCAGTCACCAGAAATTAAAAGAAGCCTTCAGGATCGCGTACGATTTCCAAGAATCCACAAAAGACAACCCTTCGCATTCCACTCCTTGAAGTTGCTGCTTCGGGTTAACCACACCGCAGAGCCATCGCGAATATCGCCGCGCGCGATCACGTGATTTTCCGACGGGTCTGGCGGGGAAAGCCAACTTCTAGATTGTTCATGTAAACGGTCACCTGTAAGGCGGGTTCACCCTCAGCTTCGGGCCCACGCATAGTGTACCAGACAACACACGGTTCATTTTGTTTATTTCGTTCAAGGCGTCCTGCATGGTAACTAGCATTTGGCCGTGAGCACGGGAAACGATTCATAGGCAGTATTGGAACATACCGAGAGTCTCCCGGATCGCAGCGATTGATGCCTCGCCGCCTACACAGAGCCACGGGCAACGATCTGATCAGATGTTCGGAGTCAACCAAGTGGCTTCACTCACCATCCATAACCACTTTCATATGGTTCATGAGACCATGTACAACCTCCAAGATGTGCGCATCCGTCATGTGGGCCTCGTCCTTGGTGAGCCGGTCCAATCTACGCAGTATATTTTCGACTTCGCTGTCCCCCAGCAACTTCTTTGCGAATTTCTCTGCAACGAGTTCAGGAATAGTAACCTATCGACACAGTAACGAAGCGCTTACTGAGTCGTCCCTGTTTGATTTGCTTCTTCGCCTGGGAAAGGATGGAGAGTAATTCGATCATTATCTTTCCGATTACATCCTTCATCGAAGGGCTCAGGTCGTCGATTCTAGTATAAATTTCGAGGCGTTTGAGGAAGCTTCCGATGCACTCAAAGAGATCAAGGAGAGCGTCATAGCTCGCGGTCACACCTTCAGTCGCCTGATATGTTCGGATATCAGAGGGGACATGGTTGACTCATAGAAATGAAAGAAAGACACGCACGGTGAAGAGGGTATTGATGCCAACAAAGACCAGCTTTGCAGGTTGGAACGGAACCTAATGGAGATGGAGTGAATAAACGAGAACTTGACGATCGCTCGCAGCTCACCAGACTGGCTGCCTCGCCAAGAATTGCAGAGAAGGTGTGAACGAACTGCACAACCGGGTTAAGGCAATCGATGTACTTCCGATTTCTGTCCCGATATTCCTTGAACTCGTTCTTAGTCTTCTCAAGTAACTCAAGGACGTCATTGGGGGAATCACAGCGCTTGACCTCTTCGACGAAAGGATTATCCTGCAGATCTGTCTTCATTTGTTCAGTGTACTTCTCCAATGCGTCGCGGATCGACTGGAAGTTCGGGGAAGACATTGTGGAGTGGTCGAGTTCAGTGAGTCAGACACCTTCCTGGGATGTCCAATTACAATGATCGTCATATTTGGAACGGTAGATACGTGTCGCGCGCTTGAGCCCGACACTTGACGCCGAGCCTGACGACTGCCTGACGTTGTAAAGCCGCTCCGCAAGGGAACGGAGAGATGTTCTATTGGGAAGTACTATATATACAACGCAGAATGGGAGTTACAGAAAATATGGATCGCGTATTGTTAAGTGCTACATAGGGTAAACCTAAGTTCGTGTCGCAGCTATGCTGATACACGTCTCTCGCGGAGGCAGCTGCAGGGAATAAAACGCTTGCTGCTGAGTAGACTTGCATGTACACTCGAATCTGTTTGCCATCTTCGTTCCACCTTCAGATAGACCCGTGCCTCAAGAAGGTCTTACGAACAGCAAGCTCTAGGAGGGTACATCATCGATGTCCGAGCCAGAACAAAAATACATGGACGACAGTGCGTCGACCGATAGACTTCAACGCCGCTTCGGCCGCGGGCGCCGGTCTTTATCGGCATCGTCCTCCCACCGCCGCTGACGCCACGCGCGGTCGCGCTCACGATGCGCGTCCTCCACCTCGAGCCGATTAAAAACGTCTGCATAGCCGCCGTGCACCGTGCTCGGGGTCGCAGTGGCGCTCTCTGCGCGCTCACGTTGCTTGCGCCGCACAAGGGCCAGCGCGCGTTCTCGCTCGGCTGACTCACGTGCCAGGCGGCCCTCGCGTGAGGCTGACGACGCGGCCGGCTGCGGCTGAGGTGGCTGAGGCTGAGGCGGCTGTGGGTGACGGCTGCGCGGTGGGCGGTGTTGGGATGGTGGTGGTAGCGACGAAGGTGTCGAACGGGAGGGCCGCATGAGGTGCGAGGGGACCGAGGCAAGTGGGTCAGCTCGGACTTGGCGCGCCAGATCGCGTTGTCTGCACATATGGCAAGGGAGCAAGGTTCAGGTGCGCTGCTCTCAAGGTACGCAAACAAGGGAGCTCCACCTTCGTGCTGCGGCAATTTTATCGTTGTCACTGTCTTTGGGGGCAGACGACGACGAGTACCATGGATTGAGGTCCTGCTTGGTTGGAGCGAGCGCCACGCCGCGGTCTGCGTCGGTCACTGCAGGCTTCGACTTCGAGGCGCGCGCTGCGACCGCCGCGGTGTGCTCCTCGAGGTCGGCGAAGAGGTTGATATGACCATTAGACAGAGTTATGGAAGAAGACCCTGACCCTGATGCGACAGGCGGCGCAGGGCCCTCGGCATCTACATCGCCTGGTGGCGGGGAGTGTGGAGGGGCGATACCCGCGCGCGAACGTAGTGCATCCAGACGAGATTCGGCGTCCTGCAGGGAGTTGTGAATATCACGGGTAGGAGTAGACGTAGACGTACGGCTACGAGTGCACGATCAGTATCCTCTGTCTGCTTGCGCTTGGCGGCTTCTTCATCGCGACGGACCCGCTCGATGTTGTCGAGTCGATACGGGTGATATGACTTGTGGTGAGCGATGTTAAGCTTGCCCATCGTTGGTGACAAGACGAAGAAGAGGGTGACAGGAGGTCTCGAAAGGGTGGGTGGTTCCGGGGTCCTGCCACATCAGCCTGAAGCGGATCACCACGTAACTCGCGCAGCTCAACGTTGTAATATTTCTCTCTAAAACGCCCTTTCGCTCTTCCCTTTCTAGTCGACCGCAGGCATGGACCCGCACGAGGAGCTCTCTCTTCTGGACAAGATCGACGCTGTTGCACCTGCGCCACTCAAGAGTTTCGATGCTTTTCCCAAACTCCCCTCGACATATCGTACCCGCTCAAGCGAGCGTGGTTTCTTCACTCTCTTTATTGCCTTCATTGCTCTTCTTCTCGTCGCGAATGATATTGGCGAGTTTGTATGGGGCTGGCCAGATTACGAGTTCGGCGTGGATCACACCCCCTCGAGTTATTTGGACGTCAATGTCGATTTGATCGTCAATATGCCTTGCAGATGTGCGTATCATACCTCCCTGCGAGTCCTCAGGATGCTGACTGTACCCTCAGATTTGACTGTCGACCTGCGTGACGTTGTTGGTGACAGATTATACCTCAGCAAGGGATTTCACCGGGACGGCGTACGTAGCGTTTGCTTCGTCGACACTCCAACTTACTTCTTGACCCTTGTACAGACTCTGTTTGACATCGGACAGGCTACTACACTCAAGTGAGTCGCTGTGGGAATTCGGTTGGACCGGTCTCATATATTTTAATTAGAGAACACGCCGAGGCCCTCACCGCAAGGCAAGCAATTGCCGAGTCTCGCAAGTCCCGTGGTTTCCTCGCAGATTTCTTCCATCGCTCCCAAGATTTGTACAAACCTACCTACAATCATGTTCGAGACGGCAGTGCGTGCCGGATTTATGGCTCGCTTGCCGTCAAGAGAATTAGTGGTGCGCTTCAATGTGATTCGAATGCGACCTTCATCAATGCATCCTTGATCAGCGAACCTCCACATCACTACACTCGGCCATGGATATAGCAATCCCCTTCACGTTGACCATAGCCGTATGTACTCTTCTCCTCTTTGCTGAGCTCATTTTCATAGACCTCACAGTTATGAACTTGTCACACGTTATCACGGAGTTTTCTTTCGGCAAGCATTTCCCAGAGATCACCCAACCTCTCGACAATTCGTTCGAAATCACTCACGATGGTCCGTCAATCTCTTTCCGAGACTTTCCCCGCTGATTTGCCTACAGAATTTGTCGCATATCAATATTATCTCCGTGTCGTCCCGACAACTTATGTTGCGCCACGCACGGCGCCTTTACATACAAATCAGTATAGTGTCACACATTACGAACGGAAGCTCAGTCCCCATTCGGGGGTCCCTGGGATCTTCTTCAAGTTTGATATCGAGCCCGTCCGTCTTACCCTAATCCAGCGGACCACCACGCTTGCCCAATTCTTCATCCGGTACGTCACCCTTCGTCCGTTCGCGTTATCTCACTGGCTCATATCTGTACGATAGCTGTGTTGGGGTTATCGGGGGCATATTCGTGTGCGCATCATGGGGCATCCGCGCAACCGACCGGATGATATTGGCCGTCGCAGGGCCCGACGACACAGGTAGCATCGCCCCGACCCCCGATTCATCACGGAGCGCCCTGCGCAGCAAATGGACCGGCGGAGCCCTCCGGGCACGCCCAAGCAACGCATCGTTGCGTCCAGGCGGCTGGGCGGAGGGCGGATCGCCCTACAGTTCGACCTACAGCGGTGTGTCGAGCTATGCCAACTCGCCTGCGGGCTCCCCAATGCTGCCGTACTCCCCCTACTCGCCTGCCACGGTGCCGCCTCCTCTCTCTGGGCGCACGGCATCCGGCGGCTACCCCGGCACGCCGTCCGGGCTCGGGCTCTCGCCCGGCGTATTCCGGCCGGTGTCACCAGGCGGCGGCATCGGCGGTGGGTTGCGCACGCCGGCGACGGCGGCTACGCTGGGCTCGCCTGCTCCGGGACTTGGTACGCCAGGACTTGGTACACCGGGGCTTGGTACACCGTCCTTTGGTCACTTCCCACCCACGCCGCGCTCGCCGTTGAGTGGATTTGCGGCTCCGCCGCCGCCTCGGGACACGGGGAAGAAGGACGACTAGGTTGGGGTGGGGGTCGTAGTTGAGCGATGTATGATGTTGTACTTGGAGCGAGTGCGGCGTTCTTGTCGTTTCCCCACCCAAAACAACTAGATTTTCCGTCTTGTCGTGATGAAGCCATAAATTGTGCGTTTGTTCTCTCCTAGCATTTATTTTGAGTGGACTCAAGCTTTATGGATTGCCAACTGGTGAGAATTGGTGCTGGACAATCGCCGAAGCGTGGGAGTTGCCGGGAAGATCATCCGCGACCCCCTCGGACCAGCAGGTCGACAGATGTTATATAATTACTATAATACTGACGATACTTACCGCATACAGACTACTGATGTACCGAACCGTTCAGAGTTTTCCTACTGTATTCCTTAGTGACTGCATCATTCGAGCCATTATTCGAGCCCAATCGCAATCATGCACATAATAGGCGCCTACCGTCCCGCTTGTGCTGAGTCAGACCTCGGATTTGGCTTTCCGCAAGACGAAGTACACGTGGTGATCGATTGCAGCTAGCGGTCGTCCTCACTCAACTCGACTATTGCAAACCCTCTTTGCCTTCTCAACAATGTCTTCCCAGAACCTTCAGTTGATTCGCAATGCGTTGGATAATTACGCCGAACAAATGAAGATAGATCTCCACGACAATCCCTTCGCCGAAGAAATCAACGGCTGCGACTCTCCCGGTGCCATCCTTCAGCTACTCGAAAAGAAAAAGGACGAGTTCAAGGAATATCGGGACAAGAATCGGAAGTTCATCGATTGTCTCAACCCGGTCGTGCAATTTGTTCACGCCTTCTCTGCAATTCTTGGTGAAGCAACTAGTATCGTGAGCCGCAGCCGCAAGCGATCGTCACGATCTCGCCTTTCTTAAAATCTTTCTTCACCAGATCCCATTTCAACCTGCAAAGCTGGTCTTCGTCGGCATCAATGTCCTCTTCACCGTATGTGTTTTCCTTCCTTTTCTATCAGCCAACATGCCCCTCTGATATCCGATCATATCAGGCGGCCGAAGGTGTCAGCGCGAGTTACGATGCCCTTCTTGAACTCTTTGAGTGCATCGGAAACTTCCTCAAGCGTCTCGACATCTATACCAAGATCGACTTGAGCCCTTTGATGACCGAGATTATCGTGAAGATAATGGTCGAGTTGCTTTCTATCCTTTCTCAGGCGAAGAAACAAATAAAACAAGGCCGATTCAGTGAGTGCTTCCTTACCGTGTTCATAGGTTGTTGTTCCTGAACTCGTTGCAGAGCAATTCGCCAAGAAGTTGTTAGGCGACAGCGAGATCGAAAATATACTGCGTAGATTGGATCGGCTCACACAGGACGAGGCCCGGATGATGGAGGCGCACATCTTGGAGGTTGTCCATGGTCTTATGAACAATATGAAAGTGGTCATGGATGGTGAGTGAAGCGCCTTGGTCGACTTCGGACATCTGATCAGGTTGTTGTCTACGTAGGTGGCGAGGCGTCGAGCGTCGCGATCCGGAAGAGTCTCGGTGCGTTGAAATATTGCTTATGAATTATATCTCGCGCTTATGGTGAAACTTTAGTCACCATGCAAGACGTCGTGAACGAAATGAACAAAATGAACCGTATGTTGCCTCGTCCACAACGCATAGCTCCGAAGGATAAACAAACTCGTCTCACAGGTGACCGTTTACACGATAAATCTATTAGTTGGCTTTCTCCGCCAGACCCGTCGGAAAATCAAGTGATCGCGCGCAGACGTGTTCGCGACGGGTCTGCGGTGTGGTTTACCCAAGGCGGTAACTTCAAGGACTGGAATGCGAAGGGATGTCTTCTGTTGATCCTTGGCAAGCGTAAGTGATTCTAGGATCTTCCTCTCACGGCAACTGACGGCAGCCCCTTACAGCGGGATCGGGGAAGAGCATTCTGTGGTGTGTGCCACATCCGTTTACCTCATCGAGTTGTATTCATATTGACATTTGTCAATTAGTTCCACCGTCATCGAAGAGTCCATGGCCCTACGTGACGCAGGATTGGGCTTGACGGCTTATTACTACTTCGACTTCAGAAATGTGGCAAAGCAAGACGTCCGTGGCTTACTATCATCCCTTCTCGTGCAGCTCTGCGCCAAGTCAGACCCTTGCTACGAAATCCTCTCTCGCCTTTATTCCACATACGATAATGGATCACGGTCACCCGATGACAATGCGCTGGTCATATGCCTCAAGGATATGCTATTGCTCCCTGAGCAGCCGGCGATCTATCTCATCATAGATGCTCTCGACGAGTGTCCCAACACATCTGGCGTACCTCCTCCACGCGATGCGGTCCTTGAACTCATAGAAGACCTTGTTGAGTCACAACTTCCGAATCTACGCATTTGTGTGACCGGTCGTCCCGAGGCCGATATCCTCGAAGCTCTCGAGCCTTTGGCGTCTCATTCTGTTTCTCTTCATGAAGAAGACGGTCAAAAGCAGGATATAACTGACTACGTCACCCATGTTGTTCATTCGGACCGCAAGATGCGAAAATGGAGATCGGAGGACAAGAAACTGGTTATCGATACGATCTCTGAGAAGGCCGACGGGATGTAAGTAATCGATATCACTAAATCTTAACTATTTCTCATTCGATCATAGGTTCCGATGGGTTTTTTGTCAACTGGAAGCGTTGCGTCTCCGCATTCCGGGAACAATCGCGCGGGCCCTGAAGGAATTGCCTCAGACGTTGGATGAAACATATGAGCGTATCTTGTTGGGCATCGACAAGGACAGCGAAGAATACGCCCGCTGCCTTTTTCAGTGCCTCTGCGTCTCCATCCGCCCACTTCGCCTTGCAGAGCTCGCAGACGTCCTTGCCATTCTATTTGACGTCGAAGGTGATTCGGAGGACCAGATAGATTGGCGCTCTGAGGACGCGCAGAAATGCTTGATATCGACCTGTTCCAGTCTAATCACTGTCGTCAATGTAGATGGTTTCCCGGTCGTTCAATTTGCGCATTTCACGGTCAGGGAGTTTCTAGAATCTGACCGCCTTTCCAAGGCAGGAGACCGTCTCTCTCGATACCATGTCCTCCCTCATTCTGCACACACCACTCTCGCGCGAGCTTGCCTCAGCGTCTTGCTCAGCCTTGATGACCAAGTCGACAAGAGTGTGGTGGAAAAGCAACCGCTTACTATCTACGCGGCCCGGCACTGGGTCGAGCATGCCAAAATTGGGACCGTGTTGTTAGATATCCAGGATCTCATGTTGCGTCTTTTTGACCAGAACATGCCATCTTTTGCGGCGTGGGTCTGGATGTACGACCTTGATTATCCCTGGGAAGAACATATCGTAACTGCGCGTCCGAAGGAGCCAGAGGGATCTCCATTATACTACGCTTCACTCTGTGGTTTTCTCCGCATTGTAGAACACCTCGCAGTCACCTGCCCAGAGGATATCCATGACGAGGGCGGTCGTTACGTGACCCCCTTGTTTGCTGCAGTCGTCAACCGAGAGTTTGATGTTGTTCGTGCACTACTTCGGCATGGCGCGGATGTCAACGCCCCGGGTATGGAAGGGCGCAGTCCATTGCACAGCGCAGCAATGAGCGGTGATTGCGACGCAGTGCGATTGTTACTCGAGCACCAAGCAGACGTTAATGTTACCCTGACCGACAGAACAGACTTGACTCCATTGCATTTTGCGGTATATTGTGGTGCACTGGAGGTATGCCGGCTGCTGGTAGAGCGTGGGGCACATATAGATTCCCAGGATAAAGTTACCATGTCCCCGTTGCAAGCCGCATCAAGGCTCGGGCATCTGGACATCGCGAAATATTTGCTTGATTGCGGTGCATCCTTAGATTCGCGCGACGAAGAAGGTCAAAATGCATTGGCGATGGCATCACAATTTGGACATGCGGAGGTTGTGCTTACTTTAATCAGGAGTGGTGCGAATGTAGCGTCCCGTGATAACGATCAGTCAACACCATTGCACCAGGCGTCAAAACATGGGCATCCCAATATTGTCCAGGACTTACTTGTTAACGGTGCTGATCCAAATGTGCAGGACGAAGATCTCCAGACCCCGTTGCATCTGGCGTCATCCACAGGTTACCTCGACATTGTTCGGTCACTGATCCAACGCGGTGCAGCCCTGGATGAGACGGACCGGCACGGAGAAACGCCACTACACCGAGCACTGCGCGACAGAAAATTCGAAGTGGCGCGCTTCTTAATCGAGCATCGTGCAAATCTTACGTTTGAAGATAGGGACGGCCTGGCTCCATTGCACCATGCATCGCGATACGGACTCCTCGACCTCGTGGAAATACTGCTTGAAGCCGGCGTAGACATCAATGTGCGGAATGAAGACGGGAAGACTCCATTGCAGGTCGCATCAGGCGATGGGAAGCTCGACGTTGCTACTTTCCTCATTGAGCGTGGAGCGG
This sequence comes from Lactarius indigo, assembly GCA_025766275.1. Lineage (NCBI taxonomy): Eukaryota > Fungi > Basidiomycota > Agaricomycetes > Russulales > Russulaceae > Lactarius > Lactarius indigo. Next base: position 272,680 of record JAFKAC010000049.1, on the reverse strand, counting down.
ATGTGAATGCCGAGGATCACGATCTTTCGTCTCCACTTCATGACGCATCAGCCAATGGACATCTCGAGGTCGCGGAGTTGCTGGTTGACCGTGGCGCAGACGTCGATAAACAAACCAGCTCCCAGAAAACACCGTTACATCGCGCATCGGGTAATGGAAGGCTTGATGTCGCGGGTTTCCTCATCAAACGTGGCTCAAGTGTGGGCGCAAGAGATAGCGAAAGCCAGACACCATTACACGCAGCGGCTCGAGGGGGGCATCTGGATGTTGTGAAGCAGTTACTGGAGTTGGGAGCGGATGCTAATGTGCGCGATCGCCACGACGAATGCCCCTTCGACATGGCGTCACGCCTCAGGAAGGTCGAGGTCGCAAGGTTTCTGGCCGAGCGCATGGGTTTGGCCCCACTGGAAGCGGGATCTCAGGATGGTTCAGATGTCGATGAATTTTTGCCAGAAAATACAAATGGAGGAAGTACCAGTCACGAAGATACCTCCAATAGCGAAGACGAGATGAGCCTACATATTGCATCGGCACGAGGACGATTGACGGTCATTGAATCTTTGCTGGATGGTGGGATTGATGTCAATTCTCGGAACTCCGACCGCAAAACCGCATTGCACGTGGCATCGGAAAAAGGAAGATTGGAGGTTGCGCGCCTACTGATTGATCGTGGTGCAGACGTGAATTGTCGTGACAAGAATGGTCATACTCCACTAGACCACTCGTCTCTTACCGGACACCCCGACATCGCTCGGTTGTTACTCGATCGCAATGCCCTTGTCGACACGAGATGTCGCCATCGCTTCACCCCATTATACCACGCATCAGGAAATGGGTACACCGAGATTGTACGGCTGCTAATCGAACGGGGGGCAGACGTCAACATAGTTGGCCATTACGGGATGACACCACTCCGAATGGCACGTATGGAGGGGAAGCATAGTGTGATACAATTACTGATAGAGCATGGCGCGGCTTGAACTGAATTACACCTACTGAACTACGAAGTTACTTAGACCCCCCGATTCATGTTTTATCCACTAGTACGATCGAGAATACGGTAGTTTTGAATCACTAGCGATCTTTGCGATGTCACGTCAGTTGTTCAGGACATTGATGCATCGTCTTCGGGTAAACGTGGAGTCAAACCAATCATGTCGGTTAAGTCGGTCCGTGCTGCCGGGACTCCGACAGGGAGCGCTTGAGAATGACGTTGCACGCAAGCATACTACGAAACCAGAGAAGTGCATGTAAAGCGTGTTACAGCATCGTCCACAAACTCCAGGACACAAATGACACAAAAAATATATTACTGTAGAGTATTCTAGAAATCGGTAGTCCAGATTATGCTGTTTTTTCGAACGAGAACGTGGCTTGCCCTGTACCGCCGTTCTGAAGGGACCCTTACTTTGCTCGCGTCTTCCAATCATCCTATTTGACCTCGCTTTTGTCCCTGGGTCTCGACATATGCACAACTTCTTGGCATGCCTGAAATGTCGAAGATGGGATATAAGGTACGCGAATGTCTACACCTCAATGAAATAACATCGCTCGATATTGGCGCTGTCTCCTCCGGCGCGCTGCTTCCTCCTCCCTAAAGACCGGTCAGGCAATACCTCCACGAACGTCTAAGAAGGCAGTACCAGCCCTTGAACATGAGTTGTACACTAACGAACAGACACGCGCAAGCACCAAATAAGGAGCTAGTACCTGTACGTGCGCATTAAAATCAACAAGACCGGAGGCCGAGGAGACATGTCCGCGTGTCTGCTCAGCTTCTAACCAGCTCGTGTGTAAAGTATCGCGCATCGTCAACGCTGAGAACAAACATGACCGGCTTTGCACCCTCCATTAATCAGATGCTGAACACCCCAAAGCCGCATACATGTGGGGGTTGTCCCCTAACTGCGTGAGAACATGAGACGACAATAGAGCATCCTTTCGCTAGCCCCGCAAACGAAGCGGGCGCACGCACATGTATCAACGGCGACCATAGCGCCTCCTTCGTCACAACTTTTGGCGGTATGGATAGCGCGAAGGAAAAGCCCATCCTAAGAGCCATGAGCCCAGGTCGTGTCAAAGAACAACGAATATGAAGGTGCTACTGCTGACAAGTGCCGGTGTCACGTGCGCCAGAAACTGAGCGCCGAATAATTAGCGTGAGCAATCAAGTGTGCCATATTCCCAGCCGAATGGAATTTGTCCGCGAGTGCCCACGGGAAAAAGACATACCATAGCAGTAGAAACTGTGTTGGATGGTGAGAGTCCCAGTGGATGTATGCGCGAATCGGGACGTACGATCGCAAACCAATGATGGTCGTTACCAAATGTCACGCGCAGAAAGTGGGAGTAGGTTGTGTGACCCAAAGTATGCATGACGCGGACCGCGACAGCATGTGTGGTGTGAGCGGGTATTTCCATGGCGAACGAAGCGAAGGACGAGAAAGTTGAGGGCTAGACCAAAATAACTGAAGCTCAATCTCTGAAATTGTATGGATGTGTGTCCCGTAATGTCGAGCCACGCAAAGAGCGCGGAGGCAAGATACTTCTGCTGGGTGGACGGAACGAGCCTCTTGGTGCTTAGCGACCCTCGCGCGTGGTTATGACATATGCACCCGAGAAACTGCCGGGCACACGAACATGGGAAGTCCTCTAAGGCTTGATCAGAACCAAGACGGAGAGAGAAGTAGGGAGTACATGCAACATACCAGTAAGGAAGAATGCCGAGGTATATGAGAACTTCAAGGATCGTCTTTCCATACGGACAGGCATAAGCAGTACGAGGTCTGTCAAGAGGGGATGAACCGGGGAGGCTAGGGTGCATGTATGCGTATTTCAGAGGGAGGGCTGCGCACTAGGGGCGGGGAGGTGGGGCCAAAGGCGTATCACTGACGTATTTTCGAAGAAAGCCAGCACAGTAGCTGGCGTTCTTCGAAAGTGCATGAGACAGTTTGAATGTGTGAATGACCACTGGCAGAATGAAATTGGCCAAAGCCCTCATACTAGGTTGCCACAGAGAGCAGACGGTCGACAGAGGATTTATGCACGCCATAGTTACGGTGAGTTTGGTCCCAAAACAGCGACATCGTCGAATGGGAGCAGGGAAGAGCCAAAGTCAGTGAGTGGCTGGTGTGAGAACGAATTGCGTCAGCCGTCTCTGTCTGAAATTACGGCTCATCTCCCCAAGCACGACAGCACGCGCTCTAGCTGCTCCTTCTCACATTACCTCTTCCTCGTCTGTCTCACCTTCCCCCTCTTCATGGTTGGCTCGAGCCTTTCGCCCGGGGTGACCGTGGGACCCACACCATGATGTATACGCGCCCAATGAGCTGGTATGGCGATCAACATAACCACAATCGCGATGCGTTCGGATTTGGACCATTCACGTATCGCTAGATTCTTACCGATGATTCCGGAAGCTGCAGAACCATCAGGTAGCTGCACTAGTCAGGTGCGCCTCTACTGGTTGCAATATCTCCTTCATCATTCGTTAATTGCAAACCCTCACTTCGCTCAAGACTTCGCTATGCATTGTGCCTTACTATTCAAATCCTCGGCCGGCGCACGACACCTCTTCCGATCTCGTCATTCGTGGTCTCATATGCAGATCACAGGTCAGCTCGCATCCAACTCGACATGGCGATCGACATCCTCTATCTACCTGCGTTTGACGACCGCTTCCGTCGTGACGGGGCCAGCTCGTTGTTGTCGAATCGATGCAGCTAATATGACTTGTAGCGAGTTATGTTAAGTTTACCCACCATTTGATGAGGGAAGTGGGCGGCTGAGGGTCTTGAAAGGGTGCGCGGTTCCGGAGTCCTGCTGTATTAACTCGAAGTGTATTAACACGTAACTCGCGCAGGTCAACGTTGCATTATTTCTTTCTAAAGTGCCCTTTCCCCCTCTCCTTCAAGTTAGTCGGAGAAACCCACATAACGGGCTCTCCTCGACAAGATAGGCGCTGTCACACCTGCCCCCCTCGAGAGTATTGATGCTTTTACCAAATCCATATCGCAGTTGCTCAAGCGAGCGCGGTTTCCTCACCCTCTTTATTACCCTCATCACTCTTCTTCACATCGCGAATGTCATTTGGCGAGTTCGTATGGGGCTGGCCAGATTACGAGTTTGGCGTGGATCACACCCCCGCGAGTTATTTGGATGTCAATGTCGATTTGATCGTCAATATGCCCTGTAGATGTGCGTATCGTACCTCCCTGCGAGTCCTTAAGATGCTGACTGTATTCTCAGATCTGACGGTCGACCTGTGTGACGTTGTTGACAGATTATACCTCAGCAAGGGATTTCATCAGGACGGCGTACGTAGCGCTTGCTTCGTCGACACTCCAACTTACTTCTTAACTCTTGTACAGACCCTGTTTGACATCGGGCAGGTTAATACACTCAAGTGAGTCGCTGTGGGAATTCGGTTGGACCGGTCTCATATATTGTAATTAGAGAACACGCCGAGGCCCTCACCGCACGGCAAGCAATTGCCGAGTCTCGCAAGTCGCGTGATTTCCTCGCAGATTTCTTCCACCGCTCACTACAATCATGTTCGAGACGGCAGCGCGTGCCGTATTTATGGCTCGCTTGCCGTCAAGAGAATTCGTGGTGCACCTACATGTGATTCGAGTGCGACCTTTATCAATACATCTTTGATCAGCGAACCTCCACATCACTACACTCGGCCATGGCTATAGCAATCCCTTCATGTTGATCACGGTTGTATGTACTCTTCTCCTCTTTGTTAAGCTCGTTTTCATAGACCTCACAGTTATGAGCTTGTCACACGTTATCACGGAGTTTTCTTTCGGCAAGCATTTCCCAGAGATCACCCAACCTCTCGACAATTCGTTCGAAATCACTCACGATGGTCCGTCAATCTCTTTCCGAGAGTCTCCCTGCTGATTTCCCTATAGAATTTGTCGCATATCAATATTATCTCCGTGTCGTCCCGACAACTTATGTTGCGCCACGGACTGCGCCTTTACATACAAATCAGTATAGTGTCACACATTACGAACGGAAGCTCAGCCCCCATTCGGGGGTCCCTGGGATCTTCTTTAAGTTTGATATCGAGCCTGTCCGTCTCACCCTAATCCAGCGGACCACTACGCTTGCCCGATTCTTCATCCGGTGCGTCACCCTTCGTCCGTTCACGTTATCTTACTGGCTCATATCCGTACGATAGCTGTGTCGGGGTTATCGGGGGCATATTCGTGTGCGCATCATGGGGCATCCGCGCAACCGACCGAATGATATTGGCCGTCGCAGGGCCCGACGACACAGGTAGCATCGCCCCGACTCCCGATTCGTCACGGAGCGCCCTGCGCAGCAAATGGACCGGCGGGGCCCTCCGGTCGCGGCCGAGCAATGCATCGTTGCGTCCAGGCGGCTGGGCGGAGGGCGGATCACCGTACAGTTCGACTTATAGCGGTGTGTCGAGCTATGCCAACTCGCCAGCGGGCTCCCCAATGCTGCCGTACTCCCCCTACTCGCCTGCCACTGTGCAGCCTCCTCTCTCTGGGCGCACAGCATCCGGCGGCTACCCCGGCACGCCGTCCGGGCTCGGGCTCTCTCCCGTGGTGTTCCGGCCGGTGTCACCAGGCAGCGGCATCGGTGGTGGGTTGCGCACGCCGGCGACGGCGGCTACGCTGGGCTCGCCTGCTCCGGGACTTGGTACGCCAGGACTTGGTACACCGTCCTTTGGTCATTTCCCGCCCACGCCGCGGTCGCCGTTGAGTGGATTTGCGGTTCCGCCGCCGCCTCGGGACACGTGGAAGAAGGATGACTAGGTCGGGGTGGGAGTCGTAGTTGGGCGATGTATGATGTTGTACTTGGAGCGAGTGCGGCGTTCTTGTCGTTTCCCCACCCAAAAAAACTAGATTTTCCGTCATGTCGTGATGAAGCCATAAATTGTGCGTTTGTTCTCTCCTAGCATTTATTTTGAGTGGACTCAAGCTTTATGGATTGCCAACTGGTGAGAATTGGTGCTGGACAATCGCTGAAGCGTGGGAGTTGCCGGGAAGATCATCTGCGACCCCCTCGGACCAGCAGGTCGACAGATGTTATATAATTACTATAATACTGACGATACTTACCGCATACAGACAACTGAAGTACCGAACCATTCAGAGTTTTCCTACTGTATTCCTTAGTGACTGCATCATTCGAGCCATCATTCGAGCCTAATCGCAATCATGCACATAATAGGCGCCTACCGTCCCGCTTGTGCTGAGTCAGACCTCGGATTTGGCTTTCCGCAAGACGAAGTACACGTGGTGATCGATTGCAGCTAGCGGTCGTCCTCACTCAACTCGACTATTGCAAACCCTCTTTGCCTTCTCAACAATGTCTTCTCCGAACCTTCAGTTGATTCGCGATGCGTTGCATAATTACGCCGAACAAATGAAGATAGATCTCCACGACAATCCCTTCGCCGAAGAAATCAACGGCTGCGACTCTCCCGGTGCCATCCTTCAGTTACTCGAAAAGAAAAAGGATGAGTTCAAGGAATATCGGGACAAGAATCGGAAGTTCATCGATTGTCTCAACCCGGTCGTGCAATTCGTTCACGCCTTCTCTGCAATTCTTGGTGAAGCAACTAGTCTCGTGAGCCGCGGCCGCAAGCGATCGTCACGATCTCGCCTTTCTTAAAATCTTTCTTCACCAGATCCCATTTCAACCTGCAAAGATGGTCTTCGTCGGCATCAATGTCCTCTTCACCGTATGTGTTTTCCTTCCTTTTCTATCAGCCAACATGCCCCTCTGATATCCGATCATATCAGGCGGCCGAAGGTGTCAGCGCGAGTTACGATGCCCTTCTTGAACTCTTTGAGTGCATCGGAAACTTCCTCAAGCGTCTCGACATTTATACCAAGATCAACTTGAGCCCTTTGATGACCGAGATAATCGTGAAGATAATGGTCGAATTGTTTTCGATCCTTTCTCAGGCGAAGAAGCAAATAAAACAAGGCCGCTTCAGTGAGTGCTTCCTTACCGTGTTTATAGGTTGCTGTCCCTGAACTCGTTGCAGAGCAATTCGCCAAGAAGTTGTTAGGCGACAGCGAGATCGAAAGTATATTGCGTAGATTGGACCGACTCACGCAGGACGAGGCTCGGATGATGGAGGCGCACATCTTGGAGGTTGTCCATGGTCTTATGAACAATATGAAAGTGGTCATGGATGGTGAGTGAAGCGCCTTAGTTGATTTCAGACATCTCATCAGGTCAGGTGGCGAGGCGTCGATTGTTGCGATCCGGACGACTCTCGGTGCGTCCAAATATTGCTTATTAATTATATCCCGCGCTTATTGTCAAACAGTTACCATGCAAGAACTCACAAACGAAATAAATAAAATGAATCGTGTGTTGTCTTATTCACCTTGCGTGGATCGGAAGGAGAACTCGCCTTGCAGGTGACCGTTTGCATGAGAGATCTATTACTTGGCTTTCCCCCCCAGACCCGTCGGAAAATCAAGTGATCGCGCGCAGAGAAATTAGCGACGGGTCTGCAGTATGGTTTATTCGAGGTAGCAACTTCAAGGAGTGGAACGCGAACGGTTGTCTTCTCTTGATCCTTGGCAAACGTAAGCGATTCCAACGTTTTCCCTTTACGGCAATTGATGGCAGCCCCTCTATAGCGGGATCGGGGAAGAGCATTCTGTGGTGCGTGCCACGCCCGTTTACCTCGTCAAACGCTATTCATATTGATATTACCAGTTCCACCATCATCGAAGAGTCCATGGCCCTACGTGATGCAGGATTAGGCTTGACTGCTTATTTCTACTTCGACTTCAGAAATACGACAAAGCAGGACATTCGCGGCTTACTGTCATCCCTTCTCGTGCAGCTCTGCGCCAAATCAGACGCTTGCTATCAAATCCTTTTCCGCCTTTATTCCACTTATGATAATGGATCACGGTCGCCCGACGACAAAGCGCTCGTCAAATGCCTAAAGGATATGCTCGGTCTCCCGAAGCAGCCCACCATCTATCTCATCATAGACGCTCTCGACGAGTGTCCCATCACCACTGGCGTAGTTTCTCCACGCGATCGGGTGCTTGTACTCTTAGAAGACCTTATTGGGTCACATCTTTCGAATCTTCGCGTCTGCGTGACTGGTCGTCCCGAGGCCGATATACTAGAAGCTCTTGAGCCTTTGGCATCTTATACTATTTCTCTCCACGACGAAGACGGGCAGAAGTGGGATATAATCGACTACGTCACTTCTGTTGTCCACTCGGACCGCAAGATGCGAAAATGGAGATCAGAGGATAAGAAATTAGTTATCGATACGATCTCTGAGAAGGCCGACGGGATGTGAGTGATCGTTATTACTGGATTAACTGTTTCTGATCTGACCATAGGTTCCGGTGGGTCTTTTGCCAGCTGGAAGTGTTACGTCGCCGCATTCCAGGAACGATTGCGCGGGCCCTGAAGGAATTACCACAGACTTTGGATGAAACATATGGGCGTATCTTATCGGGAATCGACAAAGATAGCGAAGAATACGCCCGCTGCCTTTTTCAGTGCCTCTGCGTCTCCATCCGCCCACTTCGCCTTGCAGAGCTCGCAGACGTCCTTGCCGTTCAATTTGACGTCGGAGGTGATTCGGAGGACCAGATAGATTGGCGCTCTGAGGACGCGCAGAAATGCTTGATATCGACCTGTTCCAGTCTAATCACTGTCGTCAATATAGATGGTTTCCCAGTCGTTCAATTTGCGCATTTCACGGTCAGGGAGTTTCTGGAATCTGACCGCCTTGCCAAGGCAGGAGACCGTCTCTCTCGATATCATGTCCTCCCTCATTCTGCACACACCACTCTCGCGCGAGCTTGCCTCAGCATCTTACTTAGCCTTGATGGCCAAGTCGATAAGAGTATGGTGGAGAATCGTCCACTTGCTATCTACGCGGCCCGGCACTGGGTCGAGCATGCCAAAATTGGGACCGTGTCGTTCGATATCCAAGATCTGATGGAGCGTCTCTTTGACCGGAACATGCCATATTTTGCGGCGTGGGTCTGGATGTACGACCTTGATTATCCTTGGGTAGGACAAATGGCAACCGTGCGTCCAGAAGAACCAGAGGGATCGCCATTATACTACGCCACACTCTCTGGTTTCCCCCACATTGTAGAACACCTCGCAGTCACTTACCCAGGGGATGTCAATGCTAGGGGCGGTCGATGTGTAACCCCCTTGTTTGCTGCAGTCGTCAATCGAGAGTTTGATGTTGTTCGTGCACTACTTCGGCATGGCGCGGATGTCAACGCCCCGGGTATTGACGAGTACAGTCCATTGCACATCGCAGCAATGAGCGGTGATCGCGACGCAGTGCGATTGTTACTCGAGCACCAAGCAGACGTTAATGTTACCCCGACCGGCGGAACAGGCCCGACTCCATTGCATTTTGCGGTATATTGTGGTGCACAGGAGGTATGCCGGCTGCTGGTAGATCATGGGGCACATAGATTCCCGGGATGAAGTTACCATATCCCCATTGCAAGCCGCATCAAAGTTCGGGCATCCAGACGTCGTGAAATATTTGATTGATTGCGGTGCATCCTTAGATTCGCGCGACGAAGAAGGTCAAACTGCATTGGCGATGGCATCACAATTTGGAAATGCGGAGGTCGTGCGTACTTTAATCGAGAGTGGTGCGGATGTAGCGTCCCGTGATAACGATCAGTCAACACCATTGCACCTGGCGTCAAAATATGGGCATCCCAATATTGTCCAGGACTTACTTGTTAACGGTGCTGATCCAAATGTGCAGGACGAAGATCTCCAGACCCCGTTGCATCTGGCGTCATCCGCAGGATACCTCGACATTGTTCGGCCACTCATCCAACACGGTTCAGACCCGGATAAGACGGACCGACACGGAGAAACACCGCTACACCTGGTGCTGCGGGACGCAAAACCCGAAGTGGCGCGCTTCTTAATCGAGCACCACGCAAATCCCACGCTTGAAGATAGGGACGGCCAGACTCCATTGCACCATGCATCGCGATACGGACTCCTCGACCTCGTGGAAATACTGCTTGGAGTCGGCGTAGACATCGATGTGCGGAATGAAGATGAGAAGACTCCCTTGCAGGTCGCATCAGGCGGCGGGAAGCTCGATGTCGCTACTTTCCTCATTGAGCGTGGAGCGGATGTGAATGCCGAGGATCACGACCTTTCGTCGCCACTTCATGACGCATCAGCCAATGGACATCTCGAGGTCGCGGAGTTGCTAGTCGACCGCAGCGCAGACGTCGACAAACAAACCAGCTCTCAGGAAACACCATTACATCGTGCATCGGCTAATGGAAAGCTTGAGATCGCGCGTTTCCTCATCAAATGTGGCTCAAGTGCGAGCGCAAGAGATAGCGAAGGCCGGACACCATTACACGCAGCGGCTCGAGGGGGGCATCTGGAAGTTGTGAAGCAGTTACTGGAGTTGGGAGCGGATGCTAATGTGCGCGATCGCCAAGACGAATGCCCCTTCGACATGGCGTCACGCCTCAGGAAGGTCGAGGTCGCAAGGTTTCTGGCCGAGCGCATGGGTTTGGCCCCACCAGAAGCGGGATGTCAGGACGATTCAGATGTCAATGAGTTGTTGTCAGAAGATACAAATGGCGGAAGTACCAGTGACGAAGATACCTCCGATAGCGAAGACGAGATGAGCCTACATATTGCATCGGCACGAGGACGGTTGACGGTCATTGAATCTTTGCTGGATCGTGGGATTGATGTCAATTCTCGGAACTCCGACCGCAAAACCGCATTGCACGTGGCATCGGTAAACGGAAGATTGGAGGTTGCACGGCTACTGATTGATCGTGGCGCAGACATGAATTGTCGTGACAAGGACGGTCAAACTCCGCTACACGCGTCGTCTATTCACGGACACCTCGACATCTCTCGGTTGTTACTCGATCGTGGTATTGATCTTGGTATTGATGTCGACACGAAAGATCACGTTCGCCTCACCCCATTACACCACGCGTCAAACGAGGGGCACTCCGAGGTTGTACGGCTGCTAATCGAACGGGGGGCAGACGTCAACATAGTTGGCGAATACGGGATGACGCCACTCCGAGCGGCACGTTTCAATGGGAATCGTAGTGTGGTACAATTACTGATAGAGCATGGCGCGGCTTGAACTGAATTACATCTACTGAACTACGAAGTTACTTGGACCCCCGATTCATGTATTATCCACCAGTACGGTCCAGAATACGGTAGTTTTGAATTACCAGCGATCTTTGCGACTTCACGTCAGTCGTTCAGGACATTGATCCATCGTCTTCGGGTAAACTTGGAGTCAAGCCAATCATGTTGGTTAAGTCGGTCCGTGCTGCCGGGGCTCCGACAGCGAGCGCTTGAGAATGACGTTGTGCGCAAGCATACTACAGAACCAGAGAAGTACATGTAAAGCGTGTCGCAGCATCGTCCACAAACTCAGGGACACAAATGACACAAAGAGTGTATTACTGTAGAGTATTCTAGAGACCGGTAGTCCGATTATGCTGAGATTTCGTATGGATAGGCCTCGAGGCGTTCTTGAGAACGAGAACGCGGCCTGCCTTGTGTCGCCGTTCTGAAGGGGCCGTTACTTTGCTCGCGTCTTCGAATCGTGCTATTTTACCTCGCATTTGTCCTCGGATCTCGGGCATACGCACGACTGCCTGGCATGCCTGAAATGTCGAAGAGGGCATGTAAGGTACGCGAATGTCTACACCTCAATGGAGTAACATCATTCGACATTGGGGCTGTCTCTGGCGCTCTGGTTCCTTCTCCCTAGAGACCAGTCAGCGATACCTCCACGAACGTCTAAGAAGGCCGTACCAGCCCTCGAACATGAGTTGTACGCTGACGAACAGACACGCGCAAGCACCAAATAAGGAGTCAATACCTGGACGTGTATATTACAATCAACAAGGCCGCCGACCGAGAAGACGTGTCTGCGTGTCTGCTCGGCTTCTAATCAGCTCACGCGCAACGTGTCACGCACCGTCGACGCTGAGAACGGACATGACCGGCTTTGCACCTCCATTAAAAATGTGAGAACGTAAGACAATAAAGTATCTTTTCGCCTCGCAAACGAAGCGGGCGCTCGCACGTATCAACGACGACCATAGTGCCTCCTTCGCCACGACTTCTGGTAGTATGACTAGCGCGAAGGCCAACCCCATTCCAAGAGCCATGAGCCCAGGTCGCCCCAGAGAACAACGAATGCGAACGCGAGGACAAGGCCGTTGCTGATAAGTGCCGACATCACGTGCGCCAGAAACTGAGCGCCGAATAATTGGCGTCAGCAACGAAGCGTGCCATATTCCCAGCCGATCAAACCCGTCCGTGAATGCCCACAGGCGGAAGAAAGACCATGGCAGTGAAAAATGTGTTGGATGCTGAGAGTCTCAGTGGATGTATGCGCGAATGGGGACGAACGAGCGCAAACTGAAGATATCGTTACCAAAAGTCACGCACGGAAAGCAGGGGTAGGTTGTGTGACCCAAAGTATGTATGATGTAGACCACGACGGCATGCGTGGCGTGAACAGGTATTTCCAGGGCGAACAGAGTGAAGGAAGAGAAAGCAGAGCGCATAACGAGTCCGGCTACCCCCGATATCTTGTAAAGTTGAGAGTTAGACCAAAACAACTGAAGCTCAATCTGTGAAATTGTTGAAAATGTGCCCCGTAATGTCGAGCCGCGTGAAGAGCGCGGATGCAAGGTACTTCTGCTGGGTGGACGGAACGAGCCTCTTGGCGCCTAGCGACACCCCTGCGCGTGGCTACGACATATGCACGCGTAAACCTGCCGAGCATACGACCACATGAGAAGTCCTCTGAGGCTCGATCAGAACCAAGACGGCGAGAGAAGTAGAAAGTGCATACAACATACCAGTAAGGAAGAATCCCGAGGTGTATGCATATTTCAGAGAGAAGAGGGCTGCGTCCTAGGGGCGGGGAGGTGGGGCGAAAGGAGTTGTGCCTTGTATCACTGACCTATTTTCGAAGAACGCCAGCAAAGTAGCTAGTGTTCTTTGAAAGTGCATCAAGCGGTTTGAATGTGTGAATGACCACTGGCGAAATGAAATTGGCCAAAGCCCTCATGCCAGGACGCCACGGAGAGCAAATTGTCAAAAGAGGATTTTTGCACGCCGTGGTTAGGGTGAGTTTGGTCCCAAAACAGCGACATCGTCGAACGGGAGCAGGGAAGAGGCGAAGTCAGTGAGGGTCGGTGTGAGAACGAATTGCGTCAGCCGTCTCTGGCTGGATTGGGTCGACGCTCATCTCCCCAAGCACGACAGCACGCGCTCTAGCTGCTCCTTCTCACATCACCTCTTCCTCGTCTGTCTCACCTCCCCCCTCTTCATGGTCGGCTCGAGCCTTTCGCCCTGGGTGACCGTGGGACCCGCACCATGATGGATACGCGCCCAATGAGCTGGTATGGCGATCAATATAACCACAATCGCGATGCGTTCGGATTTGGACCATTCACGTATCGCTGGATTCTTACCGATGATTCCGGAAGCTGCAGAACCATCAGGTAGCTGCACGAGTCAGGTGCGCCTCTACTGGTTGCAATATCTCCTTCATCATTCGTTAATTGCAAACCCTCACTTCGCTCAAGACTTCGCTATGCATTGTGCCTCACTATTCAAATCCTCGGCCGGCGCACGACACCTCTTCCGATCTCGTTATTCGTGGTCTCATATGTAGATCACAGATCAGCTTGCATCTAACCCGACGTGGAGATCCACATCCACTATCTACCTGCGTTTGACGACCGCTGCGTCGTGACGGGACCAGCTCTGTGTTGTCAAGTCGATGCGGCTAATATGGCTTGTAGCGGGTTTACCCACCATTTGATGAGGGAAGTGGGTGACAGAGGGTCTTGAAAGGGTGCGTGGTTCCGGAATCCTGGTGTATCGACATGAACACGTCACTCGCGCAGGTCAACGTTGCAATATTTCTTTATCAAGCGCAGCTTTCCCCCTCCCCTTCAATTTAGTCGGAGGAACCCACATAACGGGCCCTCCTCGACAAGATCGGCGCTGTCACACCTGCCCCCCTCAAGAGTTTTGATACTTTTACCAAATCCATATCGCACTTGCTCAAGCGAGCGCGGTTTCCTCACCCCATTTATTACCCTCATCACTCTTCTTCACATCGCGAATGTCATTTGGTGAGTTCGTCTGGGACTGACCAGATTACGAGTTTGGCGTGGATCACACCCCCGCGAGTAATTTGGACGTCAATGTCGATTTGATCGTCAATCTGCCCTGAAGATGTGCGTATCGTACCTCCCTGCGAGTCCTCAAGATGCTGACAGTATTCTCAGATCTGACGGTCGACCTGCGTGACGTTGTTGACAGATTATACCTCAGCAAGGGATTTCATCAGGACGGCGTACGTAGCGCTTGCTTCGTCGACACTCCAACTTATTTCTTAACTCTTGTACAGACCCTGTTTGACATCGGGCAGGTTAATACACTCAAGTGAGTCGCTGTGGGAATTCGGTTGGACCGGTCTCATATATTGTAATTAGAGAACACGCCGAGGCCCTCACCGCACGGCAAGCAATTGCCGAGTCTCGCAAGTCGCGTGATTTCCTCGCAGATCTCTTCCACCGCTCGCTACAATCATGTTCGAGACGGCAGCGCGTGCCGTATTTATGGCTCGCTTGCCGTCAAGAGAATTCGTGGTGCACCTACATGTGATTCGAATGCGACCTTCATCAATACGTCTTTGATCAGCGAACCTCCACATCACTACACTCGGCCATGGCTATAGCAATCCCTTCATGTTGATCACGGTCGTATGTACTCTTCTCCTCTTTGTTGAGCTCATTTTCATAGACCTCACAGTTATGAACTTGTCACACGTTATCACGGAGTTTTCTTTCGGCAAGCATTTCCCAGAGATCACCCACCCTCTCGACAATTCGTTCGAAATCACTCACGATGGTCCGTCAATCTCTTTCCGAGAGTTTCCCCGCTGATTTGCCTATAGAATTTGTCGCATATCAATATTATCTCCGTGTCGTCCCGACAACTTATGTTGCACCACGGACTGCGCCTTTACATACAAATCAGCAGTGTCACACATTACGAACGGAAGCTCAGTCGCCATTCCGGGGTCCCTGGGATCTTCTTCAAGTCTGATATCGAGCCCGTCCGTCTCACCCTAATCCAGCGCACCACGACACTTGCCCAATTCTTCATCCGGTGCGTCACCTGTCTTCCGTTCGCATTATCTCACTGGCTCATATCTGTACGATAGCTGTGTTGGGGTTATCGGGGGCATATTCGTGTGCGCATCATGGGGCATCCGCGCAACCGACCGAATGATATTGGCCGTCGCAGGGCCCGACGACACAGGTAACATCGCACCAACCCCCGATTCGTCACGGAGCGCCCTGCGCAGCAAATGGACCGGCGGAGCCCTCCGGGCGCGGCCGAGCAACGCCGAGCAACGCATCGTTGCGTCCAGGCGGCTGGGCGGAGGGTGGATCATCCCCCAGTTCGACTACAGCGGTGTGTCGAGCTATGCCAACTCGCCTGCTGGCTCCCCAATGCTGCCGTACTCCCCCTACTCGCCTGCTACGGTGCCGCCTCTCTCTGGGCGCACAGCATCCGGCGGCTACCCCGGCACGCCGTCCGGGCTCGGGCTCTCGCCCGGGGTGTTCCGGCCGGTGTCACCAGGCGGCGGCATCGGTGGTGGGTTGCGCACGCCGGCGACGGCGGCTACGCTGGGCTCGCCTGCTCCGGGACTTGGTACGCCGGGACTTGGTACACCTGGCTTTGGTCACTTCCCGCCCACGCCACGCTCGCCGTTGAGTGGGTTTGCGGCTCTGCCACCGCCTCGGGACACGGGGAAGAAGGACGACTAGGTCGAGGTGGGAGTCGTAGTTGGGCCATGTATGTTGTTGTACTTGGAGCGAGTGCGGCGTTCTTGTCGTTTCCCCACCCAAAAAAACTAGATTTTCCGTCTTAACGTGATGAAGCCATAAATTGTGCGTTTGTTCTCTCCTAGTCCTCTTTTTGAGTGGACTCAAGCTTTACGGATCACTTTTCCTTGCGGAAGCGATGATAGGATTGCTAACTGGCGAGAATTGGTGTTGGACAATCGCCGAAACTTCGCCGAAGCGTGGGAGTTGCCGGGAAGATCGCCCGCGATCCTTGCCGCGGCACCTCGGACTAGCAATTCGACAGGTGCTATATAATTATTGTAACATTGACGATACATACAGACTACCGAAGTACCGAGCCGTTCATATTATTCCTACAGTAGTCCCTGGTGACTGCGTCATTCGAGCTCTATCACAATCTTGCAGCTACCGGCGCCTATCGTTCCATTTGTGCTCAGTCGGACCGGTCCTCTGATTTGGCTGTCCGCCTGACGAACGAAGTCGAACGAAGTACACGTTGTGATCGATTGCAACTAGCGGCCATCCTCACTCAACTCGACTACTGAAAACACTCTTTTGCCTTCTCAACAATGTCTTCCCAGAACCTTCAGTTGATTCGCGATGCGTTGGATAATTACGCCAAACAAATGAAGATAGATCTCCACGACAATCCCTTCGCCGAACAGATCAAGGCCTGCGACTCTCCTGCTGCTATCCTTCAGCTACTCGAAAGGAAAAAGGACGAGTTCAAGGAATATCGGGATAAGAATCGGAAGTTCATCGATTGTCTTAGCCCAGTTGTGCAATTCGTTCACGCCTTCTCTGCAATTCTTGGTGAAGCAACTAGTCTCGTGAGCCGCAAGCGATCGTCACGCTCTCGCCTTTCTTAAAATCTTTATTCACCAGATCCCATTTCAACCTGCAAAGCTTGTCTTCGTCGGCATCAATGTCCTCTTCACCGTGCGTGTTTTCCGTCGTTTTCTATCAGCCAACATACCCCTCAGACATCTGATCTTATCAGGCGGCCGAAGGTGTCAGCGCGAGTTACGATGCCCTTCTTGAACTCTTTGAGTGCATCGGAAACTTCCTCAAGCGCCTCGACATTTATACCAAGATCGACTTGAGCCCTTTGATGACCGAGATAATCGTGAAGATAATGGTCGAATTGCTTTCTATCCTTTCTCAGGCGAAGAAACAAATAAAACAAGGTCGATTCAGTGAGCGCTTCCTTACCGTGTTTATAGGTTGCTGTTCCTGAACTCGTTGCAGAGCAATTCGCCAAGAAGTTGTTAGGCGACAGCGAGATCGAAAATATACTGCGTAGATTGGACCGGCTCACGCAGGACGAGGCTCGGATGATGGAGGCGCACATCTTGGAGGTTGTCCATGGTCTTATGAACAATATGAAAGTGGTCATGGATGGTGAGTGAAGCGCCTTGGTCGACTTTGGACATCTGATCAGGTTGTTGTCTACGTAGGTGGCGAGGCGTCGAGCGTCGCGATCCAGAAGAGTCTCGGTGCGTTAAAATATTGCTTATGAATTATATCTCGCGCTTATGGTGAAACTCTAGTCACCATGCAAGACGTCGTAAACGAAATAAACAAAATGAACCGTATGTTGTCTCGTCCACAACGCATAGCTCCGAAGGATAAATAAACTCGTCTCACAGGTGACCGATTACACGAGAAATCTAGAAGTTGGCTTTCTCCGCCAGACCCATCGGAAAATCAAGTGATTGCGCGCAGACGTGTTCGTGATGGGTCTGCCGTGTGGTTTACCCGAGGCGGTAGCTTCAAGGAGTGGAATTCGAAGGGATGTCTTCTGTTGATCCTTGGCAAGCGTACGCGATTCTAGGATCTTCCTCTCACTGTAACTGACGGCAGCCCCTTACAGCGGGATCGGGGAAGAGCATTCTGTGGTGTGTGCCACATCCGTTTACCTCATCCAGCTGTATTCATATTGACATTTGTCAACTAGTTCCACCATCATCGAAGAGTCCATGGCCCTACGTGACGCGGGATTGCGCTTGACGGCCTATTACTACTTCGACTTCAGAAATGTGGCAAAGCAAGACGTCCGTGGCTTACTATCATCCCTTCTCGTGCAGCTCTGCGCTAAGTCAGACCCTTGCTACAAAATACTCTCTCGCCTTTATTCCACATACGATAATGGATCACGGTCACCCGATGACAATGCGCTGGTCATATGCCTCAAGGATATGCTGTTGCTCCCTGAGCAGCCGGCGATCTATCTCATTATAGATGCTCTCGACGAGTGTCCCAACACATCTGGCGTACCACCTCCACGCGATGCCGTCCTCGAACTCATAGAAGACCTTGTTGAGTCACGACTTCCGAATCTACGCATTTGTGTGACCGGTCGTCCCGAGGCCGATATCCTCGAAGCTCTCGAGCCTTTGGCGTCTCATTCTGTTTCTCTTCACGAAGAAGACGGTCAAAAGCAGGATATAATTGACTATGTCACCCATGTTGTTCATTTGGATCGCAAGATGCGAAAATGGAGATCGGAGGATAAGAAACTGGTTATCGATACGATCTCTGAGAAGGCCGACGGGATGTAAGTAATCGTTATCATTGAATCTAAACTATTTCTCATTTTACCATAGGTTCCGATGGGTGTTTTGTCAACTAGAAGCGTTGCGTCTCCGCATTCCGGGAACAATTGCGCGGGCACTGAAGGAATTGCCTCAGACGTTGGATGAAACATACGAGCGTATCTTGTTGGGGATCGACAAGGACAGCGAAGAATACGCCCGCTGCCTTTTTCAGTGCCTCTGCGTCTCTGTCCGCCCACTTCGCCTTGCAGAGCTCGCAGATGTCCTTGCCGTTCTATTTGATGCCGGACATGATTCAGAGGACCACATAGACTGGCGCTCTGAAGACGCACAGAAATGCTTGATATCGGCCTGTTCAAGTCTAATTACTGTCGTCAATGTAGACGGTTTCCCAGTCGTTCAATTTGCGCATTTCACGGTCAGGGAGTTTCTGGAATCTGACCGCCTTGCCAAGGCAGGAGACCGTCTCTCTCGATATCATGTCTTCCCTCATTCTGCACACACTACTCTCGCGCGAGCTTGCCTCAGCATCTTACTTAGCCTTGATGGCCAAGTCGATAAGAGTATGGTGGAGAATCGTCCACTTGCGATCTACGCGGCCCGGCACTGGGTCGAGCATGCCAAATTTGGGACCGTGTGGTTAGATATCCAAGATCTCATAGAGCGTCTCTTTGACCGGAACACGCCATCTTTTGCTGCATGGGTCTGGATATACGACTTTGATCATCCCTGGGAAGGACAAATGGCAACCGTTCGTTCAAAGGAACCAGATGGATCGCCATTATACTACGCTTCGCTGTGCGGTTTTCCCCCAATCGTAGAACGCCTCACAGTTACCTACCCAGAAGATGTCAATGCTAGGGGTGGCCAATACGTGACCCCCTTGTATGCTGCAGTCGTCAACAGAGAGTTTGATGTAGCTCGTATATTACTTCAGCATGGCACGGATATCAACGCCCTGGGTATGGATGGGCTCAGTCCGTTGCACCGCACATCATTGGCCGGTGATCGCGACGCAGTGCGATTGCTACTAGATCACCAAGCAGACGTCAACATCTCCTTGACCGACCAAACAGAGGCGACTCCATTGTGTTACGCAGCATGGAGTGGTGCACTGGAGATTTGCCAGCTGCTAGTAAAGCATGGCGCACTTATAAACTTCCGGGATGAATCTTATACGTCTCCATTGCAAACTGCATCAGAGGCCGGGCATTCGGACATCGTCAAATATTTGCTTGGTTGCGGTGCATCCTTACATTCCCGCGATGATGAAGGCCGAACTGCATTGGCGATGGCATCACAATTTGGACATGCGGAGGTTGTTCGCATTTTAATCAAGAGTGGCGCGGATGTAGCATCGCGCAATCAGGAACAGTCAACACCATTGAATCAGGCATCAAAGAATGGGCATCTTGACGTCGTCCAGGACTTACTTGTTAACAGTGCCGATCCAAATGTGCAAGACGAAGATCTCCAGACTCCGTTGCATCTGGCGTCAGGTGCAGGATACCTCGACGTTGTTCTGTCACTGATCCAACACGGTTCAGCCCTGGATAAGATGGACCGGCACGGAGAAACACAACTACACCGGGCGCTGCGCGACGAAAAACCCGAAGTGGCGCGCTTCTTAATTGAGCATCACGCAAATCTCACGCTTAAAGATAGGGACGGCCTGACTCCGTTGTACCATGCATCACATCAGGAAAACAAAACGTTACTAGGAGCACTAGCCGCGACTAGTGCTGACTAGTGATACCCAAATATGGTAGGAGCTAGTTCCCCTAGTCACGGCTAGTCAAATTTTGTTTTGCTGATGCACGATACGGACTCCTCGGCCTCATGGAAATATTGCTTGAAGCCGGCATAGACATCAATGTGCGGAATGAAGACGGGATGACTCCTTTGCAGGTCGCATCAGGCGATGGGAAACTCGACGTCACTGCTTTCCTACAGCTGGTTCCATAACGATTGTCCCCTGGTGACCAAATTTTGGACATAGGCGAGGTTTGAATTGGTAACTCCGCCACCGAGATGGCACAGCTCTCTAGCGCAGCAATACAGATAACCATTCCATAACCCCAATTGTTACAAGATAACTATTCTATAACCTTAATTCTGTGAGATAACCTGATTTCCTGAGAATTTCTCCCTCGACTTAATTATGAATCCCGCTCTCGAGTTTTGGATGGCTGACTATGTTCTCAAAATGGCAGGGGACAATCGTTATGGAACCAGCTGTAATTGAGCAAGGAGCGGATGTGAATGCCGAGGATGGCGATCTTTCGTCTCCGCTTCATGACGCATCAGCCAATGGACACCTCGAGGTCGCGGAGTTGCTAGTCGACCGTGGCGCAGACGTCGATAAACAAACCAGTTCCCAGGAAACACCGTTACATCGCGCATCGGCTAATGGAAGGCTTGAGGTCGCGGGTTTCCTCATCAAATGTGGCTCAAGTGTGGGCGCAAGAGATAGCGAAGGCTGGACACCATTACACGCAGCGGCTCAAGGGGGGCATCTGGATGTTGTAAAGCTGTTTTGCTGGAGTTGGGAGCGGATGTTAATATGCGCGATCTCCACGACGAATGCCCCTTCGACATGGCGTCCCGCAATGGGAAGGTCGAGGTCGCAAGATTTCTGGCCGAGCGCATGGGTTTGGCCCCACCAGAAGTGGCATCTCATGACGGTTCAGGTATTGATGAGTTGTTGTCGGAAGATACAAATGAAGGAAATACCAGTGACGAAGACACCTCCAAAAGTGAAGATGAGATGAGCCTGCATGTTGCATCGGCACGAGGACGCTTGACTGTCATTGAATCTTTGCTGGATCGTGGGATCGACATCAATTCTCGGAACTCCGACCGCTTAACCGCATTGCACCTGGCATCTGGAGAAGGAATATTGGAGGTTGCACGCCTACTGATTGATCGTGGCGCAGACTTGAATTGTCGTGACAAGGACGGTCATACTCCGCTACACGCATCGTCTCTTTGCGGTCACCCCGACATCGCTCGGTTGTTACTCGATCGTGGTGTCGATGTCGACACGAAAGATTACCATCCATTCACCCCATTACACTACGCGTCAGTTGAGGGGCACTCCGAGGTTGTACGGCTGCTAATCGAATGGGGGGCAGACGTCAACATAGTTGGCGATTACGGGATGACGCCACTCCGAATGGCACGTATGGAGGGGAAGCATAGTGTGATACAATTACTGATAGAGCATGGCGCGACTTGAACTGAATTACACCTACTGCACTACGAAGTTACTTGGACCCCCGATTCATGTATTATCCACTAGTACGGTCAAGAATACGGTACTTAAGTTACCAGCGATCTTTGCAATGTCGCGTCAGTCGTTCGGGACATTGATCCATCGTCTTCGGGTAAACTTGGAGTCGAGCCAATCATGTCGATTAAGTTGGTCTGTGCTCCCGGGACTCAAACGACGAGCACTTGAGAATGACGTTGCACGCAAGCATACTACGAAACCAGAGAAGTACATGTAAAGCGTGTTGCAGCATTGTCCACAAACTCAGGGATACAAATGACACAAAAACTGTATTACTGTAGAGTATTCTAGAAATGGGTAGTCTCGATCATGCTGAGGTTTCGTATTGATAGGCCTCGAGGCGTTCTTGAGAACGAGAACGAGACTTGCCTCGTGCTGCCGTCCTGAAGGAAGCCTTACTTTGCTCGCGTCTTCCAATCATCCTATTTGATCTCGCTTTTGTCCCTGTGTCTCGACATATGCACGACTGCTTGGCATGCCTGAAATGTCGAAGAGGGGATATAAGGTATGCGAATGTCTACACCTCAATGAAATAACATCGCTCGACATTGGGGCTGTCTCCTCCGGCGCGCTGCTTCCCCCTCCCTAAAGACCAGTCAGCGGTACCTCCACGAGCGTCTAAGAAGGCCGTACCAGCTCTCGAACGTGAGTTGTACACTAACGAACAGACACGCGCAAGCACCAAATAAGGAGCTAGTACCTGTACATGCGCATTACAATCAACAAGACCGGAGACCGAGGAGACATGTCCGCGTGTCTGCTCAGCTCCTAATCAGCTCGTGGGTAAAGTATCACGCGTTGTCAATGCAGAGAACAAATATGACCGGCTTTGCACCCTCCATTAATCAGATGCTGAACACCACGCAGCCGCATACATGTGGGGGTTTTCCTCTAACTGCGTGAGAACATGAGACAACAATAGAGCATCCTTTTGCTAGCCCCGCAAACGAAGCGGGCGCACGCACACATATCAACGACGACCATAGCGCCTCCTTCGTCACAACTTCTGGGGGTATGAATAGCGCGAAGGACAAACCCATTCTAAGAGCCATGAGCCCAGGTCGTGCCAGAGAACAACGAATGTGAAGGTGCTACTGCTGAAAGTGCCGGTGTCACGTGCGCCTGAGCGCCGAATAATTAGCGTCAGCAATGAAGTGTGCCATATTCCCAGCTGAATCGAATTTGTCCGCGAGTGCCCACGGGCAAAAGACATACCATGGCAGTAGAAACAGTATTGGATGGTGAGAGTGCCAGTGGATGTATGCGCGAATGGGGACGAACAATCGCAAACCGAAGATGATCGTTACCAAATGTCACGCACGGAAAGCGGGAGTAGGTAGGTTGTGTGACCCAAAGTATGCTTAACTCGGACCGCGACAGCATGCGTGGTGTGAACGGGTGTTTCCATGGCGAACAAAGCGAAGGACGAGAAAGTTGGGGGCTAGACCAAAATAACTGAAGCTCACTCTCTGAAATTGTTTGAAGGTGTGTCCCATAATGTCGAGCCACGCAATGAGCGCGGATGCAAGATACTTCTGTTGGGTGGACGGAACAAGCCTCTTGGTGCTTAGCGACCCTTGCGCGTGGTTATGACATATGCACCCGAGAAACTGCCGGACACACGAACATGGGAAGTCCTCTAAGGCTTGATCAGAACCAAGACGGAGAGAGAAGTAGCAAGTGCATGCAACATACCAGTAAGGAAGAATGCCGAGGTATATGAGAACTTGAAGGATCGTCGTTCCATACGGATAGGCATAAGGGGTGCGAGGTCTGTCAGGAGAGGATGAACCGGGGAGGCTAGGGTACATGTATGTGTATTTCAGAGAGAGGAGGGCTGCGCGCTAGACGGGGAGGTGGGGCCAAAGGAGTCATGCCTTGTATCACTGACCTAAAGCCAGCATAGTAGCTGGCGTTCTTCGAAAGCGCATCAGACAGTTTGGATGTGTGAATGACCACTGGCAAAATGAAATTGGCCAAAGCCCTCATGTTGGGTCGCCACAGAGAGCAGACGGTCAAGAAAGGATTTGTGCACGCCATAGTTTCGGTGAGTTTGGTCCCAAAACAGTGACATCGTCGAATGGGGGCAGGGAAGACACTGACAGCATGATTCTGTCTTTACACGAAAAGATTGTAAAAAAGTGATGACTAATACATAAAGATTTTATAAAATCTGTACTCGGAAAATTATGGTAAATGGACTTTAAGTCCATTCAGGGATTATCAGATGAGAAAAACTGTGAAAAAACTTAACAATTACATATGCAAAAAAACATATAGCTTATGTCACAATTGTCCTCAAGAAAGGCTGTGGCATGAATTTAAAGTCTTTCCACAATTTCTCAAAAACAGAAAATCCCTGAAAAGACATAAAGTCCATACCTGTCACACCTGTCACGCATTTTTTCACAGTCCATTCTGTGGCCACATTCAGAAAAGATTTAACGTTTTTTCATTGAAAAATAACTTAACAATTTCTGCTACACAAGACTCCATGTAAAAATTTAAAAGTTATCACAAAATCAGTAAGCCAGGTTACCTGAAACTCACATAATATATTATTTAGGGAAACTATTTATAGATAATATATTCAATAAGTGTCAGAATTGGAGACTCACAGTGTCAGAGAGTTGGAGTGTCAGAGTGTCAGAGTGTCAGACAGTCAGACAGTCAGAGTGTTGGAGAGTCAGAGAGTCGGAGAGTCAGAGAGTCGGAGAGTCAGACAGTCAGACAGTCAGAGAGTTGAAGAGTCGGAGAGTTGGAGAGTCAGAGAGTCAGAGTGTCAGAGTGTCAGAGTGTCGGAGAGTCAGAGAGTTAGAGAGTCAGAGTGTCGGAGAGTCGGAGAGTCAGACAGTCAGAGTGTCAGAGTGTCAGAGTGTCGGAGAGTCAGAGAGTCAGAGAGTCAGAGTGTCAGAGTGTCAGAGTGTCAGAGTGTCAGAGTGTCAGAGCGTTGGAGTGTTGGAGAGTCAGACAGTCAGAGTGTTGGAGTGTTGGAGTGTCAGAGTGTCAGAGTGTCAGAGTGTCAGAGTGTCAGAGTGTCAGAGTGTCAGAGTGTCAGAGTGTCAGAGAGTCAGAGAGTCAGAGCGTCAGAGTGTCGGAGAGTCAGACAGTCAGACAGTCAGAGTGTTGGAGTGTCAGACAGTCAGAGAGTTAGACAGTCAGACAGTCAGAGAGTTAGAGAGTTGGAGAGTCAGAGTGTCAGATAGTCAGACAGTCAGACAGTTGGAGAGTCAGACAGTCAGTCAGTCAGAGTGTTGGAGTGTCAGACAGTCAGACAGTCAGAGTGTCAGAGTGTCAGAGTGTTAGACAGTCAGAGAGTCGGAGAGTCAGAGAGTTGGAGAGTTAGAGGGTCAGAGTGTTGGAGAGTCAGACAGTCAGACAGTCAGAGTGTTGGAGTGTCAGAGGGTCAGAGTGTCAGAGTGTCAGAGTGTCAGACAGTCAGACAGTCAGAGTGTTGGAGAGTCAGACAGTCAGACAGTCAGACAGTCAGAGTGTCAGATAGTCAGACAGTCAGAGTGTTAGAGTGTCAGAGTGTCAGACAGTCAGAGTGTCAGAGTGTCAGAGAGTCGGAGAGTCAGAGAGTCAGAGAGTCAGAGCATCAGAGTGTCGGAGAGTCAGACAGTCAGACAGTCAGACAGTTGGAGAGTCAGACAGTCAGACAGTCAGAGTGTTGGAGTGTCAGAGTGTCAGAGTGTCAGAGTGTCAGAGTGTCAGAGTGTCAGAGTGTTGGAGAGTCAGACAGTTGGAGAGTCAGACAGTTGGAGAGTCAGACAGTCAGACAGTCAGAGTGTCATAGTGTCAGACAGTCAGACAGTCAGAGCATCAGAGTGTCAGAGAGTCACTACAGGGGTGTTAGGTATGACCTGTACTAAGTCAGTCAATATGCGGTAGTGCAAGCTTGGTGGCCTGACTTCAGTAGGATGATGCACAAGGATCACAAGGATGGACGTCACTTGGATTGTAGAGGAGTGCTAAGGTACGAAGACCTAGCAAAGGGGGCAGGGTTCATGAGACAAGGAGAGGTGCAAAGGCCTTCCATCTTAGATGAGTGTAGTATTACACAAGAAGTCTAGTCTACCATACAAGCTAGGTAGGACTAGGTTTAAATACAGGCTGTACTGTATGGCCGCTACAAACAGATGGTGCCATCGCTCGATCAAGGGATAAGCGGAAAGAAATAAGGAGGACAAGGCATGGACATAATTGGAACAAGGGTGAATCACGCGGGGTTGCGTGTGAGTGAAAGTGAGGCAGAAACTAGCACATGTCAAGCTTTATCAAAAGAGATCGTCAATAAGCAGGGCATGCGATAGGATCTGGGTAATTGTATAGTCTGCACAATCATACAGGGCTCATATAGTATCAGGAAGGGAACAGTAGAACAAAAGAAAGAATGAGTCCAAAAGAAGTCGTAACATGTCACCCTACATGACTCATTGTATATACAGGTTGTACCTAACGCCCCTGTAGTGGCGTTACACTGACACTCTGACACTCCAACACTCCGACTGTCTGACACTCTGACACTTCAACCTCAGTAAAAAAGAAAAGTCACACAAAGTCACACAAAGTCAGCTCAAAGTCAATGACTTTTCACTTGACTGATGTCCTATTTTAGCGACTTCAAAAGTCAGGAAAAAGTCACAAAAAAGTCAGTCTAAGGTCAATGTATAGTCACTTGGTAGTCAATAACTTTTCATTGACTTTTTGTTGACTGATGTCCTATTTTTTCGACTTTGAACTGACTGCCAAAGTCAAGCACAAGTCATTACAAAGTCAACAAAAAGTCAATGAAAAGTCACTGACTTACAGTGACTTTCCATTGACTTTTTGTTGACTAAGGAAGTCAAGCTCCAGTCATTCAAAAGTCAACAAAAAGTCATTGACTAAGAACTGACTTTGTTTGACTTTTAATTGACTTTTCAAAGTCAATTGGCAGTCAACAAAAAAAGTCGCACAAAAGTCAACAAAAAGTCAATGACTTTTTATTGACTATGGAAGTCAATTTCCAGTCATTCAAAAGTCAATAAAAAGTCGTTGACTAAGAACTGACTTTGTTTGACTTTTAATTGACTTTCAAAGTCAATTAACAGTCAACATAAAAGTCACACAAAAGTCACACAAAAGTCGAACAAAAGTCACCAATATTATTGACTACAGACTGACTTTTAGCTGACTTTGGGAGTCAGTTTAAAGTCACACATTAATCACGCGAGAAATTCCGACAGCAAAAAAAGATATATTTTTTTTGTGACAAACAGGCCCACCGCCGCGAACAATACGAGAGCTTTGATTTAAAAGATGGGCGCTATGCAGCAGCCTTTGCGTTGCGCTTTGATTTGCGCTGGAGAACATTAGCCACAATATATATTGACATATGTGTGACTTACCTCGTTGACGATGCTCTCGATGTCCTCTTTAGAGGGCTGTTCCGACTTCGGCGCTCCCGCAATCGCCTTGATAAGGTCTGTGAAAACATATTAGCAAAGAGGGGAAGGAAGGGGAGGAGGGGAGGAGAGGCGACGTACCTCTTCTCGTAGGCCGCTTCCCTTGCGACTCGATCTCGTGCTCATCGACCCACTGCATGAGCTCGTCACGCTGAAGGTCTTGGAGGTGTGAGTGGGACTCGTCGTCGTCGGCCGAGCCCTAAAATAAATGAATCATCAGCGATATGCGGCGGCAATGGAAGACATACCTCAGACGACGAGGTCGCCTTTCCACCCGGATCCTGGGCGCCCCATCTTGGGCTCTTGTGCCTGGGGTCGTCCTCAGCAGGGCTCGCCGAACGCGACTTGAGTTGCGACTGAGTAGCCACGTCATCGTCCGTTGTCGCGGA
Source organism: Lactarius indigo (assembly GCA_025766275.1). NCBI lineage: Eukaryota > Fungi > Basidiomycota > Agaricomycetes > Russulales > Russulaceae > Lactarius > Lactarius indigo. Next base: position 245,068 of record JAFKAC010000049.1, on the reverse strand, counting down.
ACGGGTGTCCTTGGCTTTGGCTGCCTGTGTCGACAAGGCCTTGGCACGTGACGTTGTGTTGGAACGCGACGATTTGGGGGAGGGAGGTTCAGGAGTTGAGGTCTGGAAAGGGGTGACGCATGGCGACTGTGAGAAGGAACAGTACTCACCGGCTGGGAGGCCGCGCCAGGTCGAACGAGAGACATAAAAGCCGGGCGAGGGGAAGGAGGTTGGCAACCTACAAAGTAATTAGGTCAGTAGGTCAGGCTGTAAATGCGAATATTCTCGCTCACCTGTATCGGGACCTACTGACGTCCCACTGGTACCCTCGTCGGATTTTGAGCGTTTCCCAGTTCGCCGTGGAGGGCTGAGATCGCGCCTACGCTTAGCCTTGGGGCCAGCCTTGCTCGATGACTCTGGCTCTGAGGGTGGCCGTACGGAAGTTACACGGGGACGAGGATGGGGGGACTTGAAAGAGGCGCGACGAGGGGACAGCTGTGAAAGGCGGGAAGGGGCAACACTGGAAGAAGCGGGAGAGCGCGAAGTGGGAGAGGGGGAAGGTAAGGCGCGGGAAGAAGTACTGACGCGGCTGGAAGGAGGGATGCAGGAAGATTCCGCGATGCTAGGAGTCGATGGACGGGGAGGTACAGAATGTGAGTGGTTCGAAGGGCGATCCATCACCGACCCGAGGACTATATCGGCCTTCCAGTTGGCGCTGCACAGTGAGAGGAGGGGAGCCAAACGTTCGAGTGCTTCAACGGCTTGAGCCCACTCGCCGGAAAAGTTGTGCTTGAGGAACCCTTTCTTGCGCATCTTGTCGGCAACGGCGCGGGGATCGTGCCTCAGTGGCTCCAGGTGGGTGTGAACAACGGTCAGCGCGGTTTGGCGGATCGTTTTCCACTCCCCGTCTGAGAGCATCCTCCCGTCCTCGTGTCGAACCGCGCGTCGCATGGGGGGTCGGGACGTATTGCCAACAGAAACGCCGACACCGGGATCGTTCTTGCAATCGTCCCATGTCCAGATGACGGAGTGCGGATAGCAATCCGGGTGGGTTGACGGACGAGGGGAAGGTAAAGGGAGCCGTGGCAGTGGAGCGCCAGAGGCAACTTGCGAGGCCGACTCGCTCGGACGCAAAGACGAAGCGGCCGAGCTAACGGCTGGAGCTGACGATGTAAAAAAAAAAGATTAATTGTACGATTACGACGATAAAAAAAAAAGGCACTTACAGCTTGTCGCCATCGGGCGCAGGGACGAAGCGAATGAGCTGGCGACTGTAGCTAGAGAAGGATGAGGAAAGGATGAGTAAAAAAATATATAAAAAAAGACAAAACGCGACTCACGATTCGCCGACAAAGTACTTTGTCGCAGGCTGAGAAGTTCTTGAAGGTGGCCAACCATATTGACGTATTTCATGAACTCCGGGTTGTGCGTGAGTTCGTCGTGAGTCAGGCGGGCGATGATGTTGATGGGGAGGCCGGAAGGTTGAGAAATCTGAGAGAAAAGAGAGACAGGTGTCGCAGCGGACGACTGGGTACTTGCGGTCGCAGAAAACATCGCGCTTGGGGGGCGAGACTGAGTCGCCGACAAGTCCTCCTCGTCCATCTCATCGAAGTCTAAAAGAGGCTCGTCAAGATCATCCAGAATAGTCGACATGCAAGAAAAATAGATGGGAAGGGAAGATGGAAGAAGATGGGAATGAGAGGAAGAGGGAAGAGGGAAGAGGAAATGGGGAAGGAAGGAACACGGAAGGTGGAGAGGACGAATGACCGAACGAACAAGCGAGGGAAAAATAAAAACATAAGTCAATATGAACGTAAGTCAATATGTTCGCTTGCTCCTGCCCTGACAAATCGCGGCACGGCCGGCCCGGGGCTTCAAAGACTCGAAACTCGCAACTTGTTATCTATAGTCCATCAGCAGATAGTTTTTGTGCTACCAGGCCTGTATATACACCTTCCCACAACAACAATGGCACCAATAGTTAAATATATTTGCCCATGCTTCAAGTGCACCTCAAATAAGGAGCTTTCCAAGAGGACTATCAGGATTCACTCCAAGGAAAACCTAAAGCATCTATATAATCTGATAGCTTCTGGTGCACCTCAGGACACTGTGAACTTTGTCCAGAGCTGTCAACACCAGCTTTCAGAGCTGCTTGGCAGCCTGGTTGAGGAGTCACAGTTATCCAGGCAACTTGGATCTCTTTATTCAGATGGTGAGCACTTATTTTTTATGCTCCCAATTAATACTGATCTACTTAGATCTAGCTATTGCCCCTACTAGTTCACCCCCATTTCCAGAGGGGAGGATGGTCAATGATGATGCTATGATGGTTGATGATGATTGTAAGTAATTTACTGTGAACTTATGATATCTTTGTCCTAATGCCAGCATAGACACCCCATTTTCCTTGCAGGAGGAGGGCTCTATGGATATACAGGAGTTGGACAATATATCAGACCAGGAGCATGAGGATGACAGCTCTGTCATCTTCAGGATTCCAGAGGAGACCTTGGATGTTGCTCCAGACCCTGGCTCTGAATCTGGCTCTAGTTCTAGTCAACTGGACTCACTGGAGGATGATGATAGTTTTTTAGCCTCTGATGAGGACTTTGCCCCTTACAAGTCCTCATATGGGCCCTCTGGTGGTAGTGGTGGTGGGAATTTGCCAGAAATTGTTGTGAAGCTTCAGAAACAGCTGTTGAAGGAATATACACTCCCCCCTCCTCCTATCCATGCCCCATGGCAACAGACACTATCCAGGGCACAGACCTTATCCCTCCAGCACTACCTTGCATGGATAGGGTCCAATGGCACTGTTAAAGCATACAATGCCCATGCACAGGTACTTGGAGAGGCCACAAAGGAGGAAATCCTCAGCCTTTATAGGGTCAGAAAGCTAGCTGAAGACCTCACTGGCCTACACCCCTCATTTATTGACATGTGCCCTAAAAGTTGCATGGCATATACTGGAGACTCTCATTCTCAATCCACCTGCTCATACAAAGACTGTGATGAGCAGCGCTACAAACCACAGCAGAGTCCTACAGCCAGACCAAAGTCAAGGGCAACCATGCTCTATATGCCCATCACTCCCATCATTCAGGCATACTATGCCAATGCAGAGACATCCCATGAGATGCGCCATAGGGATGAATGCTTGAAGAGGACACTAGATGTGCTTGCAAGGGGTGCTGGTGTGAAGAGGTCAGAGTTTGCCAACTCTGACAACCATATTCACCACTACACCAAATTGGGGCTATTCCATGATGAAAGAGACACTGCCCTATCAATCTCTACAGATGGTGCTCAGCTCACCATGAAAAAGCAGTCCAATATGTGGCTCCTAATTGTTGTGCTGCTCAATCTCCCACCAGAGATGTGCTACAGAGCAAGCAATGTCATTGTCCCACTTGCCATCCCAGGCCCATCAGCACCTGGGAACATTGAGTCCTTCATATATCCCCTTTTTGAAGAGATGGCAATGGCAAGTGTGGGGATGTGGACATGGGATGCTATTGACTCATCCTACTTTGTTCTGAGAGCATATCTCTGTGGTGTAAAAGGAGACATGCTTGGATCTGCCAAGTTGAGTGGGATGGCAGGACATTCAGCCCTTTATGGTGATCGCTTCAGTTTGGTACAAGGTGCTCGCCCTGCCAAGGACAGAGGTGCTAGAGCCCAGTACTATCCAATCTCTCCACCTCAAAAGGAAAGATATAATCCTGGTCGCCATATTGTTGACCTGGATAACTTGCCCATGAGAGGCCAAAGACAATATTGGCAGACTATTGAAAGGCTAGAGTCTGCAAGAACCCAAGCAGAGCTTCAAAGGACTGTAAAGGAGACAGGAATCTCACGCCTTACAATATGTGCAGCCAGTCCTACATTTTCCCATCCATCATTCTTCCCATTGGACCCCTTCCATTTATTCTATGAAAACTGCATGGTACACATCTGGGACTTGTGGGTGACCCATAGCTCCATTGATGAGAAGATACATATGGATGCAGGCATGGCCTCAAAACTTGGTGCAGAGGTTGAAAAGGCAGTAAAGACCCTCCCTTCATCTTTCTGTGGGCCAATCAGGGACCCATACAAAAAGCGCCATAGCCAGTACAAAGTCTATGAATGGATGGCCCTCCTTCACTGGTATATTATACCAATGGCATGGGAGCTAGGCTTTGACAAGGATGTCCTCAAGAACTTTGGCCAGTTTGCAGACATTGTTGAAGCTGCAATGTCTCATTCACCAAAGTCTGATGAGGACTTAGCATCCTTACACAGTCTAATCAAGTCCTTCCTCCAGGAATTTGAGAGGCTTTATGTTGAGGATGACCCAGTCAAGGTCTCAAGATGCAGGCTGTGCATCTGGCAATTAATTCATGTCCCACACCATATCTCATGGAATGGCTCAATCAGATTTGGCTCTCAAGCTACAGTGGAGAGGGCCATTGGAGAAATTGGCCATAAAGTCAGGTCCAAGAAGGCACCCTTTGCTAATATAGCCACAATTCTATATGAAAGGGCAAGCACCAAGGTGTTGACTTTGCAGTACCCATCCCTGGCCATTCCCCCTAAAGAAGGGAGGAAGAAGGAACACCTGTTTCAGTCACTGCCAATCAAAAGGACTGAGATAGAAAATCCCTCAGAACATTATAACCACCTTGCTGCAATTTGTGATTTTCTTGAAGTCACTCTGGATATGGACCTCATAATTCAGAGATGGGGAAAGTGCAATATGCCAGGAGATGTCACTTTGAGGAGCAGAATCTCTGAGAAGGGAGGTCAAGCCACAAGGTCATCTAGATATTTTGAGGCTCAAGGAGAGGAGGGGCTTATCTTTGGAGAGGCATTGGCATTTTACTTTTTGCCAGACTATGACTACAGTCTGGTGGTCTATTATGGGCTAGGAGAGATAAGGAATGTGCTGGGAAGATGGTGTGGAGAGTGGTCAAATGACTGCATGGTGTTGAGAACATCTAGTCTTGTTACACTGGTTGGAGTTTGGGAATGGGAGTCAAAGGTTCATATCTTGAGAAAGCACCCAGGATTAGATATGCTTAGTTCTGAGGAGCATGGTATTGAAGAACAAGAAGAGGAGTAAAGTAGTTAGATAGATGTCTCATACTTGTGCTTCATACATAAAGGGGTTGAAAAATGTCTACAATAACAGGCTTCTTGGCTATAAATGTTTGAACCATGGGAGAGATAAAGTGTTGAAGCACAATGGTATTGTGTTTCTCAAGAGAACACCAGGGAGACTTTTGTATGTATTAAGAACAATGTGATGTCAGGAGTCTGCATAACATGCACCAAGTCAATTGCACACATCCCCCTTGCTCATCTCCCCCACATCGATACACTCATGCCCCTTCCCCATCTCCCCCACACCTATATATATGTACCCCTTCCTCATCTCCCCAACACCTGTACACATGTCCCCCTTCCTCATCTCCCCTACTCCCATATACATGTCCCGCTTACCCAACTCCCCCACACATATACACCCCTGCCTGTTCCTCATCTCCCCCACACCTGTATGCATGTGCCCCTTCCCCATAGTGCAGAGGAAGATAGTGTCAAAGTAGTTTCTCTAGATTCTCACAAACCAGCACCTTTGTCTCACATCTGCAGGCCCTGATGGTGGATCAGGTTGAGGCCCTGTGTGCCAACTGGTGGCAGCAACAGCTCATGCTACCAGCTGCCCACTGTTGGTAGGGGCCTTGGTAGGGGCAGCAAAATGAGTGGAGTTACAATTGTTGTCTCACCTCTGTAGGCCTTAAGATGAATATGGAGTGCCAGAAGCAGCCAATATGTAGTATTGTCGGTAGAGATGATGCTCAGATGCTAGCCATGTTAGCAGGTCTAGTGGGATGACGATCTACAGGGAGAAACAAATCAAGGTCTAGAATTTATAAGGTAAGCTGGATGGTATTCAGCAAAGACAAGTATGACTCTCATCTTTGCTAGGATAACTACTTGATTACAGAGTTGTAACTAGAGTGCCTAGTTCATACCAAAGGACTGCTACATATTTAGAAAGGAGAAGAAAGGGAAGAGAGGAGTAGAGTGAAGAGGAAGTACTATACTAAAGTGGGGGAGGAAGAAATTTCCATATGAGAATGCTATATGATCATAGCACTTGTCATTGTGATTCCATATTGCTTAATGCTGGCTATCAGAGACTAGCTTCCTATAGTGTCTTTAGGTTTAAGGCTTACATGCACCACCTCTTCTGCTCAGTGTTTGCCCTCTTGTGTATTCTAGACTGGTGTCCACCTTTTGTGTTCTATAGAAAAATAAGGTCTATATTGGTGGCTGGTGAGAAACACCTGTCAAGAGGACCTTCAAAGCTTGTTTGGCAAAACATATAGTATCTAGACTAGTGTTCACCTTCTGTGCTCTATAGAAAAATAAGGCCTATATTGGCAGCCTATGAGAAATACCTGTCAAGAGGACCTCCAAAAGCTTCTTTAGCAAGATATACAGTGTCTGGACTGGTGTTCACCTTCTGTTCTCTATAGAAATGTATTGGCACCTTATGAGAAATACCCGTCAAGAGGACCTCCAAAGCTTCTTTGGCAAGATATACAGTGCCTGGACTGGTGTTCACCTTCTGTTCTCAATAGAAAAGTATTGGCACCTTGTGAGAAATACCCGTCAAGAGAACCTCCAAAGCTTCTTTGGCAAGATATACAGTGCCTGGACTGGTGTTCACCTTCTGTTCTCAATAGAAAAGTATTGGCACCTTGTGAGAAATACCCGTCAAGAGGACCTCCAAAGCTTCTTTGGCAAGATATACAGTGCCTGGACTGGTGTTCACCTTCTGTTCTCAATAGAAAAGTATTGGCACCTTGTGAGAAATACCCATCAAGAGGACCTCCAAAGCTTCTTTGGCAAGATATACAGTGCCTGGACTGGTGTTCACCTTCTGTTCTCTATAGAAAAGTATTGGCACCTTGTGAGAAATACCCGTCAAGAGAACCTCCAAAGCTTCTTTGGCAAGATATACAGTGCCTGGACTGGTGTTCACCTTCTGTTCTCAATAGAAAAGTATTGGCACCTTGTGAGAAATACCCATCAAGAGGACCTCCAAAGCTTTTTTGGCAAGATATACAGTGCCTGGACTGGTGTTCACCTTCTGTTCTCAATAGAAAAGTATTGGCACCTTGTGAGAAATACCCATCAAGAGAACCTCCAAAGCTTCTTTGGCAAGATATACAGTGCCTGGACTGGTGTTCACCTTCTGTGCTCTATAGAAAAGTATTGGCACCTTGTGAGAAATACCTGTGGTGAGAACCTCCAAAGCTTCTTTGGCAAGATATACAGTGTCTGGACTGGTGTTCACCTTCTGTTCTCTATGGAAAAATAAGGTCTGTATTGGCAGCCTGTGAGAAATACCTGTTGCAAAGACCTCCAAAGCTTCTTTGGCAAGATATACAGTATCTGAACTGGTGTTTACCTTCTGTGCTCTGCAGATAAAAAAAACTGTGAGAAATACCTGTTGTGAGGACCTTCAAAGCTCTTTTGGAAAAGCATACAGTATCTAGGCTGGTGTTCACCTTCTGTGCTTTGCAGCAAAATAAGGTCTTTATTGATAGCCTTCCAGAAGTATCTGTCAAGAGGACCTCCAGAGCTTCTTCAGCAAACTATACAGTATCTGTACTGACATCCACTTTCTGTGCCGTACAACAAAATGTGTATCACGAAGGCCTCTAAAGCTTCTTTGTAAAACATGCAAAATCATCTTCCTCATCCCCCACACTCATGCACATCCTGCCCACACCCACACCCACACCCACACATATTCCCTTTCCCCATCCCACCCACACCCACACCCATACCCATGTTCCCCTCTCCCACCCCATGTTCCCCACCCATATCCCCATCACATCCACACCCCACTCCCGTGTTCCCCATCCCCATCCCACCCATACCCCCACCCATACCCATGTTCCCCACACCCTGCCCCCATGTTCTCCTTACCCACCCTCATGTTCCCCTTACCCACCTCCATGTTCCCCACCCATATCCCCATCACACCCACACCCCACCCCCATCCCACCCATACCCACACCCATACCCATGTTCCCCACACCCCACCCCCATGTTCCCCTCTCCCACCCCATGTTCCCCACCCATATCCCCATCACATCCACACCCCACCCCCATGTTCCCCATCCCCATCCCACCTATACCCACACCCATACCCATGTTCCCCACACCCCACCCCCATGTTCCCCTTACCCACCCTCATGTTCCCCTTGCCCACCCCCATGTTCCCCATCCCCATCCCACCCATACCCCCACCCATACCCATGTTCCCCACATCCTGCCCCCATGATCCCCTTACCCACCCTCATGTTCCCCTTACCCACCCTCATGTTCCTCTCGCCCACCCCCATGTTCCCCATCCCCATCCCCATCCCACCCACACCCACACCCATACCCATGTTCCCCTTACCCACCCCCATGTTCCCCACACCCCACCCTCATGTTCCCCTTACCCACCCCCATGTTCCCCACCCATATCCCCATCACACCCACACCCCACCCCCATGTTCCCCATCCCCATCCCACCTATACCCACACCCATACCCATGTTCCCCACACCCCACCCCCATGTTCCCCTTACCCACCCCCATGTTCCCCACACCCCACCCCCATGTTCCCCACACCCCACCCCCATGTTCCCCTTACCCACCCTCATGTTCCCCTTGCCCACCCCCATGTTCCCCATCCCCATCCCATCCATACCCCCACCCATACCCATGTTCCCCACACCCTGCCCCCATGATCCCCTTACCCACCCTCATGTTCCCCTTACCCACCCTCATGTTCCCCTCGCCCACCCCCATGTTCCCCATTCCCATCCCCATCCCACCCACACCCACACCCATACCCATGTTCCCCTTACCCACCCCCATGTTCCCCACACCCCACCCTCATGTTCCCCTTACCCACCCCCATGTTCCCCACCCATATCCCCATCACACCCACACCCCACCCCCATGTTCCCCATCCCCATCCCACCTATACCCACACCCATACCCATGTTCCCCACACCCCACCCCCATGTTCCCCTTACCCACCCCCATGTTCCCCACACCCCACCCCCATGTTCCCCTTACCCACCCTCATGTTCCCCTCACCCACCCCCATGTTCCCCACCCATATCCCCATCACACCCACACCCCACCCCCATGTTCTCCATCCCAATTCCATCTACACCCACACCCACCCTGATGTTCCCAATTTTCCATAATTTATTCCCTATTTTCATTTGACTTTAACTGACTGGCATTGACTTTGACTGACCAAGCTATGTCCTTGGATAATATCCAAGTCAAGGTTTTTTTTTTGTTATTTTTGTCTGAGTTTCAATTGATTTTTGGTTGACTAAATCTTGACTTTGTCTGACTGGTGCAAAAATCTTGACTTGTAGCTGACTTTTCCTTGACTGATGTCCTATTTTAGCGACTTCACTTGACTAATCCTTTTTACTGAGAATCAAGTGTGCCATATTCCCAGCTGAATCGAATTTGTCCGCGAATGCTCAAGCGCTCACGGGTAAAAGACATATCATGGCAGTAGAAACAGTATTGGATGCTGAGAGTGCCAGTGGATGTATGCGCGAATCGGGACGAACAATCGCAAACCGAAGATGGTCGTTACCAAATGTCACGCGCGGAAAGCGGGAGTAGGTTCAGTTGTGTGACCCAAAGTATGCATGACGCGGACCGCGACAGCATGCGTGGTGTGAAAGGGTGTTTCCATGGGGAACAAAGCGAAGGACGAGAAAGTTGAGGGCTAGACCAAAATAACTGAAGCTCAATCTCTGAAATTGTTTGAAGGTGTCCCGTAATGTCGAGCCACGCAAACAGTGCGAATGCAAGATACTTTTGCTGGGTGGACGGAACAAGCCTCCTGGTGCTTAGCGACCCTCGCGCGTGATTATGACATATGCACCTGAGAAACTGCCGGGCACACGAACATGGGAAGTCCTCTAAAGCTTGATCAGAACCAAGACGGTGAGAGAAGTAGCAAGTACATGCAACATACCAGTGAGGAAGAATCCCGAGGTATACGAGAACTTCAAGGATCGTCGTTCCATACGGACAGGCATAAGCAGTACGAGGTCTGTCAAGAGGGGATGAACCGGGGAGGCTAGGGTACATGTATGCATATTTCAGAGGGAGAGCTGCGCGCTAGGGGCGGGGAGGTGGGGCCAAAGGAGTTGTGCCTTGTATCACTGACCTATTTTCGAAGAAAGCCAGCACAGTAGCTTGCATTCTTCGAAAGCGCATGAGACAGTTTGAATGTGTGAATGGCCACTGGCGACATGAAATTGGCCAAAGCACTTGGGCCAAGTCGCCACAGAGGGTAGACGGTCAAGAAAGGATTTCTGCCCACCATAGTTACGGTGAGTTTGGTCCCAAAACAGCGACATCGTCGAACGGGAGCAGGGAAGAGCCGAAGTCAGTGAGGGGCTGGTGTGAGAACGAATTGCGTCAGCAGTCTCTGGCTGAAAACTGAAATTAGGTTGATGTTTATCTCCCCAAGCGACGACAGCACGCACTCTAGCTGCTCTTTCTCACATCACCTCTTCCTCGTCTGTCCCACTTCCCCCCTCTTCATGGTCGGCTCGAGCCTTTCGCCCTGGGTGACCGTGAGACCCGCACCATGATGGATACACGCCCAATGAGCTGGTATGGCGATCAACATAACCATAATCGCGATGCGTTCGGATTTGGACCATTCACGTATCGCTGGATTCTTACCGATGATTCCGGAACCTGCAGAACCATCAGGTAGCTGTACGAGTCAGGTGCGCCTCTACTGATTGCAACATCTCCTTCATCATTCGTTAATTGCAAACCCTCACTTCGCTCAAGACTTCGCTATGCATTGTGCCTCACTATTCAAATCCTCGGCCGGCGCACGACACCTCTTTCGATCTCGTCCTTCGTGGTCTCATATGCAGATCACAGGTCAGCTAGCATCTAAACCGACATGGCGATCGACATCCTCTGTCTACCTGCGTTTGAAGACCGCTTCGTCGTGACGGGACCGGCTCAATGTTGTCGAGTCGATACGGCTAATATGGCTTGTAGCGAGTTATGTTAAGTTTACCCACCATTTGATGGGGGAAGTGGGCGGCTGAGGGTCTTGAAAGGGTGCGTGGTTGCGGAGTCCTGCTATATTAACCTAAAGTGTATTAACACGTCACTCGCGCAGCTCAACGTTGCAATATTTCTTTATAAAGCGCCCTTTCCCCCTCCCCTTGAAGTCAGTCCGAGGAACCCACATAACGGGCCCTCCTCGATGAGATCGACGTAGTCACACCTGCCCCCCTCGAGAGTATTGATGCTTTTACCAAATTGATATCGCACTTGCTCAAGGGAGTGCGGTTTCCTCACCCTCTTTATTACTTACCCTCATCGCTCTTCTCATCGCGAATGTCATTTGGCGAGTTCGTATGGGACTGACCAGATTACGAGTTTGGCGTGGATCACACCCCCGCGAGTTATTTGAATGTCAATGTCGATTTGATCGTCAATATGCCGTGTAGATGTGCGTATCGTACCTCCCTGCGAGTCCTCAGGATGCTGACTGTATCCTCAGATTTGACCGTCGACCTGTGTGACGTTGTTGACAGATTATACCTCAGCAAGGGATTTCATCAGGACGGCGTACGTAGCGCTTGCTTCGTCGACACTCCAACTTATTTCTTAACTCTTGTACAGACCCTGTTTGATATCGGACAGGCTACTACGCTCAAGTGAGTCGCTGTGGGAATTCGGTTGGACCGGTCTCATATATTCTAATTAGAGAACATCACCGCACGGCAAGCAATTGCCGAGTCTCGCAAGTCGCGTGGTTTCCTCGCAGATTTCTTCCACCGCTTGCAAGATTTGTACAAACCTACCTACAATCATGTTCGAGACGGCAGTGCGTGCCGGATTTATGGCTCGCTTGCCGTCAAGAGAATTCGTGGTGCACCTACATGTGATTCGAATGCGACCTTCATCAATACGTCTTCGATCAGCAAACCTCCACATCACTACACTCGGCCATGGCTATAGCAGTCCCCTTCATGTTGACCACAGTCGTATGTACTCTTCTCCTCTTTGTTAAGCTCGTTTTCATAGACGTCACAGTTATGAACTTGTCTTCTTTCGGCAAGCATTTCCCGGAGATCACCCAACCTCTCGACAATTCGTTCGAAATCACTCACGATGGTCCGTCAATCTCTTTCCGAGAGTCACCCTGCTGATTTCCCTATAGAATTTGTCGCATATCAATATTACCTCCGTGTCGTCCCGACAACCTATGTTGCGCCACGGACTGCGCCTTTACATACAAATCAGTATAGTGTCACACATTACGAACGGAAGCTCAGTCCCCATTCGGGGGTCCCTGGGATCTTCTTCAAGTTTGATATCGAGCCTGTCCGTCTTACCCTAATCTAGCGGACCACGACACTTGCCCAATTCTTCATCCGGTGCGTCACCTGTCTTCCGTTCGCGTTATCTCACTGGCTCATATCTGTACGATAGCTGTGTCGGGGTTATCGGGGGCATATTCGTCTGCGCATCATGGGGCCCGCGCAACCGACTGGATGATATTGGCCATCGCAGGGCCCGACGACACAGGTAGCATCGCCCCGACCCCCGATTTGTCATGGAGTGCCTTGCGCAGCAAATGGACCGGCGGGCCCTCCGGGCGCGGCCGAGTAACGCATCGTTGCGTCCAGGCGGCTGGGCGGAGGGCGGATCACCATAAAGTTCGACCTACAGCGGGGTGTTGAGCCATGCCAACTCGCCGGCGGGTTCCCCAATGCTCCCGTACTCCCCCTACTCGCCTGCCACGGTGCCGCCTCTCTCTGGGCGCACGGCATCCGGCGGCTACCCCGGCACGCCGTCCGGGCTCGGGCTCTCTCCCGGGGTGTTCCTGCCGGTGTCACCAGGCAGCGGCATCGGGGGTGGGTTGCGCACGCCGGCGACGGCGGCTACGCTGGGCTCGCCTGCTCCGGGACTTGGTACGCCAGGACTTGGTACACCTGCCTTTGGTCACTTCCCCCCCACGCCACGCTCGCCTTTGAGTGGATTTGCGGCTCCGCTGCCGCCTCGGGACACGGGGAAGAAGGACGACTAGGTCGGGGTGGGAGTGGTAGTTGAGCGATGTATGATGTTGTACTTGGAGCGAGTGCGGCGTTCTTGTCGTTTCCCCATCCATAAAAACTAGATTTTCCCAAGGGACAATCGCCGAAGCATGGGAGTTGCCGGGAAGATCGCTCGCGACCCTTGCCGCGGCACCTCGGACTAGCAATTCGACAGATGTTATAAAATTACTGTAACATTGACGATACATACAAACTACTGAAGTATCGAGCCGTTCATATTATTCCTACTGCAGTCCCTGGTGACTGCGTCATTCCAGCTCTACCACAATCATGCCCACCACCGGCGCCTATCGCTCCCATTTGCATGTCCATTTGGGTTCAGTCGGACCGGACCTCGGATTCAGCTGTCTGCCCGACGAACCAAGTACAGGTTGTGATCGATTGCAACTAGCGGCCATCCTCACTCAACTCGACTACTGCACATACCCATTGCCTTCTCAAAATGTCTTCCCCGAACATTCAGTTCATTCGCGATGCATTGGATGATTACGCCGAACAAATGAAGATAGATCTCCACGACAATCCCTTCGCCGAACAGATCAAGGCCTGCGACTCTCCTGGTGCTATCCTTCAGCTGCTCGAAAAGAAAAAGGACGAGTTTAAGGAATATCGGGACAAGAATCGGAACTTCATCGATTGTCTCAACCCGGTTGTCCAATTTGTTCACGCCTTCTCTGCAATTCTTGGTGAAACAACTAGTCTCGTGAGCCGCAGGCGATCGTCACGCTCTCGCCTTTTTTAGATCTTTCTTCACCAGATCCCATTTCAACCTGCAAAGATGGTCTTCGTCGGCATCGATGTCCTCTTCACCGTATGTGTTTTCCTTCGTTTTCTGTCGGCCAACATGCCCCTCTGATATCCGATCGTATCAGGCGGCCGAAGGTGTCAGCGCGAGTTACGATGCCCTTCTTGAACTCTTTGAGTGCATCGGAAACTTCCTCAAGCGTCTCGACATCTATACCAAGATCGACTTGAGCCCTTTGATGACCGAGATAATCGTGAAGATAATGGTCGAATTGCTTTCTATCCTTTCTCAGGCGAAGAAACAAATAAAACAAGGCCGATTCAGTGAGCGTCTCCTTATTGTGTTCATGCGTTGCTGTCCCTGAACTCGTTGCAGAGCAATTCGCCAAGAAGTTGTTAGGCGACAGCGAGATCGAAAGTATATTGCGTAGATTGGACCGGCTCACGCAGGACGAGGCCCGTATGATGGAGGCGCACATCTTGGAGGTTGTCCATGGTCTTATGAACAATATGAAAGTGGTCATGGATGGTGAGTGAAGCGCCTTGGTTGACTTCGGACATCTGATCAAGTTGTTGTCTATGTAGGTGGCGAGGCGTCGAGCGTTGCGATCCGTATGACTCTCGGTGAGTCTAGATATTGCTTATAAATATCCCGCGCTTATGGTCAAATCCTAGTCACCATGCAAGACGTCGTAAACGAAATAAATAAAATGAATCGTGTGTTGTCTCGTCCACCACGCGTAGCTCCGAAGGATAAACTCGTCTCACAGGTGACCGTTTACACGAGAAATCTAGAAGTTGGCTTTCCCCGCCAGACCCATCGGAAAATCAAGTGATTGCGCGCAGACGTGTTCGCGACGGGTCTGCGGTGTGGTTTACCCGAGGCGGTAACTTCAAGGAGTGGAACGCGAACGGTTGCCTTCTGTTGATCCTTGGAAAGCGTACGTGATTCTAAGGTCTTCCTTTCACGGTAACTGACGGCAGCCCCTTACAGCGGGATCGGGGAAGAGCATTCTGTGGTACGTGTCGTGTCCGTTTATCTCATCCAGCTGTATTTACATTGACATTTGTCAACTAGTTCCACCATCATCGAGGAGTCCATGGCCCTACGTGACGCAGGATTGGGCTTGACTGCTTATTACTACTTCGACTTCGGAAATGCGGCAAAGCGAGACGTCCGTGGCTTACTATCATCCCTGCTCGTGCAGCTCTGCGCTAAGTCAGACCCTTGCTACGAAGTCCTCTCTCGCCTTTATTCCACATACGATAATGGATCACGGTTGCCCGATGACAATGCGTTAGTCATATGCCTAAAGGACATGTTGTTGCTTCCTAAGCAACCGGCGATATATCTCATCATAGATGCTCTCGACGAGTGTCCCAACACATCTGGCGTACCACCTCCACGCGATGGTGTCCTTGAGCTCATAGATAACCTCACCAAGTCGCGTCTTCCGAATCTACGCATCTGTGTTACCGGCCGTCCTGAGGCCGATATCCTCGAAGTTCTCAAGCCTTTGGCATCTCATTCTATTTCTCTTCATGAAGAAGACGGACAAAAGCAGGAAATAATGGACTATGTCACCCATGTTGTCCATTCGGACCGCAACATGGGAAAATGGCGATCAGAGGTTAAGGACCTGGTTATCGATACGATCTCTGAGAAGGCTGACGGGATGTAAGTAATCGTTATCACTGATGGCGGATTTATTCCGCTAGAGGTCCGAGCGGCGGTTGCGTCCGCGCGTACCACGTTCGGCCTCGGGGCGCATGCCCGAGAATTTTTGGAATGCCCCTCAGGGGCAATGAAACATTTTGGTGCCGTTCTTTCTCGTATCATCTAGTTTACTTTGATTTGCAGATTCGGAAAGCTGCGTATAGCAGCTATGATGTGCCTATGATACAGATATGATTTAACTCTCTCGAACGTTCTCGTGCTTACATGATTGTATTTTTGTAGCCTCGAATGAGAGGCAAGCGCGACAGTCTCGTGGTCCGGTGTCGTCCCCGAATTACTGTACAAATGCCCGAAGGTCCGTGCGTGTTTCCGATGAGCCTTACAAAACACTCCAAAAAGTTATTGAAATTTCGTTCTATACTACTGTACTTGTACCTATAACTACTCTTGAGATTGGGCTCCAATTGAATGTAACCGTGTTTTGCGACTCGAAAAATCCCCGCGCCAATTCACAACTTACTTCTCCTGCAAACGTTCTCTCGTACTACTTCGGTCACCGGCACGTGACCGTTTCTCTACTCCGGCGCCGCCTATAACCTCACCAGGTTATGGGCCCTGACGCTGCCCATTAATCAGTACGAACCCCTATTCATATTTGAACACTTACCTTTGTTGTGAGACGGGAGGATAATTGCTGCAATGAACGACGAGTACAAAATCAACATTCTCAAGTTAGCGGCCGACGGGTCAAATTGGGTCACGTACCGAGACCGCATGAAGTATGCGCTCGATACGCGAGGGTGGTCCGATCATTTGACGGACACCACTGTAACCCAGGCATACAAGGATGCCGGCGACGTAGGAGGCCTGAAGCCCGAGGCGCGCTGGAAGATCGATGAAGCCGCAGTGAGGCAGCTCATCGTCGCGTCCGTACCCGACAGCGTCTTCAACCGCATCAAGGGCGGTGCCGATGCGAAGTCCGTTTGGGACGAGTTGAAGAAAATCTTTGAGGGGCGGACAAGAAACTTGCTAATTGACTTGGGAAGAAGGCTTCAAAATACGAAGTGCGGAGAAGATGACGACGTACGCGCTCATTTCGAGTCACTCGCTAATTTTCGCGAGCAGTTGGCGGCTATGGGACAGACCATCAGCGATGAACAATATACAAATACGCTCATGGCGTCCTTACCCCCTTCATATGACGCTAACATCAGCATCATTACTACCAATGCCGATATGAGCCTCACTACTATCACCCCTGCGACAGTCATCCGCATCATCACGGATGAGTACGATAAACGTCTTCTCCGTAAAGCCAAGCCCAAGACCACTCAAGTTGAAGCTTTTGCCGCAGAAGCCCAGAAGAACAAAAAGAAGAAGCGCGACATTGAATGCTTCAACTGTCACAAGAAAGGTCATATGAAGACCGATTGTTGGGCAAAAGGTGGCGGCAAAGAAGGCCAAGGGCCGAAGAAGAAAGTCGGTGCGAAAGACGGCGTCGCAACAGTTGCCGAACAAAATGAAGATATCGAAGCATGGGCAGTTGTTGAAGTAATGGACGAAGATTGCGCCGCAGAAGAATCGCAAGCACCACTCAAGATGGCCGAAGAACAGCCCGGAGCACTTGCAGTAGAGGCTGAACTCTATGACTCGGGAGCTTCGCGTCATATGTCTCCATTTCGACACAAGTTCGCCACGTACCAAGCTATTACCCCTCGTCCCATCGCTGCTGCCGACAAGCGCATTTTCTATGCTGAGGGTATCGGCGACTTGAAGATCGAAGTCCCGAATGGGGATGTACTGACTCCGGTCCTGCTAAAAGATGTGCTTTATGCGCCAAAAATGGGACTTACTGTTGTATCCATTGGTCGCATTGCTAAAGCCGGCTACTCAGTTTCTTTTGACGACAATCACTGCAAAATAGGAAAACAAGATCGGATCGTCGGTAGCATTCCTGCTTCCGGCAACGGCTTGTACAAGGTCGAGCACGCGTTAACGGCTGGCGCGGCTTTGGAACAAGTCAATATTCTCACACTCCACCGCAGGCTTGGGCACGTGTCATTTGACACAATCCGAAGCCTCATTCACTCCAACGCCGTTACTGGGCTACATATAATAGACGATGGTTCTCCTCTCTTCTGCGACTCTTGCGAATATGCTAAGGCAACTCGCAAAACTATTCGTAAAGAACGAACGGCTCCTTTGGCAAGCGCATTCGGAGAAGAGATTCACACCAACTTATGGGGCCCTTCACCTACGCTCAGCATTGGAGGCCGAAAATATTATGTTACCTTCACAGACGATCATACTCGTTTCACCCGACTTACCCTCTTGCGCTCTAAAGATGAAACTTTAGAGGCTTACAAGACTTTTGCCGTATGGGCTCTAACACAGCATGGCGCACACATCAAACGACTTCGTTCAGACCGCGGTGGCGAATACACCAGCGGCGACTTCACTCGGTTCTTGCAAGATCAAGGAACCGAACGTCATCTCACTACTCACGATACGCCGCAACACAACGGTGTTGCGGAGTCACTCAATCGGCGCTTACTCGAACGTGTGCGTGCCATGCTGCATGGAGCCAGCGATTTGCCGAAAAATTTATGGGGCGAAGCAATTAACTTCGCTGTCTGGCTCAAGAATCGTATGACAACCCGGGTCCTAGGTAATGTCACACCATATGAACGTCTTTATGGAGAAAAGCCTGACCTAGGGGGAGTGCCCGAATGGGGGCAGCGCGTTTGGGTCCATAACGATACGGGCTCAAAATTAGACGCGCGGGCTAACGAAGCTCGTTGGATTGGTTTTGACAGTGACAGTCCACATGCTCATCGCGTGTATTGGCAGGGCAAGAATGCTATTTCCGTTGAGAGGAATGTAAAGTTCGTGCCCATCACTGTCACTATCTACACCCCTCCTCCCGGTCATGCTACTACAACGACACCCGCAGCACCGACTGTACCTATGGCGCCTTTTGTACCGGCAGCCAGCAGTATTCCTACTGTCCCACAGTCGGTGACTATCACTCCTCGACCTACGTTCAAGCGACCCGCGGTTCTTCCATTCGCCCCACAACAACAATCGACCTCTTATTTCCCACCTACTATCCCACCGCAGCCGTTTTCCGAACACGGCAGCCAAGAAGAAGAAGGAGAAGAAGAGGCCGACGATGAAAAGGAAGAAGAAGAAGCTACTACTTCTAGACGAACGCCGCGCACACCAAAGAAAAAGAAGCGTGTTGAAGTAACACAACCAACACGCAAATCCGAGCGTCTGCCAAAGCTATCAGATCACGCCAAACGTCTTGCTGCTGGAGAGGGCGTCACAGGTGAAGAATTTGAAGAGGCTGATTACGTCTATTCTGCAGACCATGACGCTCTCATCACCGCAGCCATACAAGAGGCGGGAAGCGACCCAAAGACGCTCACCGAAGCGCAAGCGCGGCCAGACTGGCCCCGATGGAAGGAGGCCATGGACCGCGAACTCGCTGCTCTCGAAAAAGCTGAAACCTGGAACACGGTTCCGCGTCCGCCTAACAAAAATATTATAGGTTCGAAATGGGTTTTTCGAATCAAATGCAAGGCGGATGGCAACATCGAAAAATACAAAGCACGCCTGGTAGCTCGCGGCTTTACTCAAGTCTACGGCGTCGATTATTTCGACACTTTTTCACCCGTGGCAAAACTCGCAAGTTTTCGAACCATACTAGCAATTGCTGCGCGAAACGACTGGGAAATTGAGTCGTTCGACTTTAACGGCGCGTACTTAAATGGCGAACTCGACGAAAAAGAAGAAATATATATGCAAGCTCCGCCGGGATACAATACTCAGGGGGAGAATTCGGTGAAGCGACTTCGAAAGTCGCTTTATGGGCTGAAACAGGCGGGAAGACGATGGTACGACACGCTTGCCCGCGCTCTCGCTAACCTTGGGTTCCACACTTCGCAGGCGGATCCGGGAGTGTTCAGCGCTCGCATAAAAGGCCATCGCCTTATCCTTGCAATTCACGTCGACGATTGCGTCTTTACCGGAGACTCAGCAGAGTTAATTGCTGAGTACAAAAATAAGTTGAACAATTGCTATGCGCTCACTGATCTAGGACCAGTTCACTGGTTACTAGGTATCAAAGTCACGCGCAATCGTTCAACAAGAACCATTTCCCTCTCTCAAAAATCTTATATCGACTCTATCCTTATCCGGTTCGCTCTCGCCGACGCAAAGCCATACACCACGCCCATAGTGCCGGGAGTTGAATACTCCCGAGGCGACTGCCCAACAAGTCCCGCCGAAGACGCCAAAATGAAGAAGACGCCATACAGAGAAGCAATTGGCAGCCTTATGTATGCCTCTGTCGCAACCCGACCCGACATCAGCTTCGCAGTATCCACGCTCTCCCGATTCCTTGACAATCCGGGTATTGCTCACTGGGAAGCAGTGAAGCGTATCTTCCGGTATTTGGCTGGAACACGAGATCTTGAGCTGACATACGGCAGCGAATGTCATGATGTCATAGGTTTTTCGGATGCAGACGGAGCAGCGCAAGAACATAGGCATGCTATCTCTGGCTACGTCTTTCTCATTGACGGCGGCGCTCTCTCCTGGAGTTCCCGAAAGCAGGAGCTAATTACTCTCTCAACAGCCAAAGCCGAGTACGTCGCCACAACGCACGCAGCAAAGGAAGCTATTTGGCTTCGAAGACTCATATTCGAGCTATTCCCAAACCTTACGATGCCGACAACACTTTATTGTGATAATCAAGCGGCTCTACGACTCGCGACGGACGACAATTATCACGCCCGTACCAAACACATCGATATTCGATTCCATTTTATTCGACAGGTGGTAGCGAGCGACGCGCTACAACTTGTTTACTGTCCGACAGACGACATGACAGCGGACATTTTAACCAAAGCCCTTCCCAAATGGAAGGTAAATTTTCATGTACTCTCCCTCGGGTTACGTCGCGCTTGAGGGGGAGTGATGGCGGATTTATTCCGCTAGAGGTCCGAGCGGCGGTTGCGTCCGCGCGTACCACGTTCGGCCTCGGGGCGCATGCCCGAGAATTTTTGGAATGCCCCTCAGGGGCAATGAAACATTTTGGTGCCGTTCTTTCTCGTATCATCTAGTTTACTTTGATTTGCAGATTCGGAAAGCTGCGTATAGCAGCTATGATGTGCCTATGATACAGATATGATTTAACTCTCTCGAACGTTCTCGCGCTTACATGATTGTATTTTTGTAGCCTCGAATGAGAGGCAAGCGCGACAGTCTCGTGGTCCGGTGTCGTCCCCGAATTACTGTACAAATGCCCGAAGGTCCGTGCGTGTTTCCGATGAGCCTTACAAAACACTCCAAAAAGTTATTGAAATTTCGTTCTATACTACTGTACTTGTACCTATAACTACTCTTGAGATTGGGCTCCAATTGAATGTAACCGTGTTTTGCGACTCGAAAAATCCCCGCGCCAATTCACAACTTACTTCTCCTGCAAACGTCCTCTCGTACTACTTCGGTCACCGGCACGTGACCGTTTCTCTACTCCGGCGCCGCCTATAACCTCACCAATCACTAAATCTTAACTATTTCTCATTTTACCATAGGTTCCGATGGGTTTTTTGTCAACTGGACGCGTTGCGTCTTCGCAATCCAGGAAAGATTGCGCGCGCTCTGAATGAATTGCCTCGGACCTTGGACGAAACATATGAGCGCATCTTGCTAGGCATCCACGAGGACAGCCAAGAATACGCCCGCTGTCTTTTTCAGTGCCTCTGCGTCTCCGTCCGCCCACTTCGCCTCGCAGAGCTAGCAGACGTCCTTGCCGTTCTATTTGATGCCGGAAGTGATTCAGAGAACTACATAGACTGGCGCTCTGAAGACTCGCAGAAATCCTTGATATCGGCCTGTTCCAGTCTAATCACTGTCGTCAATGTAGATGGTTTGCCGATCGTTCAATTTGCGCATTTCACGGTCAGGGAGTTTCTGGAATCTGATCGCCTTTCCAAGGCAGAAGAGCGTCTCTCTCGATATCATATCCTCCCTCATTCTGCACACACCACTCTCGCGCGAGCTTGCCTCAGCATCTTACTTAGCCTTGATGGCCAAGTCGATAAGAGTATGGTGGAGAATCGTCCACTTGCGATCTACGCGGCCCGGCACTGGGTCGACCATGTCAAATCTGGGACCGTGTCGTCAGATATCCAGGATCTGATGGAGCGTCTCTTTGACCGGAACACGCCATATTTTGCTGCATGGGTGTGGATATACGACCTTGATTATCCTTGGGAAGGACAAATGGCAAGCGTGCGTCCAAAAGAGCCAGAGGGATCACCATTACACTACGCTTCACTCTGTGGTTTCCCCCACATTGTAGAACACCTCGCAGTCACTTACCCAGGGGATGTCAATACCGGAGGCGGTCGCTACATGACCCCCTTGTGTGCTGCAGTCATCAACCGAGAGTTAGATGTAGCTCGTATATTACTTCAGCATGGCGCGGATATCAACGCTCGGGGTACGGATGGGGTCAGTCCATTGCACAGGGCATCAATAAACGGTGATCTCGACGCAGTGCGATTGTTACTAGAGCACCAAGCAGACGTTAACATCCTCCAGGCTGACAAAACAAAGATGACTCCATTGTGTTGCGCAGCATTGAGTGGTGCACTGGAGGTTTGCCAGCTGCTGGTGAAGCATGGGGCACATATAAATTTACGGGACGAATCTTTTACGTTCCCATTGATAGCTGCATCAGAGGCTGGGCATTCGGACATCGTCAAATATTTGCTTGGTTGCGGGGCATCCTTACAAACCCGCGATCATGAAGGCCAAACTGCATTGGCGATGGCGTCACGATTTGGACATGCGGAGGTTGTTCGCGTTTTAATCAAGAATGGTGCGGATGTAGCGTCGCGCAATAAGGAACAGTCAACACCATTGAATCAGGCATCGAAGAATGGGCACTTCGATGTCGTCCAGGACTTACTTGCTAACGGTGCTGATCCGAATATGCCTGACGAAGGCCTTCAGACCCCATTGCATCTGGCGTCAGGTGCGGGATACCTCGACATTGTTTTGTCGCTGGTCCAACACAATTCAGCCCTGGATAACACGGACTGGCACGGAGAAACACCACTACACCGGGCACTGCATGATCAAAAACTCGATGTGGCGCGCTTCTTAATCGAGCATCGTGCAAATCTTACGTTTGAAGATAGGGACGGCCTGACTCCATTGCACCATGCATCGCGATACGGTCTCCTCGACCTCATGGAAATATTGCTTGAAGCCGGCGTAGACATCGATGTGCGAAATGAAGACGGGAAGACTCCCTTGCAGGTCGCATCAGGCGATGGGAAGCTCGACGTTGCTACTTTCCTCATTGAGCGTGGAGCGGATGTGAATGCCGAGGATCACGACCTTTCGTCTCCACTTCATGACGCATCAGCCAATGGACATCTCGAGGTCGCGGAATTGCTAGTTGACCGCGGCGCAGACGTCGATAAACAAACCAGCTCTCAGGAAATACCGTTACATCCCGCATCGAGTAATGGAAAGCTTGAGGTCGCGCGTTTACTCATCAAACGTGGCTCAAGTATGGGCGCAAGAGATAGCGAAGGCCGGACACCATTACACTCAGCGGCTCAAGGGGGGCATCTGGGTGTTGTGAAGTTGCTACTGGAGTTGGGAGCGGATGCCAATGTGCGCGATCGCCAAGACGAATTCCCCTTCGACATGGCGTCACGCAACAGGAAGGTCGAGGTCGCAAGGTTTCTGGCCGAGCGCACGGGTTTAGCCCCACCAGAAGCGGGATCTCAGGATGGTTCAGATGTCGATGAGTTGTTGCCAGAAGATACAAATGGAGGAAGTACCAGTGACAAAGACACCTTCAATAGCGAAGACGAGATGAGCCTGCATATTGCATCGGCACGAGGACGGTTGACGGTCATTGAATCTTTGCTGGATGGTGGGATTGATGTCAATTCTCGGAACTCCGACCGCGAAACCGCATTGGATGTGGCATCGGTAAACGGAAGATTGGAGGTTGCACGGCTACTGATTGATCGTGGCGCAGACGTGAATTGTCGTGACAAGGACGGTCATACTCCGCTACACGTGTCGTCTTATTACGGACACCCCGACATCACTCGGTTGTTACTCGATCGTGGTGTGCATGTCGACACGAGAGATCACCGTCGCTTCACCCCATTACACCACGCGTCAAGCGAGGGGCACTCTGAGGTTGTACGGCTGCTAATCGAACGGGGGGCAGATGTCAACATATGTGGCGATTATGGGATGACATCACTCCGAATGGCACGTATGGAGGGGAGGCATAGTGTGATACAATTACTGATAGAGCATGGTGCGACTTGAACCGAATTACACCTACTAAACTACGAAGTTACTTGGACCCCCGATTCATGTATTATCTACTAGTACGGTCAATAATACGGTAGTTTTGAATTACCAGCAATCTGACAAAACCAGAGGAGTACATGTAAAGCGTGTCGCGGCGTCTTCCACAAACTCAGGGACACAAATGACACAAAAAGTGTATTACTGTATTAGTATTCTAGAAATCGGTAGTCCCGATTATGCCGAGGTTTCGTATCGATAGGCCTCGAAGCATTCTTGAGAACGAGAACGTGGCTTGCCTTGTGCCGCCATTCCGAAGGAAGCCTTACTTTGCTCGCGTCTTCCAATCGTCCTATTTTTCCTTGCTTTTGTCCCTGGGTCTCAGACATATGCACGACTGCCTGGCATGCCTGAAATGTCGAAGAGGGAATAGGTACGCGAATGACTACACCTCAATGAAGTAACATCATTCGACATTGGCGCTGTCTCCAACGCGCTGCCTCCTTCCCCCTAAAGACCAGTCAGCGATACCTCCATGAACGTCTAAGAAGGCCGTACCATCCATCGAACATGAATTGTACACTGACGAATAGGCACGTGCAAGCACCAAATAAGGAGCTAGTACCTGTACATGTGCATTACAATCAACAAGACCGGAGGCCGAGGAGACATGTCCGCGTGTCTGCTCAGCTCCTAATCAGCTCGTGGGTAAAGTATTACCCATCGTCAACGCTGAGAACAAACATGACCGGCTTTGCACCCTCCATTAATCAGATGCTGAACACCCCGCAGCCGCATACATGTGGGAATTATCCTCTAACTGCGTGAGAACATGAGACAACAATAGAGCATCCTTTCGCTGGCGCCGCAAACGAAACGGGCGCACCCACACGTATCAACGACGACCGTAGCGCCTCCTTCGCCACAACTTCTGGCGGTATGAATAGCGCGAAGGACAAGCCCATTCTAAGAGCCGTGAGCCCAGGTCGTACCAAAGAATAACGAATGTGAAGTGCTACTGCTGATAAGTGCCGGTGTCACGTGCGCCAGAAACTGAGCGCCGAATAATTAGCGTCAGCAATCAAGTGTGCCATATTCCCAGCCGAATCAAATTTGTCCGCGAGTGTCCACGGGCAAAAGAAATATCATGGCAGTAGAAACAGTGTTGGATGGTGAGAGTGCCAGTGGATGTATGCGCGAATGGGGACGTACGATCGCAAACCGAAGATGGTCGTTACCAGATGTCACGCGCAGAAGCGGGAGTAGGTTGTGTGACCCAAAGTATGCTTAACTCGGACAGCGACAGCATGCGTGGTGTGAATGGGTGTTTCCATGGCGAACAAAGCGAAGGACGAGGAAGTTGAGGGCTAGACCAAAATAGCTGAAGCTCAATCTCTGAAATTGTTTGAAGGTGTGTCGCGTAATGTCGAGCCACGCAAAGAGCGCGGATATAAGATACTTCTGCTGGGTGGACGGAACGAGCCTCTTGGTGCTTAGCGACCCTTGCGCGTGGTTATGACATATGCACCCGAGAAACTGCCGGGCACACGAACATGGGAAGTCCTCTAAGGCTTGATCAGAACCAAGACGGTGAGAGAAGTAGTAAGTGCATGCAACATACCAGTAAGGAAGAATGCCGAGGTATATGAGAACTTGAAGGATCGTCGTTCCATACGGATAGGCATAAGGGGTGCGAGGTCTGTCAGGAGAGGATGAACCAGGGAGGCTAGGGTACATGTATGTGCATTTCAGAGAGAGGAGGGCTGCGCGCTAGGGCGGGGAGGTGGGGCCAAAGGAGTCATGCCTTGTATCACTGACCTAAAGCCAGCACAGTAGCTGGCGTTCTTGGAAAGCGCATCAGACAGTTTGGATGTGTGAATAGTGATTTACAGGCCCGGCTCGGCCTCAATGCCCCGGCTTTGGCCCAGCTTTGGGGGGCTCAGGCTTCCCACAATCCGATACCAGGGCTGACCCCACGGCTCAGGCTGGCCTTGGCTCAGAAGCCACGGCTTCACAACATAGATACAACATTTTGTAAATAATGAACATCAAGTAGTCAGTACCAACGCGCGTGTTTCCTCCTCATCCTCATAGCCCTCAACCAGTTCATCCCAACTCCATCCCTCTCCATCGTGGACAACCTCGTCGGACTCAGCTTCTTGGTTGGCTGGCTCTTGATCGGCCAAGTCCTGATGTTCTTCCTCTTGTGCGGCACTAATGACATCACGGAATAAAAGGTCTTGATGGATGAAGCACTTCAAGCACTGGAGCGCCTCAACGATATCGCCTTGAAGTCGATTGCGACGCTTGCTGATTGTGATCCCTGCAGCTGAGAACGCGCTCTCACTTGATACCGAAGATGCCATGATGGCAAGGTAATCACGCGCAAGGGATCTCCAAGTCGGGTAGCGTTGGCCATGGATCTACAGAAAGAGTTAGTATAAAGCCAAACCCTTGAACTAGATGAACAGTCACATACCGCCCACCAATGCACCATTCCCACCCCTTCGGGAACGACATCATTCGAGTTGAGGTAAGCGGTCCACTCATTAAACCATGGCCTATTGGGGTCAGTGGCTTCGCTGTCTTCATCGCTTTCACTGTCGGTGTCATCAATGTTTAAGCGGCCATTGGCAGTCTTGTTGGATGGTCGCGATTTGTGGGTGTGGGCAGAAGTGGTTGTGGGGAGGTCATTGTACCGTTGTATGAACTAGACGACATGTCAATACCTCGCAATAGACTACAAAGAAGTAAATATACATACGCGTGTCTGAACAACGTCCTCCACCTCCGAAAGAAGTTCTGGATCCCAGTGTTTCTTGAAGTGGTTCATTTTTGAGGAAGGATCAAGTACTACAATAAAGCGTCACCAGATATTGAAGTAGTTTGAGGATTGCAACTCACCCATGGCCATAAGATGCGCATCAGAAGTTGCTGAGCGCTTGTAGTACTCGTCGAGCTTCCCCATGCCAGCAGTGAGCGCTGGTGTGAAGACGTCGTAGCGTGGCTTCTTTGAAGCTTTCTCCCATTCCGCATACAACTTCTCCAATGCTGGAAGCGCGTTGTGAAGTGTTGGCCTTGAGGAGGTTGAAAAGGCATGTTGTGCGTTGTCCGCATGCTAAAGGAGTAGTGTTAGTATGATTCCGAATGACAAAAAGTACAGTACATACCTGCAGAACATTACAGAAGAGGCGCACGCGCGTCCACTCTTCCTCATCCAAGGCAAGCTTGCTTAGCTTGCGCCGCTTCTCGGCAACTGTTTCCTTGAGTCTGAGTTCACAAACAAACTCGTCAACAGCCTGCAAGATACGATGAGTATGAGTTAGACTTGAGATAAAAAGAGACAGGCAGAGCTTACCTGGCGCCGAGACTCAGCACGAGTGAGCATTACATAGGTTGAACTCCAGCGAACTTTCATGTCAAGCAGCAGCTGACAGGGGCGTATGCTGCTACGCTCTTGAATGGCCTTGAAGAGTTCTTTTCGTTGTGCGGAGGAGCGTGCCTAGTCCATAATATGTCAGATATAGAGGGTGGCGTACAAAAGAGTCACATACCTTGACGCAGATGGCCCGGATAATGCCAATCTCATCACGCTCAATGGCCCCTAAGTCCACAGGGAGGTCGTCGTCTTCAGGATCTCCGGAATAATACTTTGATTTGCTGCGCGTAGATATGACTGCTTGGGTGGCCAAATTGATGATATGCGCCAAACATCTGTACGGATAAATAAATTAGTCTGAACACCAAAGGACCATCGGGAATTTGAGACATACCTGATATAACGACGCTTAATGTCGAACGTTAATCCAGTCTTGAGGTCGTAACACCGGGCAAACTCTTGGATCATTGTTGTGTTGTTCTTCGCGTTGTCGCATGTAATGTGTCCGACCTGTAAACAGTTAACAAGTCAGTAGACACCTGTTGGAATGTACAAACACTTACCTTGTGGACGATACCAAGGCGGTTGCAGACCTTGTAAAGGGCTTGTCCGAGCCTTGTGCCGTTGTGTGCTGTGTTAAGTTGGGTGAAGCCGAGCAATGCGTGCTCCTCCGTCCACTCCCCAAGACTACGCTCCTCAATCCAGTGACCAGTGACTGCAAAATATCCGTCAGTGTTGTCAGCCTGCCATGCGTCACATGTCAAGCTTATTTCACCGCTCACGGCGGGGCTCTAGTGAGTGAGAATTAGCGCAAGGAATGAAGGGAAGAGGAAGATTGAACTTACATTAAGCCGTTCCTTCAAGAGGAACATCTGTTGCTTAAACATTTTGATAACGCGTGCCCGTGTTTGCCCTGGCGAAGGCAGCTTGACGCCATGGTTTGCACGGGCGGCGAGGTCGATCATCCTCTTGAAGGATGGTCTGTTGAATACTTGAAGCGGCTGAAATGGTGCCAACAATTCAGCCCAGTGTTTAGACGAGTGAGATAAAGAAAGGCTTACAAGGTCTGCATCAACAAGCCACTCGATTGCGGCACATGCGAACGCTTTTTCACTATATGCAATTGGTTTCTCGGCCGCATTCTCAGGCTTGAAATGGTCAGTGAGGGCTGATTGGAGTGTTTTGACACTCTTGTCGATGGCAGCTTGCCTGCGTTGTTTTGTGTCGTCGGGTAACATTGAATTGAACTTATTTTCTTCGCACCACTTTCTGTAGCGTCCCTAAGGAGATAATACACAGTTAAGAAACAAGAAATCATAGATCTGATCAGACTTACCGAATGCAACGACGCAGCGTGCCGACGAAGGGTTGTGTGCTTGTTGGTCAATATCTTATCTTGCTTTACACAGCCAAGACCTTGCCTATGCGCGTGGATATGATCAGTAAATAAAATGAGAGTGGGATGGAGGCAAGAGCGCGAAGATGTGTGCCGCGCACGCAGCGGTGACAGCGACGCGCTCAGGGAGTATGCGATGACAAGACCCATCAAGAACAGGAACACTGAGATGTGAAGAAGAGCTGGGATGGCTTCTACGGCAAATGCTAAATGAAAGCGGTCTACGCCTTCGGAAAAGAAGGAGCGAAGGCGGGCGCGCTTGTGGACTGCGCATTGGGTTTGCGTGCGGTGGAGGTATCGACGGGCCCAGTGCTGTTGCAAGGTTGCCAGTAGGACACAGAAGAGACTGATGATGAGGCTCAGGCTTGTGCGCCTCGACGGACTATGCTCAAGGGTACTTTGACCACCTCGGACTCCGGCATGACAAGCAAAAAAAGACCTGCGCGATAGGGAACCACGGGTGAGGAAAAAGGGAGGGTACTCACGCGCACAGATTACAGCTCATGCGTGGTTTGGCTTGTCCGGGCACACGAGGGAGGGCCGTGAAGAATTCCTTGATATCGGCAGTCGGGTCCGTCTTGTTGAGAGTCTCATCGTGTGGGTCATCAACGTCGTCGATGTCCATGACCTCGACGTCAGAGTGCATCCCTGTATTAGTATCAGTATCAGGCCTCGCTTGGGTCTTCGCCTTCTTTGAGTTGAGAACGCCGTCGCGATCATTGTTGAGGGTCGGTATGGAGGGTGGCTTGTTGACTGCCACGTCGTGAGGTCGCTTACATGAGGTTCGAGCTGGCGCCAAGTCAGATGGCGTAAGCGAAGGTGCTGGGGCGTTGTCCGAGTTTGGCGGCGTGGGCTTGACAGTGGTTGATGCCGGCAAATCGGGTGGTCGATGTTGATCAACAGGCGCAGCAGATGCAACCGCGCGGCGATGCGAAGTGAGCTCCAACTCACCTGCATTGTCTGCAGTCAACTTAGCGGAGGGGTAAATTGTGCGGGAGGGTCGAGCACTCATGGTGTTGGGGAGAAAAGAGAAAGAAATGGACTGTACCTAAGTATGTCTGTGCAGAGCAAAATGCGAGTCGCAGCGCGAATCCAGTCGTTGGACCTCGCGTCCAAGTTTGCGATCTGCGCGACGACTTGGCAATGACAACGCACCCAGGGTTCATCGACGTTCATCATTGCAACGATGATCAGGCCCGAGAGTCGCCAGAGCAGAGCCAGAGCTGCGGGCCGGACCGCCGTCCTGTGAAAATCGAAGCTTGAGACGCGGGCCATCAAAAGCCAAGCTGGCGGCGTCCGTGGGAACGGCATTTTGCGGCTGGCTTTGGCTGGCTTCAGGCTTTCGGGCCGGGCCTGTAAATCACTATGTGTGAATGACCACTGGCAAAATGAAATTGGCCAAAGCCCTCATGTTGGGTCGCCACAGAGAGCAGACGGTCAAGAAAGGATTTGTGCACGCCATAGTTTCGGTGAGTTTGGTCCCAAAACAGGGACATCGTCGAATGGGAACAGGGAAGAGCCGACGGAGCGGAAGTCAGTGGCCGGTATGAGAACGAATTGCGTCAGCCGTCTCTGGCTGAAATTAGGTTGGTGTTTATCTCCCCAAGCGACGACAGCACGCACTCTAGCTGCTCTTTCTCACATCACCTCTTCCTCGTCTGTCCCACTTCCCCCCTCTTCATGGTCGGCTCGAGCCTTTCGCCCTGGGTGACCGTGGGACCCGCACCATGATGGATACGCGCCCAATGAGCTGGTATGGCGATCAACATACCAACGATTGCGTTGTGTTCGGATTTGGACCATTCACGTATCGCTGGATTCTTACCGATGATTCCGGAACCTGCAGAACCATCAGGTAGCTGTACGAGTCAGGTGCACCCCTACTGGTTACAATATCTCCTTCATCATTCGTTAGTTGCAAACCCTCACTTCACTCAAGACTTCGCTATGCATTGTGCCTCACTATTCAAATCCTCGGCCGGCGCACGACACCTCTTCCGATCTCGTCATTCGTGGCCCCATGCAGATCACAGGTTGGCTAGCATCTAAACCGACATGGCGATCGATATCCTCTGTCTACCTGCGTTTGACGACCGCTTCGTCGTGACGGGACCAGCTCGGTGTTGTCAAGTCGATGCGGCTAATATGGCTTGTAGCGGGTTATGTTAAGTTTTCCCACCATTTGATGGGGGAAGTGGGCGGCTGAGGGTCTTGAAAGGGTGCGCGGTTCCGGAGTCCTGCTGTATTAACTTGAAGTGTATTAACACATAACTCGCGCAGCTCAACGTTGCAATATTTCTTTATAGAACGCCCTTTCCCCCTCCCCTTCAAGTCAGTCCGAGGAACCCACGTAACAGGCCCTCCTCGACAAGATCGGCGCTATCACACCTGCCCCCCTCAAGAGTTTTGATACTTTACCAAATTGATATCGCACTTGCTCAAGCGAGCGCGGTTTCCTCACCCTCTTTATTACCCTCATCGCTCTTCTTATCGCGAATGTCATTTGGCGAGTGCGTTGGGGCTGACCAGATTACGAGTTTGGCGTGGATCACACCCCCTCGAGTTATTTAGACGTCAATGTCGATCTGATCGTCAATCTGCCCTGTAGATGTGCGTATCGTACCTCCCTGCGAGTCCTCAAGATGCTGAATGTATTCTCAGATCTGACCGTCGACCTGCGTGATGTAAAGATTATACCTCAGCAAGGGATTCCACTGTGACGGCGTACGTAGCGCTTGCTTCGTCGACACTTCAACTTACTTCTTAACTCTTGTACAGACCCTGTTTGACATCGGACAGGCTAATACACTCAAGTGAGTCGCTGTGGGAATTCGGTTGGACCGGTCTCATATATTCTAATCAGAGAACACGCCGAGGCCCTCACCGCACGGCAAGCAATTGCCGAGTCTCGCAAGTCGCGTGGTTTCCTCGCAGATTTCTTCCATCGCTCGCAAGATTTGTACAAACCTACCTACAATCATGTTCGAGACGGCAGTGCGTGCCGGATTTATGGCTCGCTTGCCGTCAAGAGAATGCGATGCGCTTCCCTGTGATTCGAATGCGACCTTCATCAATGCGCCCTTCATCAGCAAACCTCCACATCAAAAACAAATACACTCGGCCATGGCTATAGCAATCCCCTTCATGTTGACCACAGCCGTATGTACTCTTCTCCTCTTTGTTGAGCTTGTTTTCAGAGACCTGACAGTTATGAACCTGTCACACGTTATCACGGAGTTTTCTTTCGGCAAGCATTTCCCAGAGATCACCCAACCTCTCGACAATTCGTTTGAAATCACTCACGATGGTCCGTCAATCTCTTTCCGAGAGTCTCCCTGCTGATTTGCCTATAGAATTTGTCGCATATCAATATTACCTCCGTGTCGTCCCGACAACCTATGTTGCGCCACGGACTGCGCGTTTACATACAAATCAGTAGAGTCACACATTACGAACGGAAGCTCGCCCCCATTCGAGGGTCTCTGGGATCTTCTTCAAGTTGGGTATCGAGCCCGTCCATCTTACCCTAATCCAGCGGACCACTACGCTTACCCAATTCTTCATCCGGTGCGTCACCTGTCTTCCGTTCGCGTTATCTCACTGGCTCATATCTGTACGATAGCTGTGTTGGGGTTATCGGGGGCATATTCGTGTGCGCATCATGGGGCATCCGCGCAACCGACCGAATGATATTGGCCGTCGCAGGGCCCGACGACACAGGTAGCATCGCCCCGACCCCCGATTCGTCACGGGGCGCCCTGCGCAGCAAATGGACCGGCGGAGCCCTCCGGGCGCGGCCGAGCAATGCATCGCTGCGTCCAGGCGGCTGGGCGGAGGGCTGATCACCGTACAGTTCGACCTACAGCGGTGTGTCGAGCTATGCCAACTCGCCGGCGGGCTCCCCAATGCTGCCGTACTCCCCCTACTCGCCTGCCACGGTGCCGCCCCCTCTCTCTGGGCGCACAGCATCCGGCGGCTACCCCGGCACGCCGTCCGGGCTCGGGCTCTCGCCCGGGGTGTTCCGGCCGGTGTCACCAGGCGGCGGCATCGGGGGTGGGTTGCGCACGCCGGCGACGGCGGCTACGCTGGGCTCGCCTGCTCCGGGACTTGGTACGCCAGGACTTGGTACACCGTCCTTTGGCCACTTCTCACCCACGCCGCGCTCGCCGTTGAGTGGATTTGCGGCTCCGCCGCCGCCTCGGGACACGGGGAAGAAGGACGACTAGGTCGGGGTGGGAGTCGTAGTTGGGCCATGTATGATGTTGTACTTGGAGCGAGTGCGGCGTTCTTGTCGTTTCCCCACCTAAAAAAACTAGATTTTCCGGCTTTTCCTGATGAAGCCTTTTTTTGGAAAGTGCCTTTGTTTTCTCCTAGTAACTTATTTATTTTGACTGGACTCGAGCTTTACGGGTCACGTTTCCTTGTGGAAGCGGTGATAGGATTGCCAACTGGCGAGAATCGGTGGGAGTTGATGAGAAGATCGCCCGCGCTCCTTGCCGCGGCACCTCGGACTAGCAATTCGACAGATGTTATATAATTACTGTAACACTGGCGACGCACACAGACTCGGACTACTGAAGTACCGAACTGTTCAGAGTATTCCTACTGTATTCCTTGGTGATTGCGTCATTCGAGCCCTAGCCCTATTACAATCATGCACGCAACCGGCGCTTATCGTCCCGCTTGTGCTGAGTCAGACCTCGGATCTGGCTTTCCGCAGAACGAACCAAGTACATGTTGTGATTGATTGCAACTAGCGGCCATCCTCACTCAACTCGACTACTGCAAACACTCTTTGCCTTCTCAAAAATGTCTTCTCCGAACCTTCAGTTGATTCGCGATGCGTTGGATAATTACGCCGAACAAATGAAGATAGATCTCCACGACAATCCCTTCGCCGAAGAAATCAACGGCTGCGACTCTCCCGGTGCCATCCTTCAGCTACTCGAAAGGAAAAAGGACGAGTTCAAGGAATATCGGGACAAGAATCGGAACTTCATCGATTGTCTCAGCCCGGTCGTGAAATTCGTTCACGCCTTCTCTGCAATTCTTGGTGGAGCAACTAGTCTCGTGAGCCGCAACCGCAAGCGATCGTCACGATCTCGCCTTTCTTAAAATCTTTCTTCACCAGATCCCATTTCAACCTGCAAAGATGATCTTTGTCGGCATCGATGTCCTCTTTACCGTATGTGTTTTCCTTCGTTTTCTGTCAGCCAACATGCCCCTCTGATATCCGATCATATCAGGCGGCCGAAGGTGTCAGCGCGAGTTACGATGCCCTTCTTGAACTCTTTGAGTGCATCGGAAACTTCCTCAAGCGCCTCGACATTTATACCAAGATCGACTTGAGCCCTTCGATGACCGAGATAATCGTGAAGATAATGGTCGAATTGCTTTCTATCCTTTCTCAGGCGAAGAAACAAATAAAACAAGGTCGATTCAGTGAGCGCTTCCTTACCGTGTTCATAGGTTGTTGTTCCTGAACTCGTTGCAGAGCAATTCGCCAAGAAGTTGTTAGGCGACAGCGAGATCGAAAATATACTGCGTAGATTGGACCGGCTCACGCAGGACGAGGCTCGGATGATGGAGGCGCACATCTTGGAGATTGTCCATGGTCTTCTGAACAATATGAAAGTGGTCATGGATGGTGAGTGAAGCGCCTTGGTCGACTTCGGACATCTGATCAGGTTGTTGTCTACGTAGGTGGCGAGGCGTCGAGCGTCGCGATCCGGAAGAGTCTCGGTGCGTTGAAATATTACTTATGAATTATATCTCGCGCTTATGGTGAAACTCTAGTCACCATGCAAGACGTCGTAAACGAAATAAATAAAATGAACCGTGTGTTGTCTCGTCCACTACGCATAGTTTCCGAAGAGTAAACTCGTCTCACAGGTGACCGTTTACACGATAAATCTATTAGTTGGCTTTCCCCGCCAAACCCGTCGGAAAATCAAGTGATTGCGCGCAGACGTGTTCGCGACGGGTCTGCGGTGTGGTTTACCCGAGGCGGTAACTTCAAGGACTGGAATTCGAAGGGATGTCTTTTGTTGATCCTTGGCAAGCGTAAGTAATTCTAGGGTCTTCCTTTCACGGCAACTGATGGCAGCCCCTTACAGCGGGATCGGGGAAGAGCATTCTGTGGTGTGTGCCACATCCGTTTACCTCATCGAGTTGTATTCATATTGACATTTGTCAACTAGTTCCACCATCATCGAGGAGTCCATGGCCCTACGTGACGCGGGATTGCGCTTGACGGCTTATTACTACTTCGACTTCAGAAATGTGGCAAAGCAAGACGTCCGTGGCTTACTATCATCCCTACTCGTGCAGCTCTGCGCTAAGTCAGACCCTTGCTACGAAATCCTCTCTCGCCTTTATTCCACATACGATAATGGATCACGGTCACCCGATGACGATGCGCTGGTCATATGCCTCAAGGATATGCTGTTACTCCCTGAGCAGCCGGCGATCTATCTCATCATAGATGCTCTCGACGAGTGTCCCAACACATCTGGCGTACCACCTCCACGCGATGCCGTCCTCGAACTCATAGAAGACCTTGTTGAGTCACGACTTCCGAATCTACGCATTTGTGTGACCGGTCGTCCCGAGGCCGATATCCTCGAAGCTCTCGAGCCTTTGGCGTCTCATTCTGTTTCTCTTCATGAAGAAGACGGTCAAAAGCAGGATATAACTGACTACGTCACCCATGTTGTTCATTCGGACCGCAAGATGCGAAAATGGAGAGCGGAGGATAAGAAACTGGTTATCGATACGATCTCTGAGAAGGCCGACGGGATGTAAGTAATCGTTATCACTAACTCTTAACTATTTATCATTTTACCATAGGTTTCGATGGGTGTTTTGTCAACTGGAAGCGTTGCGTCTCCGCATTCCGGGAACAATCGCGCGGGCACTGAAGGAATTGCCTCAGACATTGGATGAAACATATGAGCGTATCTTGTTGGGCATCGACAAGGACAGCGAAGAATACGCCCGCTGCCTTTTTCAGTGCCTCTGCGTCTCCATCCGCCCACTTCGCCTTGCAGAGCTCGCAGACGTCCTTGCCATTCTATTTGACGTCGAAGGTGATTCAGAAGACCAGATAGATTGGCGCTCTGAGGACGCGCAGAAATCCTTGATATCGACCTGTTCCAGTCTAATCACTGTCGTCAATGTAGATGGTTTCCCAGTCGTTCAATTTGCGCATTTCACGGTCAGGGAGTTTCTGGAATCTGACCGCCTTGCCAAGGCAGGAGACCGTCTCTCTCGATACCATGTCCTCCCTCATTCTGCACACACCACTCTCGCGCGAGCTTGCCTCAGCGTCTTGCTCAGCCTTGATGACCAAGTCGACAAGAGTGTGGTGGAAAAGCAACCGCTTACCATCTACGCGGCCCGGCACTGGGTCGAGCATGCCAAATTTGGGACCGTGTCGTTAGATATCCAGGATCTCATGTTGCGTCTCTTTGACCAGAACATGCCATCTTTTGCGGCATGGATCTGGATGTACGACCTTGATTATCCCTGGGAAGAACATATCGCAACTGCGCGTCCGAAGGAACCAGAGGGATCTCCATTATACTACGCTTCACTCTGTGGTTTTCTCCGCATTGTAGAACACCTCGCAGTCACCTGCCCAGATTATATCAATGACAAGGGCGGTCGCTACGTGACCCCCTTGTTTGCTGCAGTCGTCAAGCGAGAGTTTGATGTTGTTCGTGCACTACTTCGGCATGGCGCGGATGTCAACGCCCCGGGTATGGACGGGAGCAGTCCATTGCACAGCGCAGCAATGAACGGTGATCGCGACGCAGTGCGATTGTTACTCGAGCACCAAGCAGACATTAATGTTACCCGGACCGGCGAAACAGACTCGACTCCATTGTTTTTGGCGGCATATTGTGGTGCACTGGAGGTTTGCCAGCTGCTGGTAGAGCGTGGGGCACATATAGATTCCCAGGATGAAGCTTCCGCATCCCCGTTGCAAGCCGCATCAAGGTTAGGGCATCTAGACGTCGTGAAATATTTGCTTGATTGCCGCGCATCCTTAGATTCGCGCGACGAAGGAGGTCAAACCGCATTGGCGATGGCATCACAATTTAAACATGCAGAGGTTGTTCGTATTTTAATCAAGAGTGGTGCGGATGTAGCGTCCCGTGATAACGATCAGTCAACACCATTACACCAGGCGTCAAAACATGGGCATCTCAATATTGTCCAGGACTTACTTGTTAACGGTGCCGATCCAAATGTGCAGGACGAAAATCTCCAGACTCCGTTGCATCTGGCATCATCCGCAGGATACCTCGACATTGTTCGGCCACTGATCCAACGCGGTTCAGCCCTGGATAAGACGGACCGGCACGGAGAAACACCACTACACCGAGCACTGCGCTACAGAAAATTCGAAGTGGCGCGCTTCTTAATCGAGCATCGTGCAAACCTTACGTTTAAAGATTGGGACGGCCTGACTCCATTGCACCATGCATCGCGATACGGACTCCTCGACCTCGTGGAAATACTGCTTGGAGTCGGCGTAGACATCGATGTGCGGAATGAAGATGAGAAGACTCCCTTGCAGGTCGCATCAGGCGGCGGGAAGCTCGATGTCGCTACTTTCCTCATTGAGCGTGGAGCGGATGTGAATGCCGAGGATGATGACCTTTCGTCTCCGCTTCATGACGCATCAGCCAATGGACATCTCGAGGTCGCGGAGTTGCTAGTCGACCGAGGCGCAGACGTCGATAAACAAACCAGCTCACAGAAAACACCGTTACATCGCGCATCGGGTAATGGAAAGCTTGATGTCGCGGGTTTCCTCATCAAGCGTGGCTCAAGTGTGGGCGCAAGAGACAGCGAAGGCCGGACACCATTACACGCAGCGGCTCGAGGGGGTCATCTGGATGTTGTGAAGCTGTTACTGGAGTCCGGAGCGGATGCTAATGTGCGCGATCGCCATGACGAATGCCTCTTCGACATGGCGTCACGCCTCAGGAAGGTCGAGGTCGCAAGGTTTCTGGCCGAGCGCATGGGTTTGGCCCCACCGGAAGCGGGATGTCAGGATGGTTCAGATGTCGATGAGTTATTGTCAGAAGATACAAATGGCGGAAGTACCAGTGACAAAGACACCTTCAATAGCGAAGACGAGATGAGCCTGCATGTTGCATCGGCACGAGGACGGTTGACGGTCATTGAATCTTTGCTGGATGGTGGGATTGATGTCAATTCTCGGAACTCCGACCGCGAAACCGCATTAGATGTGGCTTCGGTAAACGGAAGATTGGAGGTTGCACGGCTACTGATTGATCGTGGCGCAGACGTGAATTGTCGTGACAAGTACGGTTATACTCCGCTACACGCGTCGTCTGGTTGCGGACATCCCGACATCGCTCGGTTGTTACTCGATCGCGGTGCCCATGTCGACACGAAAGATTACCGTCGCTTCACCCCATTACACCACGCGTCAAACGAGGGGCACTCCGAGGTTGTACGGCTGCTAATCGAACGGGGGGCAGATGTCAACATAGTTGGCAATTACGGGATGACGCCACTCCGAGCGGCACGTATAGAGGGGAAGCATAGTGTGATACAATTACTGATAGAGCATGGCGCGACTTGAACTGAATTACATCTACTGAATTACGAAGTTACTTGGACCCCCGATTCATGTTTTATCCACTAGTACGATCGAGAATACGGTAGTTTTGAATTACCAGCGATCTTTGCGACCTCACGTCAGTCGT
Organism: Lactarius indigo; assembly: GCA_025766275.1. Taxonomy (NCBI): domain Eukaryota; kingdom Fungi; phylum Basidiomycota; class Agaricomycetes; order Russulales; family Russulaceae; genus Lactarius; species Lactarius indigo. The sequence continues at coordinate 206,599 of JAFKAC010000049.1, read as the reverse complement.
TCATGACATTGATGCATCGTCTTCCTGTAAACCTGGAGTCAAACCAATCATGTCGGTTAAGTCGATCCGTGCCCCCGGGACTCCTACAGCGAGCACTTGAGAACGACGTTGTGCGCAAGCATACTACAAAACCAGAGGGGTACATGTAAAGCGTGTCGCAGCATCGTCCACAAACTCCAAGACACAAATGACACAAAGAGTGTATTCTGGGGACCGGTAGTCCGATTATGCTGAGGTTTCGTATCGATAAGCCTCGAGGCGTTCTTGAGATTGAGAACGTGGCCTGCCTCGTGCCGCCATTCCGAAGGAAGCCTTGATTTGCTCGCGTCTTCCAATCGTCCTATTTTACCTCGCATTTGTTCCTGGATCTCGGACATACGCATGACTGCCTGGCATGCCTGAAATGTCGAAGAGGGAATGTAAGGTACGCGAATGTCTACACCTCAATGAAGTAACATCATTCGACATTAGGGTCTTTCAAAGTACCCTTATTTCGGTCCCTTATTGGACCCATTAAGCGACCATTAATCGAAAATTTAGTGCCATTTTTGGATTAATGTGAGAAATAATGAAGTAAATAATTGACCAATAATGGTCAACTTTGAAACCACCCCCCCCAAAAAACTTGTTAATTGGATGCTTAATGACTTAATTTTGCTCCCTTGAGGCTTTGGGATCCTTTCGGCAGGGTGGCGCTTTTTCAATCTCCGCCTTACCAGTTCACTGTTGTCCCATCACCTGGTGCCCTCATCGTTACCTACCAGTGTGATATGCCATCCATCCCTCTTCACTGTAGGCTCCTTGATGAACTCGATGACATTGACCACTCGTTCAAACGAGCGTGCCTTCAAAAATACCTTGAAGACTCTGGTGTTGAACTTGCTGTCACACCAGCCTCTGCCTCAGACGCCAACTCGGATTTGGAGGTGTCCTCCATCTCTAGCTTCAGCAGCTTCTTGTCACTCTCATCAGATGACGACTCCCACCTGTCTCTTCCCCTCTCCGATGTAGAGGAGGTTTTATATTCGAATATGCAAGCTGAGCTCCATCAACTCTGATACGATATCCTCAAGTCAAGGGTTTTGCGAGACAACCCCAAGGTCAAGAAGACCGCTCAGATCCATCTCCTTCAAGACTGGCGTGAGGGAAATGTTGACCAATACCGACGCAAGGTTCGTGTTGACCCCAACACATTCGATGGGCTTGTTGAGATGATCCGCGAACACCCCATATTCAACAACAACTCCAACGTCCCCCAGAAGCCCATTTCCATCCAACTCGCCATCTTTCTCTACCGTGCTGGCCACTATGGAAATGCGGCAAGCCCCGAGGCGATAGGGCACTGGGCCGGTGTCAGCCCAGGGACCGTTGTTAATTGCACGAACAGGGTCATGCTCGCCTTACTCTCGTTGCACGATGAAGCCGTCCACTTACCATCCCTGGACGAGAAGGAAAGCGCAAAGGCTTGGGTGGCCAAGCAGGTTTGCCCAGAGTGGAGCAACGGGTATCTTATGGTGGATGGTATGAAGTTTCCGCTCTTCCAACGTCCCGGCCTCCATGGCGATACCTGGTTTGACAAAAATAAGGACTACTTGATCGACTGTCAGGTGTGTGCCAGCGTCAAGCTTTTTTTAAGAGCTTTGGATCCGAGCTGACTTTGTGCTAGCTTGTCACACTGCCAGACTCCTTACGAATTGTCGACTATGCCGTGGGGCATACTGGCAGTGTTCACGATTCCTGGTCCTTCCGGAGCACTCGCATCTTCAAGGAGCACGAGCGCGTTCTTGCCCCAGGTGAGTGGATGTGGGCAGACTCCGCTTATCCATCGGAGACTTGGTCTGTCTCACCGTTCAAGAAACCGATTGGAGGAGAGCTAACAGCTGATCAACGGACATACAACTACCATGTATCCCGGGTAAGATGACTACTTTTTCATCTAATCAAGCTCATACGGTGTACCAGATTCGCATCCGTTCTGAGCATGCCATCAGGCTTCTCAAGGGACGTTTCCAGGCGTTACGCGAACTGCGAATACAAATTTCATCACCAAAGCATCATAAGTGGGCCATAATCTTCGTCCGGTCATGTATCATCCTCCACAACCTCATACTCCGACTTGAGGAAGGTACCTTCGATGTGGAATTTCATGAACACCTTTATGAAGTTGGAGGACAGCACATGCCGGTGTACTATGGTGCCTCAGAGGGGGAACTTGAAGATAGTGATGACGAGCTGCAGCAGGCACACCGGCGAGTTGAGACGGAAGGTCAACGCTTTCGCCGCCATCTTATGACACGGTTGTTTGAAAGTGCACACAGTGGAGCAGAACGACGGTAGATTTGTGATTGGGCCATGTTTTAGTTGTAGTGATATACGAAAGTCAGTAGTAGTGTGGAATTAAAGTACGCGTATCAAAGTGTGGATGCGTGGCTCGAAATCGATCCCCACGCTTCAGAATCAGGGGCTCTGCATAGCAGTCGAGGGCTGCACGGGGAACACAAAGTTGTCGAAGCTGTCTGGTGTTGTGTATATGTCCGCTTGAGGGTTCCCAAGACCACCCAATCCCAGAGAAAATGTGGTGCTGCTGTGAGCAGGTGATGGTATGGCGCCTTGCTGTACCTGCTGAGCCTTGAGTCGAGCCAGCTCGAGTTCAAGCTTCAGCACCCGCTCCCGGTGTTCGAACTCCTTCTCTTGCATCCTCTCCTTGATCACAAGAGCCCTCTCCTCAGCAGCATACCGCTGGCTTTCACGCTCCTGCTCAGCCCTCAACACCATCTTCTGACGCTTTGCAGCGATGTTTGCAGTCTTCAAATCGAACGATCCCTTTGCGAGCTCCAGCAGCTTGGTGTTCTCGGTAAGCGACACCTCCAGCAAATTTTTGATGCGTGAACGCTTGCCAGATACCTTTCTGGCCGTTGCCGGTCCACTCTTCAAACTCTGGCCAGCTGAGCTGGATACTGACGGTGTTCGACAGTGGTCCAAGGGAAATGGCTTAGAGGTAACAGGGCTACTAGCACGTACTAGTTGCGCGGGCCCGGGGTCTTTTTCTGTAGCACCCAGTGTAGAGTCCTGTAACACGATATCTGGTTAAATGGATCTACAACAGAACGCCGAATGCTGCACACCTCTGACTTGCTGGCTTCACAGCCCACATGCTCCTCGCCATCGAGAAGCACGTCATCCTTCTCCCACAAGTCATCGGGCTCATCCATTTCACCGGCACCAGCACCGGCGCCATCTTCTGCCTCATCCTTGTTTCCAAACAGGACCCCAATAGCATCACCTTCAAGATCTTGGCCAGGCTCAGATGATACAACGTGAGGGTTGAAACTTGGGAGTGTGCACCAAAACCCGTGCAAGTGTTCCCAGACAGGAAAATCAACCAAAAGTTTGTCTAAGGGTCATCTAATTAGTGAGCAGAGATGGTAGACAATGTGCAACACACCTAGGACGTTGCTTAGGTTACTGTCCTTCTGGATCTCTTCAACCGTTAGTCCTGCACCCGTTCTCCCAAGTGCCTGTGTGAATTCACGGTATTTGCGCTTCAAACTTTGCAAGATATCAGCACGACTACTCCATCCTCAAAAAGATAACACGACTTACTAAGTGATCCGGTTCTCAACTGCCTTGGAGTACTTCTTGACGTCGTCCTTCACATCAGCACGAACCCTGGCATCTACGTCCACAGAGAAGATGTATTCGGCCATCTTGACATGGAAGGTGGACTTTGAGCCCTTGGCCACACGACGTGACTGGTTTTCTTTCTTCGCGTCATGTGACGAATCTGAGAAGAGCTTTTGACGGTCTTCAGGGTTGTCCTCCAGCCAGTCGACAAGCCGGTCAGTGCGGAGGTCGTCCCACTGTACTCGGGACACTTTTTCGGTTGCTGGGGTATCATCGTCAACCCCGGGTGTCGCAGCAGGCCGTTTGCTCTGTTTGGTGGCACGCTTTGGCTTGGTAGTCGGTTGTTTGGCTGTGGTGGTGGTGGTTTTCCCTCGCATGAGTGTGGGTGGGCGATGGAAGGAAATCAGTGGGCAAAGAAAGCACCACGCAAGCAAAATCGAACAGAGCAGTTTGATACGTACTAGCTCGCATCTGTGCACTGTAAAATAAAACTCCGATCAAAATTTTCATGGAACAGGAATAATGGTATGGGGTGAAAAAGGAGCACGTCGCATCCTTAACACGAAAAATCCCATTATTTGACCCATTTTTATCTCCTTTTTCGAAATTAATGACGGAATAATGAAGTACATTAATAGGACAAATAAGGGGAACTTTGAAAGACCCTATTGGCGCTGTCTCCTCCGGCGCTCTGGTTCCTTCTCCTTAAAGACCAGTCAGCGGTACCTCCACGGACGTCTAAGAAGGCCGTACCAGCCCTCGAACATGAGTTGTACGCTGACGAACAGACACGCACAAGTTCCAAATAAGGAGCTAGTGCCTGTACGTGCGCATTACAATCAACAAGGCCGGAGGCCGAAGAGACATATCCGCGTGTCTGCTCGGCTTCTAATCAGCTCGTGCGTAAAGTATCACGCATCGTCAACGCTGAGAACAAACATGACCGGCTTTGCACCCTCCATTAATCAAAAGTTGAACACCCCGAAGCCGCATACATGTGGGGGTTGTCCTCTAACTGCGTGAGAACATGAGACAACAATAGAGCATCCTTTCGCTAGCCCCGCAAACGAAGCAGGCGCACGCATACGTATCAACGACGACCATAGCGCCTCCTTCGTCACAACTTCTGGGGGTATGAATAGTGCGAAGGACAAGCCTATTCTAAGAGCCATGAGCCCAGGTCGTGCCAAATAACAACGGATGTGAAGGCGCTACTGCGGATAAGTGCCGGTGTCACGTGCGCCAGAAACTGAGCGCCGAATAATTAGCGTCGGCAATGAAGTGTGCCATATTCCCAGCCGAATCGAATTTGTCCGCGAGTGCCCACGGGAAAAAGAAATACCATGGCAGTAGAAACTGTGTTAGATGCTGAGAGTGCCAGTGGATGTATGCGCCAATGGGGACGTACGATCGCAAACCGAAGATGGTCGTTACCAAATGTCACGCGCGGAAGCGGGAGTAGGTTGTGTGACCCAGAGTATGCTTAACTCGGACAGCGACAGCATGCGTGGTGTGAATGGGTGTTTCCATGGTGAACAAAGCGAAGGACGAGGAAGTTGAGGGCTAGACCAAAATAGCTGAAGCTCAATCTGTGAGATTGTTTGAAGGTGTGTCGCGTAATGTCGAGCCACGCAAAGAGCGCAGATATAAGATACTTCTGCTGGGTGGATGGAACGAGCCTCTTGGTGCTTAGCGACCCTTGCGCGTGGTTATGACATATGCACCCGAGAAACTGCCGGGCACACGAACATGGGAAGTCCTCTAAGGCTTGATCAGAACCAAGACGGAGAGAGAAGTAGCGAGTATATGCAACATACCATTAAGGAAGAATCCCGAGGTATATGAGAACTTCAAGGACCGTCGTTCCATACGGACAGGCATAAGGGGTACGAGGTCTGTCAGGAGAGGATGAACCTGGGAGGCTAGGGTACACGTATGTGTATTTCAGAGAGAGGAGGGCTGCGCGCTAGGGCGGGGAGGTGGGGCCAAAGGAGTCATGCCTTGTATCACTGACCTAAAGCCAGCACAGTAGCTGGCGTTCTTGGAAAGCGCATCAGACAGTTTGGATGTGTGAATGACCACTGGCAAAATGAAATTGGCCAAAGCCCTCATGTTGGGTTGCCACAGAGAGCAGACGGTCAAGAAAGGATTTGTGCACGCCATAGTTTCGGTGAGTTTGGTCCCAAAACAGGGACATCGTCGAATGGGAGCAGGGAAGAGCCGACGGAGCGGAAGTCAGTGGCTGGTGTGAGAACGAATTGGGTCATCCGTCTCTGGCTGGATTGGGTCGACGCTCGTCTCCCCAAGCGACGACAGCACGCACTCTAGCTGCTCTTTCTCACATCACCTCCTCCTCGTCTATCTTACTTTCCCCCTCTTCATGGCCGGCTCGAACCTTTCGCCCTGGGTGACCGTGGGACCCGCACCATGATGGATACGCGCCCAATGAGCTGGTATGGCGATCAACATAACCACAATCGCGTTGCGTTCGGATTTGGATCGTTCACGTATCGCTGGATTCTTATCGATGATTTCGGAAGCTGCAAAACCATCAGGTAGCTGTACGAGTCAGGTGCGCCTCTACTGGTTGCAATATCTCCTTCATCTCATTCGTTAATTTGCAAACCATCACTTCGCTATGCATTGTGCCTGATTACCCAAATCCTCGGCCTGCACACCACACCTCTTATGATCTCGTCCTTCATGGTCTCATACGCGGATCACAGGTCGGCTAGCGTCTAACCCGACATGGCGATCGACATCCTCTATCTAGTTGCGACCAGCTCTGTGTCGTCGAGGCGATGCGGGTGATATGACTCGTAGCGAGTTGTGTTAATTTTACCCACCATTTGATGGGGGAAGTGGGTGACAGACGGCCTTGAAAGGGTGCGTGGTTGCGGAGTCCTGCTATATTAGCCTAAAGTGTATTAACACGTAACTCGCGCAGCTCAACGTTGCAATATTTCTTTCTAAAGTGCCCTTTCCCCCTCCCCTTGAAGTCAGTCCGAAGAACCCGCATAACGGACCCTCCTCGACAACATCGACGCTGTCGCATCTGCCTCCCTCGAGAGATTGATGCCTTTACCAAATTGATATCGCAGTTGCTCAAGCGAGCGCGGTTTCCTCACTCTCTTTATTACCCTCATCACTCTTCTTCTCATCGCGAATGTCATTTTGGCGAGTTCGTATGGGGCTGGCCAGATTACGAGTTTGGCGTGGATCACACCCCCGCGAGTTATTTGGACGTCAATGTCGATTTGATCGTCAATATGCCCTGTAGATGTGCGTATCGTACCTCCCTGCAAGTCCTCAAGATGCTGAATGTATCCTCAGATTTGACTGTCGACCTGCGTGACGTTGTTGGTGACAGATTATACCTCAGCAAGGGGTTCCACCGGGACGGCGTACGTAGCGTTTACTTCGTCGACACTCCAACTTACTTCTTGACCCTTGTACAGACCCTGTTTGACATCGGACAGGCTACTACACTCAAGTGAGTCGCTGTGGGAATTCGGTTGGACCGGTCTCATATATTGTAATTAGAGAACACGCCGAGGCCCTCACCGCACGGCAAGCAATTGCCGAGTCTCGCAAGTCGCGTGGTTTCCTCGCAGATTTCTTCCACCGCTCGCAAGATTTGTACAAACCTACCTACAATCATGTTCGAGACGGTAGTGCGTGCCGGATTTATGGCTCGCTTGCCGTCAAGAGAATTAGTGGTGCGCTTCCCTGTGATTCGAATGCGACCTTCATCAATGCGTCTTTGATCAGCAAACCTCCACATCACTACACTCGGTCATGGCTATAGCAATCCCCTTCATGTTGACCACAGCCGTATGTACTGTTCTCCTCTTTGTTGAGCTCATTTTCATAGACCTCACAGTTATGAACTTGTCACACGTTATCACGGAGTTTTCTTTCGGCAAGCATTTCCCAGAGATCACCCAACCTCTCGACAATTCATTTGAAATCACCCACGATGGTCCGTCCACCTCTTTCCAAGAGTCACCCTACTGATTTCCTTGTAGAATTTGTCGCATATCAATATTATCTCCGTGTCGTCCCGGCAACCTATGTTGCGCCACGCACGGCGCCTTTACATACAAATCAGTATAGTGTCACACATTACAAACGGAAGCTCAGCCCCCATTCGGGGGTGTTACGATCACAACCGGTTATGACTACGGACCGACTCATAGTATTAGTCATGGACATTTACATCGTATCAGTCATCATAGTAGTACACATGTGATTGTGGCTCGTGTATGACTCATTCCTAGGATAGCTGTACTAGGGTTCGAGCTAGTTACGCTATTGGTTTCCTACCGTTCCAGCGGCGCTTTAAAGCCCGCGTGTATCTGTATAAGTAGCTGCCTCGGAAGACCAAGAGCCCCATCTTGGTCTTCTTCAATCCACCTTCTATCTGAATCGTCTTGCCTTAGTCTTCGAACTAAGAGTACTTCCGCTCCTATCCACCGAGGGATAGTACTTCTTCACCTTAGCTGCAGCGTGTGCCAAGAGTGCCCCTGTTCAGCTTGCGTTGGGTTGATACAAGATCCCCATTCGCCCCTGCTTCGCTAAGTCGATTACGCCTTCCTTGAGTCCAAGTCGGACTAACGCCGGTGGGGCGTAACAGGGGGTCCCTGGGATCTTCTTCAAGTTTGATATCGAGCCTGTCCGTCTCACCCTAATCCAGCGCACCACCACGCTTGCCCAATTCTTCATCTGGTGCGTCACCTGTCTTCCGTTCGCGACTTCGCGTTATCTCACTGGCTCATATCTGTACGATAGCTGTGTCGGGGAGATCGCGGGCTATTCGTGTGCGCATCATGGGGCATCCGCGCAACCGACCGAATGATGTTGGCCGTCGCAGGGCCCGACGACACAGGTAGCATCGCCCCGACTCCCGATTCGTCACAGAGTGCCTTGCGCAGCAAATGGACCGGCAGGGCCCTCCGGGCGCGGCCGAGCAACGCATCGTTGCGTCCAGGCGGCTGGGCGGAGGGTGGATCGCCCTACAGTTCGACCTATAGCGGTGTGTCGAGCTATGCCAACTCGCCGGCGGGCTCCCCAATGCTGCCGTACTCCCCCTACTCGCCTGCCACGGTGCCGCCTCCTCTCTCTGGGCGCACGGCATCCGGCGGCTACCCCGGCACGCCGTCCGGGCTCGGGCTCTCGCCCGGGGTGTTCCGGCTGGTGTCACCAGGCGGCGGCATCGGTGGTGGGTTGCGCACGCCGGCGACGGCGGCTACGCTGGGCTCGCCTGCTCCGGGACTTGGTACGCCAGGACTTGGTACACCGTCCTTTGGTCACTTCCCGCCCACGCCGCGGTCGCCATTGAGTGGATTTGCGGTTCCGCCGCCGCCTCGGGACACGGGGAAGAAGGATGACTAGGTCGGGGTGGGGGTGGTAGTTGGGCCATGTATGATGTTGTACTTGGAGCGAGTGCGGCTTTCTTGTCGTTTCCCCACCTAAAAAAACTAGATTTTCCGGCTTTTCCTGATGAAGCCTTTTTTTGGAAAGTGCCTTTGTTTTCTCCTAGTAACTTATTTATTTTGACTGGACTCGAGCTTTACGGGTCACGTTTCCTTGGGGAAGCGGTGATAGGATTGCCAACTGGCGAGAATCGGTGGGAGTTGATGAGAAGATCGCCCGCGCTCCTTGCCGCGGCACCTCGGACTAGCAATTCGACAGATGTTATATAATTACTGTAACACTGGCGACGCACAGACTCGGACTACTGAAGTACCGAACTGTTCAGAGTATTCCTACTGTATTCCTTGGTGACTGCGTCATTCGAGCCCTAGCCCTATTACAATCATGCACGCCACCGGCGCCTATCGTCCCGCTTGTGCTGAGTCAGACCTCGGATCTGGCTTTCCGCAGAACGAACCAAGTACATGTTGTGATCGATTGCAACTAGCGGACATCCTCACTCAACTCGACTACTGCAAACACTCTTTGCCTTCTCAAAAATGTCTTCTCCGAACCTTCAGTTGATTCGCGATGCGTTGGATAATTACGCCGAACAAATGAAGATAGATCTCCACGACAATCCCTTCGCCGAAGAAATCAACGGCTGCGACTCTCCCGGTGCCATCCTTCAGCTACTCGAAAGGAAAAAGGACGAGTTCAAGGAATATCGGGACAAGAATCGGAACTTCATCGATTGTCTCAACCCGGTCGTGCAATTCGTTCATGCCTTCTCTGCAATTCTTGGTGAAGCAACTAGTTTCGTGAGCCGCGGCCGCAAGCGATCGTCACGATCTCGCCTTTCTTAAAATCTTTCTTCACCAGATCCCATTTCAACCTGCAAAGATGGTCTTCGTCGGCATCAATGTCCTCTTCACCGTACGTGTTTTCCTTCGTTTTCTGTCAGCCAACATGCCCCTCTGATATCCGATCATATCAGGCGGCCGAAGGTGCCAGCGCGAGTTACGATGCCCTTCTTGAACTCTTTGAGTGCATCGGAAACTTCCTCAAGCGTCTCGATATTTATACCAAGATCGACTTGAGCCCTTTGATGACCGAGATAATCGTGAAGATAATGGTCGAGTTGCTTTCTATCCTTTCTCAGGCGAAGAAACAAATAAAACAAGGCCGATTCAGTGAGTGCTTCCTTACCGTGTTCATAGGTTGTTGTTCCTGAACTCGTTGCAGAGCAATTCGCCAAGAAGTTGTTAGGCGACAGCGAGATCGAAAGTATATTGCGTAGATTGGACCGACTCACGCAGGACGAGGCCCGGATGATGGAGGCGCACATCTTGGAGGTTGTCCACGGTCTTATGAACAATATGAAAGTGGTCATGGATGGTGAGTGAAGCGCCTTGGTTGACTTCGGACATCTGATCAGGTTGTTGTCTACGTAGGTGGCGAGGCGTCGAGCGTCGCGATCCGGAAGAGTCTCGGTGCGTCCAAATATTGCTTATGAATTATATCTCGCGCTTATGGTGAAACTCTAGTCACCATGCAAGACGTCGTAAACGAAATAAATAAAATGAACCGTGTGTTGTCTCGTCCACAACGCATAGCTCCGAAGGATAAACAAACTCGTCTCACAGGTGACCGTTTACACGATAAATCTATTAGTTGGCTTTCCCCGCCAAACCCGTCGGAAAATCAAGTGATTGCGCGCAGACGTGTTCGCGACGGGTCTGCGGTGTGGTTTACCCGAGGCGGTAACTTCAAGGACTGGAATTCGAAGGGATGTCTTCTGTTGATCCTTGGAAAGCGTAAGTGATTCTAGGGTCTTCCTTTGACGGCAACTGACGGCAGCCCCTTACAGCGGGATCGGGGAAGAGCATTCTGTGGTGCGTGCCACATCCATTTACCTCATCGAGTTGTATTCATATTGACATTTGTCAACTAGTTCCACCATCATCGAGGAGTCCATGGCCCTACGTGACGCGGGATTGCGCTTGACGGCTTATTACTACTTCGACTTCAGAAATGTGGCAAAGCAAGACGTCCGTGGCTTACTATCATCCCTACTCGTGCAGCTCTGCGCTAAGTCAGACCCTTGCTACGAAATCCTCTCTCGCCTTTATTCCACATACGATAATGGATCACGGTCACCCGATGACGATGCGCTGGTCATATGCCTCAAGGATATGCTGTTACTCCCTGAGCAGCCGGCGATCTATCTCATCATAGATGCTCTCGACGAGTGTCCCAACACATCTGGCGTACCACCTCCACGCGATGCCGTCCTCGAACTCATAGAAGACCTTGTTGAGTCACGACTTCCGAATCTACGCATTTGTGTGACCGGTCGTCCCGAGGCCGATATCCTCGAAGCCCTCGAGCCTCTGGCGTCTCATTCTGTTTCTCTTCATGAAGAAGATGGTCAAAAGCAGGATATAACTGACTACGTCACCCATGTTGTTCATTCGGACCGCAAGATGCGAAAATGGAGAGCGGAGGATAAGAAACTGGTTATCGATACGATCTCTGAGAAGGCCGACGGGATGTAAGTAATCATTATCACTAAATCTTAACTATTTCTAATTTTACCATAGGTTCCGATGGGCTTTTTGTCAACTGGACGCGTTGCGTCTCCGCATTCCGGGAACAATCGCGCGGGCACTGAAGGAATTGCCTCAGACATTGGATGAAACATATGAGCGTATCTTGTTGGGCATCGACAAGGATAGCGAAGAATACGCCCGCTGCCTTTTTCAGTGCCTCTGCGTTTCCGTCCGCCCACTTCGCCTTGCAGAGCTTGCAGACGTCCTTGCCGTTCTATTTGATGCCGGACATGATTCAGAGGACCAGATAGATTGGCGCTCTGAGGACGCGCAGAAATCCTTGATATCGACCTGTTCCAGTCTAATCACCGTCGTCAATGTAGATGGTTCCCCAGTCGTTCAATTTGCGCATTTCACGGTCAGGGAGTTTCTGGAATCTGACCGCCTTGCCAAGGCAGGAGACCGTCTCTCTCGATATCATGTCCTCCCTCATTCTGCACACACCACTCTCGCGCGAGCTTGCCTCAGCGTCTTACTCAGCCTTGATGACCAAGTCGACAAGAGTGTGGTGGAAACGCAACCGCTTACCATCTACGCGGCCCGGTACTGGGTCGAGCATGCCAAATTTGGGACCGTGTCGTCAGATGTCCAGGATCTCATGTTGCGTCTTTTTGACCAGAACATGCCATCTTTTGCGGCATGGGTCTGGATGTACGACCTTGATTATCCCTGGGAAGCACATATCGCAACTGCGCGTCCGAAGGAACCAGAGGGATCTCCACTATACTACGCTTCACTCTCTGGTTTTCTCCGCATTGTAGAACACCTCGCAGTCACCTGCCCAGAGGATATCAATGACGAGGGCGGTCGCTACGTGACCCCCTTGTCTGCTGCAGTCGTCAAGCGAGAGTTTGATGTTGTTCGTGCACTACTTCGGCATGGCGCGGATGTCAACGCCCCGGGTATGGACGGGGGCAGTCCATTGCACAGCGCAGCAATGAGCGGTGATCGCGACGCAGTGCGATTGTTACTCGAGCACCAAGCAGACGTTAATGTTACCCTGACCGACGGAACAGACTCGACTCCATTGCATTTGGCGGCATATTGTGGTGCACTGGAGGTATGCCGGCTGCTGGTAGATCATGGGGCACATATAGATTCCCGGGATGAAGTTACCATGTCCCCATTGCAAACCGCATCAAGGGTCGGGCATCCAGACGTCGTGAAATATTTGATTGATTGCGGTGCATCCTTAGATTCGCGCGACGATGAAGGCCAAACTGCATTGGCGGTGGCATCACAATTTGGAAATGCGGGGGTCGTGCGTACTTTAATCGAGAGTGGTGCGGATGTAGCGTCCCGTGATGACGATCAGTCAACACCATTGCACCAGGCGTCAACATATGGGCATCCCAATATTGTCCAGGACTTACTTGTTAACGGTGCTGATCCAAATGTGCAGGACGAAGATCTCCAGACTCCGTTGCATCTGGCGTCATCCACAGGATACCTCGACATGGTTCGGTCACTGATCCAACGCGGTGCAGCCTTGGATGAGACGGACCGGCACGGAGAAACGCCACTACACCGAGCACTGCGCGACAGAAAATTCGAAGTGGGGCGCCTCTTAATCGAGCATCGCGCAAATCCTACGTTCGGAGATAGGGACGGCCTGGCTCCATTGCACCATGCATCACGATACGGACTCCTCGACCTCGTGGAAATACTGCTTGAAGCCGGCGTAGACATCAATGTGCGGAATCAAGACGAGAAGACTCCCTTGCAGCTCGCATCTGGCAACGGGAAGCTCGACGTTGCTACTTTCCTCATTGAGCGTGGAGCGGATGTGAATGCCGAGGATCACGACCTTTCGTCTCCACTTCATGACGCATCAGCCAATGGACATCTCGAGGTCGCGGAGTTGCTAGTCGACCGAGGCGCAGACGTCGATAAACAAACCAGCTTCCAGGAAACACCGTTACATCTGGCATCGGGTAATGGAAAGCTTGATGTCGCGGGTTTCCTCATCAAGCGTGGCTCAAGTGTGGGCGCAAGAGATAGCGAAGGCCGGACACCATTACACGCAGCGGCTCGAGGGGGTCATCTGGATGTTGTGAAGCTGTTACTGGAGTTGGGAGCGGATGCCAATGTGCGCGATCGCCAAGATGAATGCCCCTTCGACATGGCGTCACGCAACAGGAAGGTCGAGGTCGCAAGATTTCTGGCCAAGCGCATGGGTTTGGCCCCACCGGAAGCGGGATGTCAGGACGGTTCAAATGTCGATGAGTTGTTGTCAGAAGATACAAATGGAGGAAGTACCAGTGACGAAGATACCTTCAATAGCGAAGACGAGATGAGCCTGCATGTTGCATCGGCACGAGGACGGTTGACGGTCATTGAATCTTTGCTGGATCGTGGGATTGATGTCAATTCTCGGAACTCCGACCGCCGAACCGCATTGCAGCTGGCATCGGAAAAAGGAAGATTGGAGGTTGCACGGCTACTGATTGATCGTGGCGCAGACGTGAATTGTCGTGACAAGTACGGTTATACTCCGCTACACGCGTCGTCTGGTTGCGGACATCCCGACATCGCTCGGTTGTTACTCGATCGCGGTGCCCATGTCGACACGAAAGATTACCGTCGCTTCACCCCATTACACCACGCGTCAGTCGAGGGGCACTCCGAGGTTGTACGGCTGCTAATCGAATGGGGGGCAGATGTCAACATAGTTGGCGAATACGGGATGACGCCACTCCGAGTGGCACGTATGGAGGGGAAGCATAGTGTGATACAATTACTGATAGAGCATCGAGCGGCTTGAACTGAATTACATCTACTGAACTACGAAGTTACTTGGATCCCCTGATTCGTGTTTTATCAGTTAGTACGGTCAAGAATACGGTAGTTTTGAATTACCAGCGATCTTTGAGACCTCACGTCAGTCGTTCAGGACATTGATGCATCGTCTTCGGGTAAACTTATCATGTCGGTTAAGTCGGTCCGTGCTGCCGGGACTCCGACGGCGAGCACTTGAGAATGACGTTGCACGCAAGCATACTACAAAACCAGAGAACTACACGTAATGCGTGTTGCAGCACCGTCCACAAGCTCCGGGATACAAATGACACAAAAAGTGTATTACTGTAGAGTATTCTAGAAATCGATAGTCCCGATTATGCTGAGGTTTCGTATCGATAAGCTTCGAGGCGTTCTTGAGAACGAGAACGTGGCTTGCCTTGTACTGCCGTTCTGAAGGAAGCCTTACTTTGCTCGCATCTTCCAATCGTCCTATTTTACCTCGCTTTTGTCCCTGGGTCTCGACATATGCACGACTACCTAGCATACCTGAAATGTCGAAGAGGAAATATAAGGTACGCGAGTGTCTACACCCCAACGAAGTAACATCTCTCGACATTGGTGCTGTTTCCTCCGGCGCGCTGCTTCCTCCTCCCTAAAGACCAGTCAGCGATACCTCCACGAACATCTAAGAAGGCCGTACCAGCCCTCGAACATGAGTTGTACACTGACGAACGGACACGCGCAAGCACCAAACAAGGAGCTAGTACCTGTACGTGCGCATTACAATCAACAAGGCCGCAGGCCGAGGAGACATGTCCGCATGTCTGCTCAGCTCCTAATCAGCTCGTGCGTAAAGTATCACGCATCGTCAACGCTGAGAACAAAAACAACCGGCTTTTCACCCTCCATTAATCAGATGTTGAACACCTCGAAGCCGCATACATGTGGGGTTATCCTCTAACTGCGTGAGAACATGAGACAACAATAGAGCATCCTTTCGCTAGCCCCGCAAACGAAGCGGGCACACACACACGTATCAACGACGACCGTAGTGCCTCCTTCGCCACAAATTCTTGCGGTATGAATAGCGCGAAGGACAAGCCCATTCTAAGAGCCATGAGCCCAGGTCGTGCCAAAGAACAACGAATCACCTTGCTCCGCAAGGTCCTGTAGAAAGTCGGAATGACTCAGCAATCTGACAGCTGACAAATTTTTTTTTTCTTTTTCAAAATTATGTCGAACAATACCGTTGTGGGTGGCCTATTCCGATTCGGACATGGGAGTCTCTTGATCACCTGTATCCCATACCGTCTCCATTTTACATTGCCGTAGTCTTAAACAGCAGCCATCATGTCGTCTTCTCACTCTTCTCAACGCATGCAATTGGCATTACATTCTTTGACAATGGACGACATGACAGTCGCTTTACCAACAGAAACTTTTTCTCGCGCTGAAAAACGTTTCCGCGCGAAAATGGAAGACGCTGTGTTTTTGTTGCCTGATGAACACCAACTTCTTTTGGAACAAACGGCACAAACAAAGAGACAGAGATTGGAAACAAACACAATTTCCTCGACACACAAAAATTCGACACCGGCATTGTAAAAGTTAGAAAGTAACAGTCTCGATCGACAGTGAACCAAGTCGAACGCCATGAGGGTAAATGAGAAAACCAAAAAATGGGGCACACGCACCGAGCAATAGCAATGCAAACATACGTCACAACCGACGGAACGTCCTCCTATAGACGAAATATTTTTTGAAATAAGAGTGACCAACAGAGACAACGGATAATGGTCAACATGAATCAACATTGTCCTTCACAAAAGACTTCGAGCAAGGTTTGAGTCGACAAGGTCGACGCCTAGTGTGAAGGTGCTGCTGCGGATAAGTGCCAGTGTCACGTGCGCCAGAAACTGAGCGCCGAATAATTGGCGTCAGCAATCAAGTGTGCCATATTCCCAGCTGAATCGAATTTGTCCGCGAGTGCCCACAGGCAAAAGACATACCATGGCCGTAGAAACTGTGTTAGATGCTGAGAGTGCCAGTGGATGTATGCGCCAATGGGGACGTACGATCGCAAACCGAAGATGGTCGTTACCAAATGTCACGCGCGGAAAGCGGGAGTAGGTTGTGTGACCCAAAGTATGCATGACGCGGACCGCGACAGCATGCGTGGTGTGAACGGGTATTTCCATGGCGAATGAAGCGAAGCACGAGAGAGTTGAGGGCTAGACCAAAATAACTGAAGTTCAATCTCCGAAATTGTTTGAAGGTGTGTCGCGTAATGTCGAGCCATGCAAAGAGCGTGGATGCAAGACACTTCTGCGGTGTGGACGAAACAAGCCTCTTGGTGCTTAGCGACCCTCGCACGTGATTATGACATATGCTCCCGAGAAACTGCCGGGCACACGAACATGGGAAGTCCTCTAAGGCTTGATCAGAACCAAGACGGCAAGAGAAATAGCGAGTACATGCAATATACCAGTAAGGAAGAATGCCGAGGTATATGAGAACTTCAAGGGTCGTCTTTCCATACGGACAGGCATAAACAGTACGAGGTCTGTCAGGAGGGGATGAACCGGGGAGGCTAGGGTGCATGTATGCGTATTTGAGAGAGAGGAGGGCTGCGCGCTGGGGGCGGGGAGGTGGGGCCAAAGGAGTTGTGCCTTGTATCACTGACCTATTTTCGAAGAAAGCCAGCACAGTAGCTGGCGTTCTTCAAAAGCGCATCAGATGGTTTGAATGTGTGAATGACCACTGGCGGAATGAAACTGGCCAAAGCCCTCATTCCGGCTTACCACGGAGAGCAGATGGTCAAGAGAGGATTTGTGCACGCCATGGTTACGGTGAGTTTGGTCCCAAAACAGGGACATCGTCGAATGGGAGCAGCAAAGAGCCAAAGTCAGCGAGGGGATGGTGTGAGAACGAATTGCGTCAGACGTCTCTGGCTGAATTGGGTTGACGCTCATCTCCCTATGCACGACAGCACGCACTCTAGCTGGTGTGGCGATTAACATAACCACAATCGCGTTGCATTCAGATCTGGACCGTTCACGTATCGCTGTATTCTTACCGATGATTCCGGAAGCTGCAGAACCATCAAGTAGCTGCACGAGTCAGGTGCGCCTCTACTGGTTGCAATATCTCCTTCATCTTATTCGTTAATTTGCAAACCCTCACTTCGCTCAAGACTTCGCTATGCGCTGTGCCTCACTACCCAAATGCTCAGCCAGCGCACGACACCTCTTCCAATCTCATCCTTCGTGGTCTCATATGTGGATCACAGGTCGGCTAGCGTCTAGCCCGACATGGCGATCGACATCCTCTATCTACTTGCATTTGACGACCACTTCGTCGTGACGGGACCGGCTCAATGTTTTCGAGTCCATGCGGGTGATATGACTTGTAGCGAGCGATTTTAAGTTTACCCATCATTAGATGGGCGAAGTGGGCGACAGAGGGGTCTTGACAGGGTGCGTGGTTCCGGGGTCCTGCTATCCCCTCCCCTTCAAGTCGATCGCAGGCACCCACATGAGGGGTTCTCCTTCTCGACAAGACTGACGCTGTCGCACCCGCCCTCCTCAAGGGGATGCTTTTACCAAATTCCCATCGACATGCCACACCTGCTGAAGCGAGTACGGCCTCCTCACCCTCTCTATTGCCCTCATCACTCTTCTCTTCTCGTCGTGAATGTCATTTGGCGAGTTCGTATGGGGCTGGCCTGATTATGAGTTCGGTATGAATCACTCCCTCGCAAGCTTTCGGACGGTCGATTTGACCTCAATAAGCCCTGCAGATGTCCGTATCGTGCCTCCCTCAGGCCGCCGGGCTGCAGGATGCTGATTGTATTCTTAGGCTTGACCATTGACCTACGTGGCGTTGTTGGTGACAGATTATACCTCAGCAAAGGGTTCCACCGGGACGGCGCATCTGGCGCCGGATAGGCTACTGCACAAGTGAGTCGCTCACGGGATCCCTGTTGGACTAGTCTCATGTATTATAATCAGAACATGCCGAGCCCTTCACCGCACGGCTAGTGCAAGTCCTGTGGCTCTCTCGCAGACCACTTCTGTCGCTTGCAAGATCTGTACAAACCAGACAACAATCGTGACTGATGTGCGCGCCGTATTTACGGCGCGCTTGCCTCAAGAGAACTAGTGGTGCTCCTCCGTGCGATTAGAACGAGACCCTCATCAATGCGAATCATGGGGCCTCCGCACCACAGACCGGGTGATATTGGCCGCCGCAGGGCTAGATGACTCAGGTAGCGTCGCCGGCCCCCAATTCCTCACAGAGCATCCTGTGCAGCAAATGAACTGGCCGGACGCTCCACGCTCGCGCTACTGCCAGGTGGCTTGGCGGAGGGCGGATTGCCCTACAGCTCGACCTGCCGGCGGGCCTCGAATCATGCCAGCTCTCTCGCAGGCTCACCGACTCCCACTTCTCGCCTGCCTCTGTGCCGGCTCCGTTCTCTGGGCCGCACGTCGCCAACAGGGGCCACGAGTACCAGGGTACACCTGCCTTCGGCCACTTCCCACCCATGCCGTGGTCGCCGTTAAGTGGGTTTGCAGCTCCGCCGCTGCCTCGGGACACGGGGAAAAAGGACGACTAGGTAGGGGTGGGAGTCATAGTTGAGTGATGTATGATGTCGTACTTGGAGCGAGTGCGGCGTTCTTGTCGTTGCCCCACCCAAAAAAACTACATTTTCCGCCTTGTCGTGATGAAGCCTTCTTTTTTTTTTTTTTTGGAAAGTGTCTTTGTTCTCTCCTAGCATTTATTTTGAGTGGACTCAAGCTTTACGGATCATTTTTCCTTGGGGAAGCGATGATAGGATTGCCAACTGGCGAAAATTTGGTGCTGGACAACCGCCGAAGCATTGGAGTTGCCGTGAAGATCGCCCGCGACCCTTGCCGCGGCACCTCGGACTAGCAGTTCGACAGATGTTTATATAATACTGACGATGCATACTGCATACAGACTACTGAAGTACCGAACCGTTCAGAGTATTCCTACTGTATTCCTCAGTGACTGCATCATTCGAGCCCTATTACAATCATGCACGCGACCGGCGCCTATCGTCCCGCTTGTGCTGAGTCAGACCTCGGATTTGGCTTTCCGCGAGACGAACCAAGTACACGTTGTAATCGATTGCAACCAGCGGCCATCCTCACTCAACTCGACTAGTGCAAACCCTCTTTACCTTCTCAACAATGTCTTCTCCGAACCTTCAGTTGATTCGCGATGCGTTGGATAATTACGCCGAACAAATGAAGATAGATCTCCACGACAATCCCTTCGCCGAACAGATCAAGGCCTGCGACTCTCCTGGTGCCATCCTTCAGCTACTCGAAAAGAAAAAGGACGAGTTCAAGGAATATCGGGACAAGAATCGGAACTTCATCGATTGTCTAAACCCGGTTGTGCATTTCGTTCACGCCTTCTCTGCAATTCTTGGTGAAGCAACTAGTCTCGTGAGCCGCGACCGCAAGCGATCGTTGCGATCTCGCCTTTCTTAAAATCTTTCTTCACCAGATCCCATTTCAACCTGCAAAACTGGTCTTCGTCGGCATCGATGTCCTCTTCACCGTACGTGTTTTCCTTTGTTTTGTATCAGCCAACATGCCCCTCTGATATCCGATCATATCAGGCGGCCGAAGGTGTCAGCGCGAGTTACGATGCCCTTCTTGAACTCTTTGAGTGCATCGGAAACTTCCTCAAGCGTCTTGACATTTATACCAAGATCGACTTGAGCCCTTTGATGACCGAGATTATCGTGAAGATAATGGTCGAATTGCTTTCTATCCTTTCTCAGGCGAAGAAACAAATAAAACAAGGCCGCTTCAGTGAGTGCTTCCATACCGTGTTTATAGGTTGCTGTCCCTGAACTCGTTGCAGAGCAATTCGCCAAGAAGTTGTTAGGCGACAGCGAGATCGAAAGTATATTGCGTAGATTGGACCGGCTCACGCAGGACGAGGCTCGGATGATGGAGGCGCACATCTTGGAGGTTGTCCACGGTCTTATGAATAATATGAAAGTGGTTATGGATGGTGAGTGAAGCGCCTTAGTTGATTTCAGACATCTCATCAGGTCAGGTGGCGAGGCGTCGATTGTTGCGATCCGGACGACTCTCGGTGCGTCCAAATATTGCTTATTAATTATATCCCGCGCTTATTGTCAAACAGTTACCATGCAAGAGCTCGCAAACGAAATAAATAAAATGAATCGTGTGTTGTCTTATTCACCATGCGTGGGTCGGAAGGAGAACTCGCCTTGCAGGTGACCGTTTGCATGAGAGATCTATTATTTGGCTTTCCCCCCCAGACCCGTCGGAAAATCAAGTGATCGCGCGCAGAGAAATTAGCGACGGGTCTGCGATATGGTTTATTCGAGGTAGCAACTTCAAGGAGTGGAACGCGAGCGGTTGTCTTCTCTTGATCCTTGGCAAACGTAAGCGATTCCAACGTTTTCCCTTTACTGCAATTGATGGCAGCCCCTCTATAGCGGGATCGGGGAAGAGCATTCTGTGGTGGGTGCCACGCCCGTTTACCTCGTCAAGCCCTATTCATATTGATATTACCAGTTCCACCATCATCGAAGAGTCCATGGCCCTACGTGATGCAGGATTAGGCCTGACTGCTTATTTCTACTTCGACTTCAGAAATACGACAAAGCAGGACATCCGCGGCTTACTATCATCCCTTCTCGTGCAGCTCTGCGCCAAATCAGACGCTTGCTATCAAATCCTTTTCCGCCTTTATTCTACTTATGATAATGGATCACGGTCGCCCGACGACAAAGCGCTCGTCAAATGCCTAAAGGACATGCTCGGTCTCCCGAAGCAGCCCACCATCTATCTCATCATAGACGCTCTCGACGAGTGTCCCAACACATTTGGCGTAGTTTCTCCACGCGATCGGGTGCTTGTACTCTTAGAAGACCTTATTGGGTCACATCTTTCGAATCTTCGCGTCTGCGTGACTGGTCGTCCCGAGGCCGATATACTAGAAGCTCTCGAACCTTTGGCATCTTATACTATTTCTCTCCACGACGAAGACGGGCAGAAGCGGGATATCATCGACTATGTCACTTCTGTTGTGCACTCGGACCGCAAGATGCGAAAATGGAGATCAGAGGATAAGAAATTAGTTATCGATACGATCTCTGAGAAGGCCGACGGGATGTGAGTGATCGTTATTACTGGATTAACTGTTTCTGATCTGACCATAGGTTCCGATGGGTTTCTTGTCAACTGGAAGCATTGCGTCACCGCATTCCAGGAACGATTGCACGCGCCCTGAAGGAATTGCCTCAGACCTTGGATGAAACGTATGAGCGTATCTTGTCGGGTATCGACAAAGATAGCGAAGAATACGCCCGCTGCCTTTTTCAGTGCCTCTGCGTCTCCATCCGCCCACTTCGCCTTGCAGAGCTCGCGGAGGTCCTTGCCGTTCTATTTGACACCGGAGGTGATTTAGGGGACCACATTGATTGGCGCTCTGAGGATGCACAGAAAGCCTTGATTTCGGCCTGTTCCAGTTTAATTATTGTCGTCAATGTGGATGGTTTCCCGGTCATTCAATTTGCGCATTTCACGGTCAGGGAGTTTCTGACGTCTGACCGCCTTGCCAAGGCAGGAGAGCGTCTCTCTCGTTATCATATTCTCCCTATTTCTGCACACAGTACTCTTGCGCGAGTCTCCCTAGGCGTCTTACTTGGCCTTGATGGACAGGTCGACAAGAGGGGGGTAGAAAACCATCCACTTGCTATCTATGCGGCCCGGCACTGGGTTGACCACGCCAAATTTGGGACCGTGTCGTCCGATATCCAGGATCTGATGGAGCGTCTCTTTGAACGGAAAACGCCATACTTTGCTATTTGGGTCTGGATATATGACTTCGATCAACCCTGGGAAGGGCAAATTGCGACGGCACGCCCAAAGCAACCCGTGGCATCCCCGTTATACTACGCTTCGCTCTGTGGTTTTCCCCGCATTGTAGAACACCTCACAGACACTTGCCCAGGGGATATCAATGCTAGGGGCGGTCAATACGTGACCCCTTTGTATGCTGCAGTCGTCAACCGAGAGTTTGATGTTGCTCGTGTATTACTTCGGCATGGTGCGGATATAAATGCACCGGGTATGGACGGGCTCAGTCCATTGCAAAGCGCGTCATTCGGCGGTGATCGCGACGCAGTGCAATTGCTACTCGAGTACAAAGCGGACGTCAACATCGCCCGGGCCGATGAAACGGACCGGACTCCATTACATTATGCGGCATTTAGTGGTGCACTGGAGGCTTGCCAGCTGCTAGTGGAGCATGGGGCAAATGTAGATTCCCGGGATGGTGATTCTGTGTCCCCATTGCAAACCGCATCGAGATTCGGGCATTCGGACGTCGTGAAATATTTTCTCAATTGCGGTGCATCCTCAGATTTCCGCGATGAGGAAGGTCACACTGCATTGGCGGTGGCATCGCGATTTGGACGTGCGGAGGTTGTACGCATTTTAATCAAGAGTGGCGCGGCTGTAGCGTCCCGTGATAACGATCAGTCAACACCGTTGCACCAAGCATCAAAGCACGGCCATCTCGATGTCGTCCAGGACTTACTTGTTAACGGCGCTGATCCAAATGCGCTGGACAAAGATCTCCAGACCCCGTTGCATCTGGCATCATCCGCAGGATACCTCGGCATTGTTCTGTCGCTGATCCAACACGGTTCATTCCTAGATAAGACGGACCGACGCCAAGAAACCCCACTACACCTGGCACTGCGCGACGAAAAACTCGAAGTGGCGCGCCCCTTAATCGAGTGTCGTGCGAATCTCACGCTCGAAGACAGAGACGGCCCGACTCCGTCGCACCACGCATCGCAAAACGGACTCCTCGACCTCATGGAAAATTCGCTTGTAAGCGGCGTAGACGTCAATGTGCGGAATGCAAACGAGAAGACTCCCTTACACCTCGCATCAGGCTGCGGGAAGCTCGACGTTGCTGCTTCTCTCATTGAGCATGGAGCGGATGTGAATATCGAGGATGCTGACCTTTCGTCTCCACTTCATGACGCATCGGCCAATGGACATCTTGAAGTCGTGGAATTGCTGGTTGAGTGTGGCGCATACATCGATAAACAAACCAGCTCCCAGGAAACACCGTTACACCGTGCATCGAGTAACGGAAAGCTTGATGTCGCGCGTTTCCTCATCAAACGTGGCTCGAATGTGGGCTCAAGAGATAGCGAAGGGCGGACGTCATTATACGTAGCGGCTCTCGGGGAGCACCTAGATGTTGTGGAGATGTTACTGGAGTCGGGAGCGGATATCAATGTACGTGATGTCAATGACGAATCGCCCCTCTGCGTGGCGTCGCGCAACGGGAAGGTCGTGGTTGCAAGGTTTCTGGCCGAGCGCATGGGTTTGGCCCCACCAGAAGCGGCATCTCAGGACGGTCCGGATGCCGATGAACTGTTGCTCGAAGATACAAATGGAAGAAGTGACGAAGTTACCCCCGGTGGCGGAGACGATATGACGATGCATGTCGCATCAGCAGGCGGATACTTGACCGTCGTTCGATCCTTACTAGATCGTGGGGTTGATGTGAATTCTCGGAACAGCGACCACGAAACCCCATTGCACGTAGCTTCTGAAAATGGAAGATTGGAAGTTGCGCGCCTACTGATTAATCGTGACGCGGACGTGAATTGTCGTGACAAGTGGGGTCATACCCCGCTAGACGACTCATCTCTTTCCGGACACCCAGACATTGCTCGGTTGTTACTTGATTCTGGTGCCCATGTTGATACAAAATGTCAGCATCGTTTCACTCCACTACACCACGCATCAGAAGAGGGACACTCCGAGATCGTGCAGCTACTAATCGAACGAGGGGCCAATGTCGACGCGATTGGCGATTATGGTTGGACACCACTCCAAATGGCGCAGCTTCGGTGTAAAGATAGTGTCGTACAATTACTGAAAAGGCATTCCAGGAGTTGAGTAGGACCGTACTTGTAACTTGTTGGACAACAAATTTACTTGGACCTCCATTTCATGCTTTATTCTTACACACGTTAGGTCGTTAGCACTAATACAACACTTACTTTTACTATTGTAGTGTCTTTGCGACGTCGATTTGGTGGCTCAGGAAATAACATTGTCTCTTGGAGAATCTGCGCATCGTGGGCAGCAAGGTGGGTAGCAGACATTAGGTCGTCGCAAGTGGTCGCACTCAAGGTCAGATGACGCAGCCTGAGGTAGCAACACATTGACCCAATTCCTCATGGAGCGGCCTGCGCGGCACATAGATCGGTAAAGCCCTCGCGCAGGCTCGAGAAATGCACACCGGCAAGCAGCTAGGCGGTGGGCCGATGGCTCCAGTTCAACTTACTCACCAACGCTTCCGTACTCCCACTGGCACCAATCGCCTGGCAAAGCACCACCTCTGGTACTATCTGGCGGCTTCTCTGGTGCACTTTCCGGGCTCGTACTCTCTCCTGGCCTATTTGGACAGACCCGCATGGCGCCGTCAGTGGTGGCAGGTTGCGCATGCGGGAGACGACGGCCTCGCTGGGATTTCCAGCACTGGGACTCGGCGCGCTCGCGTACAGCCATTTCTTGCTCAAGGAGCACTCGTCATTAAGTGACTTTGAGCTCCACTCATGCCGGGGAGACACGACGAAGAAGGACGATTAGGTCCAGATGGGATTAGTAGTTGTGTCATGTACGATGTTGTACTTGAAGCGAAGTGCGCCATACTTGTCATTTACCCCCTCCCCTCCCAAAAAAAAACTACATTTTCCCTCTTGTCCTTGCTTGCGTGACAAATGTCGCATTTTCGGCATGCTCAACCCGGCTGACTAGCCTAAGACCAGGTGACGCACGAGCCAGAGCCTGACATACAAATATCACCGCTGCGCATCCTCGCGGCTGTTCAGAAGACTTGGACTAATTGTGTCTTATTTCCATTAAGTTTGCATGATTCATTCTCGCCTTTGCGATTTATTTCCATTGCCATTTCATCTCAAGTGCCACTAAACTGTCGCCAGCCCCGCAAAACTAAGAGGGCATATGCACACGCACCAACGACGACACAAGTGACTTCGTCGGCGTAACTTCTGGTAACATGAATGGCGCAGTGACCAACCTCATTCTAAGAGCCACGGGTCCAGGGTGCCAGTATCACATACGCCAGAAACTGTCCGCTGACGATGAAACACACCATATTCCCAGCTGAGTCAAGTCCGTCGGCAAGAGCCCACAGGTGGAAGAAATACCATGGCAATAGAAACTATGTCGGATGCCGATAGTACTAGTGGATGGAGAGGGACGAACACGGTCGCCGACCGAAGATGCTGTTCCGAAACTCACGTATGGAAGCGGGGAGTAAGTCTTGTGATCCAAAGTAAGTGATGCACGACGTGGACCCAACGACATACGTGGTATGAACGAGCGTTTCTATTACGAACAGAGTGAAGGTGAAAGTGAAAGCAGAGCGCTTAGCGCGTCGCTGCTCGGCGTAATATCTGGTAGAGTTGAGAGCGAAACCGAAATATCTGTAGCTCAATATGTGAGATTGTTGAAGGTATGCCTCGTAATGTCGAGCCGCGTGAAAAGTGCAGACTCAAGATACTTCCGCTGGGTAGACGGCACGCGCTTTTGACGCTTAGCGACCTTGGGCGTAGTTACGGCGTATGAAACCGACCAACTGCCATGGTTACGGTGAGTTTGGTCCCAAAACAGGGACATCGTCGAATGGGAGCAGGGAAGAGCCGAAAGTCAGTGAGGGGATGGTGTGAGAACGAATTGCGTCAGCCGTCTCTGGCCGAATTGGGTCGACGCTCATCTCCCCAAGCACGACAGCACGCACTCTAGCTGCTCCTTCTCACATCACCTCTTCCTCGTCTGTCTTACCTTCCCCCTCTTCATGGCCGGCTCGAGCCTTTCGCCCGGGGTGATCGTAGGACCTGCACCATTGTGGATACGTGCCCAATGAGCTGGTATGGCGATCAACATGACCACGATCGCGTTGCGTTCGGATTTGGATCGTTCACGTATCGCTGGACTCTTATCGACAATTTCGGAAGCTGCAGAACCATCAGGTAGCTGTACGAGTCAGGTGCGCCTCTACTGGTTGCAATATCTCCTTCATCTCATTCGTTAATTTGCAGACCCTTACTCCGCTATGCATTGTACCTGATTACCCAAATCCTCGGCCTGCACACCACACCTCTTTTGATCTCGTCCTTCATGGTCTCATATGTGAATCACAGGTCGGCTAACGTCTAACCCGACATGGCGATCGACATTCTCTATCCACTTGCGTTTGGCGACCGCTTTGTCGTGACGGGACCGGCTCGATGTTGTCGAATCGATGCAGGTGATATGACTTGTAGCAAGCGATGTTAAGTTTACCTATCATTAAAGGGGGGAAGTGCGCTGCAAAGGGTCTTGAGAGGGTGCGTGGTTCCGGGATCCTGCTATTCCCCCCCTTTTAAGTCGATCGCAGGCCCCCGCATGAGGGGCCCTCCTCGACAAGGTCGACGCTGTCGCACCTGCTCCCCTCAAGAGTTTTGATACTTTACCAAATTCCCATCGACATACCACACCTGCTGAAGCGAGTACGGCCTCCTCACCCTCTCTATTGCCCTCATCGCACTTCTCATCGTGAATATCATTTAGCGAGTTCATATGGGGCTGGCCTGATCATGAGTTCGGTATGTATTACTCCCCCGTGATTTATTCGGACGCCAATGTCGATTTGACCTCAATAAGCCCTGCATATGTCCTGATCGTGCCTCCCTTAGGCTGCCGGGCCGCAAGATGCTGATGATATTCTTAGACTCGACCGTTGACCTACGTGGCGTTGTTGGTGACAGAGTATACCTCAGCAAAGGGTTCCACCGGGACAGCGCATCTGGCGCCGGATAGGCTACTGCACAAGTGAGTCGGTGAGTCGCTCACGGGATCCCTGTCGGACCAGCCTCATGTACTATAATTAGAACACGCTGAAGCCCTCACCGCACCGCTAGTGCAATTCCCGTGGCTCTCGCAGACCTCTTTCGTCGCTCGCAATATCTGTACAAATACAAACTAGACAACGATCGAGACGGATGTGCGCGCCGTATTTATGGCTCACTCACCTCAAGAGAACTAGTGGTGCTCCCTCATGCGATTAGAACAAGACCTTCATCAATGCGAATCGTGGGGCCTCCACGCCACAGACTTTTTGGTCACTTCTCGCCCACGCCGCGCTCGCCGTTAAGTGGGTTTGCAGCTTCGCCGTCGCAGAGGGACACAGGGCAGAAAGACGACTAGGTCGGAGTGGGAGTCGTAGTTGAGCCATGTATGATGTCGTACTTGGAGCGAGTGCGGCGTTCTTGTCGTTGCCCCACCCAAAAAAAACTAGATTTCCCGTTTTGTCGTGATGAAACCTTTGTCTTTTTTTTTTGGAAAGTGCCTTTGTTCTCTCCTGGTCTTTTTTTTGAGTGGACTCAAGCTTTACGGATCATTTCCTTGCGGAAGCAATGATAGAATTGCTAACTGGCGAGAATTTGGTGCTGGACAACCGCCGAAGCATGGGAGTTGCCGTGAAGATCGCCCGCGACCCTTGCCGCGGCACCTCGGACTAGCAGTTCGACAGTGTTATATAATTACTGTAATACTGACGATACATACTGCATACAGAGTACTGAAGTATCGAACCGTTCAGAGTATTCCTACTGTATTCCTCAGTGACTGCATCATTCGAGCCCTATTACAATCATGCACGCAACAGGTGCCTATCGTCCCGTTTGTGCTGAGTCAGACCTCGGATTTGGCTTTCCGCAAGACGAACCAAGTACACGTTGTGATCGATCGCAACTAGCGGCCGTCCTCACTCAACTCGACTAGTGCAAACCCTCATTGTCCTCTCAACAATGTCTTCTCCTAGCCTTCAGTTGATTCGCGATGCGTTGGATAATTACGCCGAACAAATGAAGATAGATCTCCACGACAACCCCTTCGCCGAACAGATCAAGGCCTGCGACTCTCCTGCTGCCATCCTTCAGCTACTCGAAAAGAAAAAGGACGAGTTCAAGGAATATCGGGACAAGAATCGGAACTTCATCGATTGTCTAAACCCGGTCGTGCAATTCGTTCACGCCTTCTCTGCAATTCTTGGTGAAGCAACTAGTCTCGTGAGCCGCGACCGCAAGCGATCGTTGCGATCTCGCCTTTCTTAAAATTTTTCTTCACCAGATCCCATTTCAACCTGCAAAGATGATCTTTGTCGGCATCAATGTCCTCTTCACCGTATGCGTTTTCCTTCGTTTTGTATCGGCCAACATGCCCCTCTGATATCCGATCGTATCAGGCGGCCGAAGGTGTCAGCGCGAGTTACGATGCCCTTCTTGAACTCTTTGAGTGCATCGGAAACTTCCTCAAGCGCCTCGACATTTATACCAAGATCGACTTGAGCCCTTCGATGACCGAGATAATCGTGAAGATAATGGTCGAATTGCTTTCCATCCTTTCTCAGGCGAAGAAACAAATAAAACAAGGCCGATTCAGTGAGCCATTCCATTCCGTGTTTATAGGTTGTTGTTCCTGAACTCGTTGCAGAGCAATTCGCCAAGAAGTTGTTAGGCGACAGCGAGATCGAAAATATACTGCGTAGATTGGACCGACTCACGCAGGACGAGGCCCGGATGATGGAGGCGCACATCTTGGAGGTTGTCCATGGTCTTATGAACAATATGAAAGTGGTCATGGATGGTGAGTGAAGCGCCTTGGTCGACTTCGGACATCTGATCAGGTTGTTGTCTACCGTAGGTGGCGAGGCGTCGAGCGTCGCGATCCGGACGACTCTCGGTGCGTTGAAATATTGTTTATGAATTATATCTCGCGCTTATGGTGAAACTCTAGTGACTATGCAAGACGTCGTGAACGAGATAAACAAAATGAACCGTGTGTTGTCTCGTCCACAACGCATAGCTCCGGAGGATAAACAAACTCGTCTCACAGGTGACCGTTTACACGATAAATCTATTAGTTGGCTTTCCCCGCCAAACCCGTCGGAAAATCAAGTGATTGCCCGCAGACGTGTTAGCGACGGGTCTGCCGTGTGGTTTACTCAAGGCGGTAACTTCAAGGAGTGGAATGCGAAGGGATGTCTTCTGTTGATCCTTGGCAAGCGTAAGTGATTCTAGGGTCTTCCTTTCATGGCAACTGACGGCAGCCCCTTACAGCGGGATCGGGGAAGAGCATTCTGTGGTGCGTGCCACATCCGTTTACCTCATCGAGTTGTATTCATATTGACATTTGTCAACTAGTTCCACCGTCATCGAGGAGTCCATGGCCCTACGTGACGCGGGATTGCGCTTGACGGCTTATTACTACTTCGACTTCAGAAATGTGGCAAAGCAAGACGTCCGTGGCTTACTATCATCCCTTCTAGTGCAGCTCTGCGCTAAGTCAGACCCTTGCTACGAAATCCTCTCTCGCCTTTATTCCACATACGATAATGGATCACGGTCGCCCGATGACAATGCCCTGGTCATATGCCTCAAGGATATGCTGTTGCTCCCTGAGCAGCCGGCGATCTATCTCATCATAGATGCTCTCGACGAGTGTCCCAACACATCTGGCGTACCTCCTCCACGCGATGCCGTCCTTGGACTTATAGAAGACCTTGTTGAGTCACGACTTCCGAATCTACGCATTTGTGTGACCGGTCGTCCCGAGGCCGATATCCTCGAAGCCCTCGAGCCTTTGGCATCTCATTCTGTTTCTCTTCATGAAGAAGACGGTCAAAAGCAGGATATAACTGACTATGTCACCCATGTTGTTCATTCGGACCGCAAGATGCGAAAATGGAGAGCGGAGGATAAGAAACTGGTTATCGATACGATCTCTGAGAAGGCCGACGGGATGTAAGTAATCGTTATCACTAAATCTTAACTATTTCTCATTCTACCATAGGTTCCGATGGGTGTATTGTCAACTGGACGCGTTGCGTGTCCGCATTCCGGGAACAATTGCGCGGGCCCTGAAGGAATTGCCTCAGACATTGGATGAAACATACGAGCGTATCTTGTTGGGGATCGACAAGGATAGCGAAGAATACGCCCGCTGCCTTTTTCAGTGCCTCTGCGTCTCCGTCCGCCCACTTCGCCTCGCAGAGCTCGCAGACGTCCTTGCCGTTCTATTCGACGTCGGAGGTGATTCGGAGGACCAGATAGATTGGCGCTCTGAGGACGCGCAGAAATGCTTGATATCGACCTGTTCCAGTCTAATCACTGTCGTCAATGTAGATGGTTTCCCGGTCGTTCAATTTGCGCATTTCACGGTCAGGGAGTTTCTGGAATCTGACCGCCTTGCCAAGGCAGGAGACCGTCTCTCTCGATATCATGTCCTCCCTCATTCCGCACACACCACTCTCGTGCGAGCTTGCCTCAGCATCTTACTTAGCCTTAATGGCCAAGTCGACAAGAGTGTGGTAGAAAAGCAACCACTTACCATCTATGCGGCCCGGCACTGGGTCGAGCATGCCAAATTTGGGACCGTGTCGTTGGATATCCAGGATCTGATGGAGCGTCTCTTTGACCGGAACATGCCATCTTTTGCGGCATGGGTCTGGATGTACGACCTTGATTATCCCTGGGAAGAACATATCGTAACTGCGCGTCCGAAGGAACCCCGGAGATCTCCATTATACTACGCTTCACTCTGTGGTTTTCTCCGCATTGTAGAACACCTCGCAGTCACCTGCCCAGAGGATATCCATGACAAGGGCGGTCGCTACGTGACCCCCTTGTATGCTGCAGTCGTCAACCGAGAGTTTGATGTTGTTCGTGCACTACTTCGGCATGGCGCGGATGTCAACGCCCCGGGTATGGACGGGGGCAGTCCATTGCATGGCGCAGCAATGAGCGGTGATTGCGACGCAGTGCGATTGTTACTCGAGCATCAAGCAGACGTTAATGTTACCCGGACCGGCGAAACAGACTCGACTCCGTTGTTTATGGCGGCATATTGTGGTGCACTGGAGGTATGCCGGCTGCTGGTAGATCATGGGGCACATATAGATTCCCAGGATGAAAATATCAGGCCCCCATTGCAAGCTGCATCAAAGCTCGGGCATCCAGACGTCGTGAAATATTTGATTGATTGCGGTGCATCCTTAGATTCGCGCGACGAAGAAGGTCAAACTGCATTGGCGATGGCATCACAATTTGGAAATGCGGAGGTCGTGCGTATTTTAATCGAGAGTGGTGCGGATGTAGCGTCCCGTGATAACGATCAGTCAACACCATTGCACCAGGCGTCAAAACATGGGCATCCCAATATTGTCCAGGACTTACTTGTTAGCGGTGCTGATCCAAATGTGCAGGACAAAGATCTCCAGACTCCGTTGCATCTGGCGTCATCCGCAGGATACCTCGACATTGTTCGGCCACTCATCCAACACGGCTCAGACCCGGATAAGATGGACCGACACGGAGAAACACCATTACACCTGGTGCTGCGGGACGAAAATCCCGAAGTGGCGCGCTTCTTAATCGAGCATCACGCAAATCCCACGCTTAAAGATAGTTACGGCCAGACTCCATTGCACCATGCATCGCGATACGGACTCCTCGACCTCGTGGAAATACTGCTTGAAGCCGGCGTAGACATCGACGTGCGGAATGAAGATGAGAAGACTCCCTTGCAGGTCGCATTAGGCGGCGGGAAGCTCGATGTCGCTACTTTTCTCATTGAGCGTGGAGCGGATGTGAATGCCGAGGATCACGACCTTTCGTCGCCACTCCATGACGCATCAGCCAATGGACATCTCGAGGTCGCGGAGTTGCTAGTAAACCGCAGCGCAGACGTCGATAAACAAAGCAGCTCTCAGGAAACACCATTACATCGTGCATCGGGTAATGGAAAGCTTGATGTCGCGGGTTTCCTCATCAAACGTGGTTCAAGTGTGGGCGCAAGAGACAGCGAAGGCCGGACACCATTACACGCAGCGGCTCGAGGGGGTCATCTGGATGTTGTGAAGCTGTTGCTGGAGTTTGGAGCGGATGCTAATGTGCGCGATCACCGCGACAAATGCCCCTTCGACATGGCGTCCCGCAATGGGAAGGTCGAGGTCGCAAGGTTTCTGGCCGAGTGCATGAGTTTGGCCCCGCCGGAACTTGAAGCGGCATCTCAGGATGGTTCAGATGTCGATGAGTTGTTGCCAGAAGATACAAATGGAAGAAGTACCAGTGACAAAGACACCTCAAGTAGCGAAGACGAGATGAGCCTGCATGTTGCATCGGCACGAGGACGGTTGACGGTCATTGAATCTTTACTGGATCGTGGGATTGATGTCAATTCTCGGAACTCCGACCGCGAAACCGCATTGCACGTGGCATCGAAAAAAGGGAGATTGGAGGTTGCACGGCTACTGATTGATCGTGGCGCAGACGTGAATTGTCGTGACAGGGACGGTGTTACTCCGCTACACGAGTCGTCTACTTGCGGACATCCCGACATTGCTCGGTTGTTACTCGATCGTGGTGTCGATGTCGACACGAAAGATTACCATCGCTTCACCCCGTTACACCACGCGTCGATCGAGGGGCACTCTGAGGTTGTACGGCTGCTAATCGAACGGGGGGCAGATGTCAACATAGTTGGCTATTACCGGATGACACCACTCCGAGTGGCACGTTTCTATGAGCAGCGTAGTGTGATACAATTGCTGATAGAGCATGGCGCGACTTGAACTGAATTACATCTACTGAATTACGAAGTTACTTGGACCCCCGATTCATGTTTTATCCACTAGTACGATCGAGAATACGGTAGTTTTGAATTACCAGCGATCTTTGCGACCTCACGTCAGTCGTTCATGACATTGATACGTCGTCTTCCTGTAAACCTGGAGTCAAGCCAATCATGTCGGTTAAGTCGATCCGTGCCCCCGGGACTCCTACAGCGAGCACTTGAGAACGACGTTGTGCGCAAGCATACTACAAAACCAGAGGGGTACATGTAAAGCGTGTCGCAGCATCGTCCACAAACTCCGAGACACAAATGACACAAAGAGTGTATTCTGGGGACCGGTAGTCCGATTATGCTGAGATTTCGTATCGGTAGGCCTCGAAGCATTCTTGAGAACAAGTACGTGGCTTGCCTTGTGCCACCGTTCTGAAGGAAGCCTTACTTTGCTCGTGTCTTCCAATCTTCTTATTTGATCTCGCTTTTGTCCCTGTGTCTCGACATATGCATGACTGCTTGGCATGCCTGAAATGTCGAAGAGGGGATATAAGGTACGCGAATGTCTACACCTCAATAAAATAACATCACTCGACATTGGGGCTGTCTCCTCCGGCGCGCTGCTTCCTCCTCCCTAAAGACCAGTCGGCTATACCCCACGAGCGTCTAAGAGGGCCGTACCAGCCCTCGAACATGAGTTGTACACTAACGAACAGACACGCGCGAGCCCCAAATAAGGAGCCAGTACCTGTACATGCGCATTACAATCAACAGGGCCGCAGGCCGAGGAGACATGTCCACGTGTCTGCTCAGCTTCTAATCAGCTCGTGCGTAAAGTATCACGCATCGTCAACGCTGAGAACAAACATGACCGGCTTTGCATCCTCCATTAATCAAAAGTTGAACACCCCGAAGCCGCATACATGTGGGGGTTGTCCCCTAACTGCGTGAGAACATGAGACAACAATAGAGCATCCTTTCGCTAGCCCCGCAAACGAAGCGGGCGCACCCACACATATCAACGACGACCATAGCGCCTCCTTCGCCACAATTTCTGGCGGTATGAATAGTGCGAAGGACAAGCCCATTCTAAGAGCCATGAGCCCTGGTCGTGCCAACGCACAATGAATGTGAAGACGCCACTGCTGATAAGTGCAGGTGTCACGTGCGCCAGAAACTGAGCGCCGAATAATTGGCGTCAGCAATGAAGCGTGCCATATTCCCAGCTGAATCGAATTTGTCTGCGAGTGTCCATAGGCAAAAGAGATATCATGGCAATAGAAACTGTGTTGGATGCTGAGAGTGCTAGTAGATGTATGCGCGAATGGGGACGTACGATCGCAAACCAAAGATGGTCGTTACTAGATGTCACGCGCGGAAAGCGGGAGTAGGTTGTGTGACGACCCAAAGTATGCATGACGCGGACCGCGACAGCATGCGTGGTGTGAACGGGTGTATCCATGGCAAACAAAACGAAGGGCGAGAAAGTTGAGGGCTAGACCAAAATAACTGAAGCTCAATCTCTGAAATTGTTTGAAGGTGGGTCCCGTAATGTCGAGCCATGCAAAGGGAGTGGATGCAAGATACTTCTGCTGTGTGGACAGAACGAGCCTCTTGGTGCTTAGTGACCCTTGCGCGTGGTTATGACATATGCACCCGAGAAACTGCCGGGTGTCACGGACGCGCTATTTCTGCCCTATTTTTCTGTATTTTTACGGATTTATTTGGTGGAGATACGAGACTCCAACATTGTGCTCAAACATCCAAGACCTTATCATTAGATATGATAAGATGGTTAGTCACGTGATATGCCAACATGTGCACCCCAAGCACGTGACCCTGGGAGAGTGACTTCCTTATCGGATGTTACCTCTTTAGGGCACTTTCCTCATTAGTATAGTAAGTTTCTCATTGGACGATAAGCAGGGAACATTCTAGATAGTTCTAGACTACGTTGTCATAGGGTTGTGACTCATAGATAAGGACACGTCATTGTTCTGTCAGCGTTAATGACTGTGCATCAGTCAGCACAATAAGATAACGCTATTATTAGACACGACGCGTCAGCGTCTGACTCATTACTATTACACTTACCTTTAGTAACAAGGTTCTATAGTAATTCGAACTCAGCCGCAGCATAGTATATAAACCCTCATGTAGCGTCCTGAGTGGAACCAACTTGTCCTCTTGGTTCTCCACTCAGGTGCGTATTTCCCTTGTACTTCCCTTACCTCTCCAATGTTGAACTTGTCCTCTTGGTTCTCCACTCAGCGTGCCACAGTGTGATCACCTAGCCTTTGGTCTTGCATAAAGGCCTCAAGTGTGCTTACTCTCCGCTGTGCCTGTACGTTCGGCGCGTGACTTGTCTCCGCGTTAGGCTTGGGTGTACCCCAGTTCAGTTCACTAACTTTCACCTTGGTCTAGTTGTATGCGATAAGTCATACCGCTACACCGGGCACATGAACATGGGAAGTCCTCTAAGGCTTGATCAGAGCCAAGATGGCGAGAGAAGTAGCGAGTACATGCAACATACTAGTAAGGAAGAATGCCGAGGTATATGAGAACTTGAAGGATCGTCGTTCCATACGGACAGGCATAAGCAGTACGAGGTCTGTCAAGAGGGGATGAACCGGGGAGGCTAGGGTACATGTATGCATATTTCAGAGGGAGAGCTGCGCGCTAGGGGCGGGGAGGTGGGGCCAAAGGAGTTGTGCCTCGTATCACTGACCTATTTTCGAAGAAAGCCAGCAGCACAGTAGCTGGCGTTCTTGGAAAGCGCATGAGACAGTTTGAATGTGTGAATGACCACTGGTGAAATGAAACTGACCAAAGCCCTCATGTCCGGTCGCCACGGAGAGTAAAATATCAAGAGAGGATTTCTGCACGCCATAGTTACGGTGAGTTTGGTCCCAAAACAGCGACATTGTCGAATGGGAGCAGGGAAGAGCCGAAGACAGTGAGGCCTAGTGAGGGGCTGGTGTGAGAACAAATTGGGTCAGCCGTCTCTGGCTGAAACTGGGTCGACGCTCATCTCCCCAACCACGACAGCACGCACTCTAGTTGCTCCTTCTCACATCACCTCTTCCTTGCCTGTCTCACCTTCCTCCTTTTCATGGCCGAGTCGATGCCTACACCTCGTGCCTTTCGCCCAGGGTAACCGTGAGACCTGCACCATGGTGGATACGCACCAAATGAGCTGCTATGTCGATCAATATGACCACGATCGCGTTGCGTTCAGATTTGGACCGTTCACGTATCGTTGGAGTCTTATCGATGAATTCGGAAGCTGTAGAACCATCGGGTAGCTACACAAGTCAGGTGCGCCTCTACTGGTGGTAATATCTCCTTCATTCGTTAATTGCAAACCCTCACTTCACTCAAGACTTCGCTATGCGCTGTGCCTCACTTCAAATCCTCGGCCGGCACACCACACCTCTTCCTATCTCGTCCTTCGTAGTCTCATGTGCGGATCACAGGTCGGCAGCGTCTAACCCGACATGGCGATTGACATCCTCTATCTAGTTGCGACCAGCTCGATGTTGTCGAGGCGATGCGGGTGATATGACTTGAGGTGAGTTATGTTAATTTTACCCACCATTTGATGAGGGAAGTGGGCGGCTGAGGGTCTTGAAAGGGTGCGTGGTTCCGGAGTCCTGCTATATTAGCCTAAAGTGTAGTAACACATAACTGACACAGCTCAGTGTTGCAATATTTCTTTATAAAGTGCTCCTTCCTCCTCCCTTTCAAGTCAGTCCGAGGAACCCGCATAACAGGCCCCCCTCGACAAGATCGACACTGTCGCACCTGCCTCCCCCGAGAGTTTGATGCTTTTACCAAATTCATGTCGCAGTTGCTCGAGCGAGCGCGGTTTCCTCACCCTCTTTATTACCATCATCGCTCTTCTTCTCATCGCGAATGTCATTTGGCGAGTTCGTATGGGACTGACCAGATTACGAGTTTGGCGTGGATCACACCCCTGCGAGTCATTTGGATGTCAATGTCGATTTGATCGTCGATATGCTCTGTAGATGTGTGTATCATACCTCCCTGCTGGACCGTAAGACGCTGACTGTATTCTCAGATTTGACCGTCGACCTGCATGATGTTGGTGACAGATTATACCTCAGCAAAAGGATTCCACCAGGACGGCGTATTTGGCGCTGGATAAGCTATTGCACAAGTGAGTCGCTCACGTGATCCCTGTTGGACCAGTCATGTATTATAATTAGAACACGTCTAGGCGCACGGCTAATCTCTTCCATCGCAGATCTCTTCCATCGCTCGCTCGATTTGTACAAACCAGACAACAATTGAGGCTGTACGCGCCGTATTTATGGTTCGCTTACCTCAAGAGAACTAGTGGTGCTCCTCCATGGGATTGAACGAGACCCTCATCAATGCGAATCGTGGGGCCTCCACGCCACAGACTGGTGATATTGGCCGTCGCAGGGTCAGATGACGCAGGTAGCATCGCCGGCCCCCGATTCCTCACGGAGCGTCCTGCGCAGCGAATGAACTAGTGGAACGCTCCGCGCGCACGCTACTCCCAGGTGGCTGGGCGGAGGTCAGATCGCCCTACAGCTCGACCTGCAGGCGGGCCTCGAATTATGCCAGCTCTCCCGCAAGCTCACCGACTCCCACTTCTCACCTGCCTCAGTCCCGCTTCCGTTCTCTAGGCCGCACGTCGCCAACAGTGGCCACGAGTGCCGGGGTACACCTGGCTTTGGTCACTTCCCGCCCACGCCGCGCTCATCATTAAATGGGTTTGCAGCTTCGCCGCCGCAGAGGGACACGGGGAAGGATGACTAGGTTGAGGTGGGAGTCGTAGTTGAGCCATGTATGATGGAGCGAGTGCGGCATTTGTGTTGTTTCTTCACCCAAAAAAACCAGATTTTCCGTCTTGTCGTGATGAAGCCATAATTTTTTTTTTTTCTGTTTTCTGTTTTGGAAAGTGCCTTTGTTTTCTCATTGTCGTTTTTTCGAGTGGACTTAAGCTTTACAGATCACTTTTCCTTGCGGAAGCGATGATAGGATAGCCAACTGGACACGGTCTGCGGTACTCAGAAACAAAAACTCACCAAAGCTTGCTTATAAGTAAGTTTTGATGCGCTTGTTGATGAACACTGTGATGGGCGGCACTGGCAACACAGGTAACAGAGTTCATGATTATGGGCGGTGGTGCTAGTCAACATTCAGCCAGTTGGTGTGGACATGGGGCCTCCGTGACTCAGGAAATCAAACTCAATAGTGCGAACTTGGCAAGGAAGTTCATGAACGTTCATGGGCCCCACTGTGACAAGTGGGACGTGGAACGTGTGAGCTCCCTTCCGCAAGGCAATGCATCATCACCGGATCACGCGTGACTCCGAGTCCGTCCGTGTCTTGGACCCCATTCCAAATTTGTTAGTACAGTGTTCTGAAACTTGACTTCAATACCTCAGAGGATCAGCAACGTCAGTGATAGAGACACTTTCTTTCTCGATTTGGAGATCCAGTAGCCATGTATCACACCAAAATCAAGGAGAACATGGAGCCGGACTCGGAGGTAGTTAATGAGGTGGTCAAGTGCGGACTCGGAAATACTACAACCTTTGATCGTGATCGTGACAAAGGCTGAGATTAGTCATTTCTCCGCGGGAAATTCGCGATGATCGTGACTACCCTCTATGATTGATTGCAACTTGAACTGGCGGCCATCCTCACTGAACTCGACTACTGCCAACTCTCTATTCCTTCTCAAAAATGTCTTCCCCGAACCTTCAGTTGATTCGCGATGCGTTGGATAATTACGTCGAACGAATGAAGATCGATCTGCAAGACAATCCGTTCGCCGAAGAGATAAACGGCTGCGATTCTCCCAGTGCCATCCTTCAGTTACTCGAAAGGAACAGGGACGAGTTCAAGGAATATCGGGACAATAATCGAAAGTTCATTGACTGCCTCAACCCGGTTGTGCAATTCGTTCACGCCTTCTCTGGAATTCTTGGCGAGGCAACTAGTCTAGTGAGCCGCGAGCGATCGTCACGGGGTTTTTATTTTTACTTTTTAATTATTTTACTTTTTCTCCACCAGGTTCCATTTCAACCTGCAAATCTGGTCTTCGTCGGCATCAATGTCCTCTTCACCGTACGTATTTTCCTTCGTTTTCTATCTTCCAACATTCCCCTGATATGATGTGACATCCGAACTGAATACGCCAGACGGCCGAAGGTGTCAGCGCGAGCTATGACGCTCTCCTTGAACTCTTTGAATGCATCGGAAACTTCCTCAAGCGTCTCGACATTTATACCAAGATCGACTTGAGCCCTTTTATGACAGAGATAATCGTGAAGATAATGGTCGAATTGCTTTCTATCCTTTCCCAGGCGAAGAAACAAATAAAACAAGGACGACCCAGTAAGCGCTTCCTTACCGTGTGTATAGTCTCTTGTCCTGAACTCATTCCAGAGCAATTCGCAAAGAAGTTGTTGGGGGACAGCGAGATCGAAAGTATATTGCGTAGATTGGACCGGCTCACGCAGGACGAGGCCCGTATGATGGAGGCGCACATTTTGGAAGTTGTCCACGGTCTTATGAACAACATGAAAGTGGTCATGGATGGTGAGTGAAGCCCATTGGTTGATTCCGAACATCTGATCAGGTTGCCTATAGGTGGCGAGGCGTCGATCGTTTCGATCCGGACGACCCTCAGTACGCCGAAATATTGCTTATTAATCATATCCCGCGCTTATCGTCAAACAGTTACCATGCAAGAGGTCATAAACGAAATAAACAAAATGAATCGTGTGTTGTCTTATTCACTATGCGTAAATCGGAAGGAGAACTCGTCTTGCAGGTGACCGTTTGCACGAGAGATCTATTACTTGGCTTTCCCCCCCAGACCTGTCGGAAAACCAAGTAGCCGCACGCAGAGATATCAGCGACGGGTCTGCGGTATGGTTTATCCGAGGCAGCAACTTCGAGGAGTGGAACGCGAAAGGTTGTCTTCTGTTGATCCTTGGAAAACGTAAGCGATTCCGAACGTGTTTCCCTTCCACGGGAATTGATGGTGGCCTGTTACTGTAGCGAGATCGGGGAAGAGCATTCTGTGGTCTGTGCCGCGTCCGTTTACCTCGTCCAGCTTTATTCATATTGGTATTACTAGTTCAACCATCATTGAAGAGTCCATGGCCCTACGTGACGCGGGATTGCGCTTGACGGCTTATTACTACTTCGACTTCAGAAATACGGCAAAGCAGGACGTCCGCGGCTTACTATCATCCCTTCTCGTGCAGCTCTGCGCCAAATCAGACGCTTGCTATCAGATCCTTTTCCGCCTTTATTTCCACCTACGATAATGGATCACGGTCGCCCGATGACAAAGCGCTTGTCAAATGCCTAAAGGACATGCTCGGTCTCCCAAAGCAGCCCACCATCTATCTCATCATAGATGCTCTCGACGAGTGTCCTAGCACCACTGGCGTAGTTTCCCCACGCGATCGGGTCCTTGCGCTCATAGAAGACCTTGTCGAGTCACGCCTTCCGAATCTTCGCGTCTGTGCGACCGGTCGTCCCGAGGCCGATATCCTAGAAACTCTCGAGCCTTTGGCATCTTACACTGTTTCTCTTCATGACGAAGACGGGCAGAAACGGGATATCATCGACTATGTCACTTCTGTTGTGCATTCGGACCGCAAGATGCGAAAATGGAGAGCGGAAGATAAGAAATTAGTTATCGACACCATCTCTGAGAAGGCCGACGGGATGTAAGTAATCCTTTTCACCTGACCTTAATTTTATCTCATTCGATCATAGGTTCCGCTGGGTTTTTTGCCAACTGGAAGCGTTACGTCGCCGCATTCCAGGAACGATTGCGCGGGCCCTGAAGGAATTGCCTCAGACTTTAGACGAAACATATGAGCGTATCTTGTTGGGCATCGACAAGGATAGCCGAGAATACGCCCGCTGCCTTTTTCAGTGCCTCTGCGTCTCCGTTCGCCCACTTCGCCTTGCAGAGCTCGCAGACGTCCTTGCCGTCCTATTCGACGTCGGAGGTGATTCGGAGGACCACATAGATTGGCGCTCTGAGGACGCGCAGAAATGCTTGATATCGACCTGTTCCAGTCTAATCACTGTCGTCAATGTAGATGGTTTCCCAGTCGTTCAATTTGCGCATTTCACGGTCAGGGAGTTTCTGGAATCTGACCGCCTTGCCAAGGCAGGAGACTGTCTCTCTCACTATCACATCCTCCCTCATTCCGCACACACAACTCTCGCGCGAGCTTGCCTCAGCATCTTACTCAGCGTTGATGACCAAGTCGACAAGAGTGTGGTGGAAAAGCAACCGCTTGCGATCTACGCGGCCCGGCACTGGGTCGAGCATGCCAAATTCGATGGCGTGTCATCGAGTATCCAGAGTCTCATGGAGCGTCTCTTTGACCGAAATACGCCACAGTTGTCGGCATGGGTGTGGATATACGACTTTGACCATCCTTGGGTGGGACAAATGACAACTGTGCGTCCAAAGGAGCCAGAGGGATCGCCGTTATACTATGCTTCGTTCTGTGGCTTTCCCTACATTGTAGAACACCTCGCAGTCACCTACCCAGGGGATGTCAATGCTAGGGGCGGTCGATACGTGACCCCCTTGTATGCTGCAGTTTCTAACCGAGAGATTGATGTCGTTCGTGCCTTACTTCGGCATGGCGCGGATATCAATGCGCCGGGTGCTGATGAATTAACTCTTTTGTACATCGCGTCAATCTGCGGTGATCGCAATGCGCTGCAATTGTTACTCGAACACCAAGCAGGCGTTAGCACCGCCACGACCGACGAGGCAGACCAGGCATTGCAATTCGCAATAATAAGCGGCACGCTGGAGGTTTGCCGGCTGCTAGTAGAGCGTGGGGCACGTA
The DNA here is from genome assembly GCA_025766275.1 of Lactarius indigo. Lineage (NCBI taxonomy): Eukaryota > Fungi > Basidiomycota > Agaricomycetes > Russulales > Russulaceae > Lactarius > Lactarius indigo. Next base: position 164,578 of record JAFKAC010000049.1, on the reverse strand, counting down.
TAGATTCCCGGGATGGACTCGGAGGTTCCGCGTCTTCATTGCAAACCGCATCAAGAGTCGGGCATCCGGATATCGTGAAATATTTGCTTGATTGCGATGCATCCTTAGATTTCCGCGATGAAGAAGGCAAAACTTCATTAGCGATGGCATCACAATTTGGACGTCCGGAGGTTGTGCGCATTTTAATCAAGAGTGGCGCGGATGTATCATCCCGCGATAACGATCAGTCAACACCATTGCACCAAGCGTCAAAGCACGGGCATCTCAATATCGTCCAGGACTCACTTGTTAACGGTGCAGATCCAAATGTGCAGGACAAAGATCTCCTGACTCCGTTGCATCTGGCATCGTCCGCAGGGTACCTCGGCATTGTTCAACTACTGATCGAACACGATTCGGCCCTGAATAAGACAGACCGGTACCAAGAAACTCCACTACACCTTGCGCTGCGCGACGAAAAACTCGAAGTTGCGCGCTTGTTAATCGAGCATCATGCAAATCCCACGCTTAAAGATAGGGACGGCCCGACTCCGCTGCACCATGCATCGCGAAACGGGCTCCTCGACCTCATGGAAATTTTGCTTACATGCAGCATAGATGTCAATGTGCGGAGTGCAAACGAAAAGACTCCCCTACACCTCGCATTAGGCGGCAGGAAGCTCGACGTTGCTGCTTCTCTCATTGAGCGTGGAGCGGAGGTAAATGTCGAGGATGTTGACCTTTCGTCTCCACTTCATGACGCATCGGCCAATGGACATCTTGCGATCGTGGAATTGCTGGCCGAGTGCGGCGCAGACATCGATAAACAAACCAGCTCCCAGGAAACACCGTTACATCGCGCATCTAGTAACGGAAAGCTTGATGTCGCGCGTTTCCTCATCAAATGTGGCTCAAATGTGGGCTCAAGAGATAGCGAAGGGCGGACATCATTACACGCAGCGGCTCGAGGGGGGCACCTGGGTGTTGTAGAGATGTTACTGGAGTCGGGAGCGGATATCAATGTGCAAGATGGCAAGGGCGAATCCCCCTTCGACGTGGCGTCTCGCAATGCGAAGGTTAAGGTCGCAAGGTTTCTGGCCAAGCGCATGGGTTTGGCCCCACCAGAAGCGGGGTCTCAGGACAGTCCAGATGTCGATGAATTGTTGCTGGAAGATGATAAGAATGTCGGAAATGACGAAGATACCCCCGATGGCGGAGACGAGTTGACATTGCATGTTGCATCGGCACGCGGACGCTTGACTGTCGTTCAATCTTTACTAAATCGTGGCATCGACGTCAATTCTCGGAACACGCACCGCCAAACCGCGTTGCACTCGGCATCCGCCAAGGGAAGATTGGAGGTTGCACGGCTATTGATTGAATGTGGCGCAGATGTGGATTGTCGTGACAAAGAGGGTCATACTCCGCTAGACAAGTCGTCTCAATCTGGACACCTCGACCTCGCTCGGTTGTTACTCGATTGTGGTGCCCATGTCGACACGATATGTCAGTATCATTTCACCCCATTACACCACGCATCAGGAAATGGGGACGCCGAGGTCGTGCGGCTGCTAATCGAACAAAGGGCTAATGTTAACATGATCGGAGATTATGGTATGACACCACTCCGAATGGCGAGTTTGGGGGGGAACCATAGTGTTGTGCGATTACTGATAGAGCATGGGGCGACTTGAACTGAATCGCACCTGCTTGAACTACGAAGTTACTTGGACCTTCCAATTCATGCTTTGTATCTCAATGCATCGGATAAATATTAAACGGTTCTCTATAGATAACATTGGTTTTGGAAACCAGGTAGGCCTGATAATGCTGAGGTTTCGCACCGATGGGGCCTTGAGGGCAACTGGAAGGTCACGCGGACACATATGAAATACTCGAGTGCGGGGGCACGGCCTGCCTTGTGCCACCGTCCCGAAGGAACCCTTACTTTACTCGCATCCAAAAATCGTCTTATTATACCTCGCTTTATCCCTGGGTCTCTGTGCACGCACGATTGCCTGGCGTGCCTACGAAGTGAAGATGCACTCGGTTGATATGTTTCCCCGGCCTGGTGATTCCTCCCTTGTCGATCAAAGCTTAGTCAGCGATACCTCTACAAACGTCTAAAAAGACATACCAGCACTCCAACATGAGTTGTACATGGGAAACAGGCACACGCAAGCACCAAATAGGTGACTAATGCTGCACGTGTGCATTACCAAAAAAAAAAAAAAGGCGCATACTGGGACATGCTTTGCATCGCCATTAGCGTTCTTCGACAGCGCGTCACACGGATCAGGTGTGCAAATAGTCCTGGTGGAGAGGAACAGCCAAAACCCTTATCCACGGGCACTACTAAGAGCAGAAACATTCCTGCACGCCATGATCGCGCTTAGTTTGGTCCCCAAAAAGCGACATTGTAGAATGGGAGCAGAGAGGCGATGTAGAGCAGAATGGAGCTGGGGCAGGGGCTGGTGTGAGAATGAATTGCGTCAGCCGTACCTGAATGGGCCGAATTGAGCCGACGAGACAAAAGGTCGTCTCTTAGCACGCCCGATCAATGGCACATACTTGGTACCTCCTCCGCTCCTCCGTCTGTCCCACCTTCCTCTTTATGGTTGAGCTGACTGACCCCGTGCCTCGAGCTTTTGCCCTTGTTTCTTGAGTTAGAGTAACCGTGTATGAGTCTAATGAAATGATGTGACGATCAATACAACCACGGTCGCGTTGCGTTCGGACTCGGATCTGGACCGTCCACGTGTCGTTCCTTGTGTTCTAATCAATGAATTGGGAAGCTGCGGAACTATCAGGAAGATGTGAGAGTCAGGTGAGCCTCCACCTGATCACATGTCGCCTTCATCACATTCGTTGATCAGCAACCTGAAGCCATCACACTGCTATGTGTTATGCCTCACTACGGCTAACTTATGATAGTCATTGACTGCACCTGTATGTTCTCTCGTCCTTCCGGTCAGCCACGTTGTCCCTGGCAGTCATGATTCTCGCCACGTCTCAAACTTCGTCCAGTGGGAGTCTCGTAGTGAATCTACAGCCTCTCGGTGATCCAATTTCCTTTTCGAGTGTTTCCTCCTCTAATATTCTGCATAATTTGTTGCATCTTGTTATTACCACTGCCTCCTCCCAACGACTCACGCTCCAAAGCTTACCTACGAATCAGTACAGCATTGCGCGCTACGAGCAACAACCAGCTACCATCTAAGAATTATGGGAGCCTTCAGGCCTTCGGGTCTGGCGTCGAGCAGGTCCGCCACACTATCACGCATTGCACGACAACTTTTACCCAATTCCTTGACCACCGCGCCACACCTCTTCTGGTCTCATCTTGTCGTAGTTTCCCGTACGAATCACCCCCCCCAACGCGGAGGGACGCCTAGGTTGGGGCGGGAGTCGTAGTTGAAATCGAGTACGATATTGTACCTCAGCGAGTCTGCTGTTCTCTCGTCTCCCACTAAAACTGTCTCTCGTCATTGCGTAGTGATGAGCCATAGTATCGTTCGGGGGGGAAGATTTTTTGTTCTCTCGTATTTATCTTGCGTGGACTCACAACTTGAAGCGCGTTTGAAGAAGACCTCGACGTTGGTTGATAAGCTATATGCCAATGTTCACTCGCGCGCGCCCCCCAGGCCTCAGGTTTGCAGTTCACTTGGCAGTTCACTAGTTAATGGGACATGCAGAGCACTAAACCGTTTAGCTCATCGGGGTATTCCTAGCTAGGTGAAACCTTTGGTGACTGAAAATAAATTTGCGACCGGCGCCAATCGTGACGGACCGGCGACCGGCGACCTTCCAGGCCGGGACTGTCAACACCGTCCACGCTGCGACTCGGACTCTTGCAACAGGTGGCCATCCTCATTAAATTTCACTACCCCACAATGTCTTCTCCGAACTTTCAGTTGATTCGCGACGCATTGGATAATTACGCTGACAAAATGACGATAAGTCTAAAAGATAATCCGTTCGCCGAAGAGATCAAGGGCTGTGACTCTTCAAGTGCCGTCCTTGAACTACTCGAAAGGAACAGGAGCGACTTCAAGGAGTACCGAGACAAGAATCGGAAATTCATAGATTGCCTCAACCCTGTTGTGCAATTCGTTCATGCCTTCTCTGGAATTTTTGGCGAGGCAACTAGTCTGGTGAGCCGCGAGCGGCGATCGTCACGTTCTCATTTTACTCTTTCCCGACCAGGTTCCGTTCCAACCTGCAAAATTGATATTCGTCGGCATCAATGTCCTCTTCACTGTGCGTTTTATCATCCATTTTGAATCGGCCAACCTTTTCCCTCTGATACTCTCTGATACTCAATCATATCAGGCGGCTGAAGGAGTCAGCGCGAGCTATGACGCTCTCCTTGAACTCTTTGAGTGCATCGGAAACTTCCTCAAGCGCCTCGAAATCTATACCAAGATCGACTTGAGTCCTTTGATGACCGAGATAATCGTGAAGATAATGATCGAATTGCTTTCCATCCTTACCCAGGCGAAGAAACAGATCAAGCAAGGGAGATTTAGTAAGCACTTCCTTACCGTGTGTATAGGCTCTTGTTCTGAACTAAATCCAGAGCAATTCGCAAAGAAGTTGTTGGGGGACAGCGAGATCGAAAGTATACTGCGTAGATTAGACCGGCTCACGCAGGACGAGGCCCGGATGACGGATGCGCACATCTTGGAAATTGTCCACGGTCTTATGAACAATATGAAAGTGGTCATGGATGGTGGGTGAAGCCCATTGGTTGATACCGAACCCATGATCAGACTATCGTCTGTAGGCGGCGAGGCGTCAACCAGTGAAATTCGAAAGGCTCTCGGTACGTCCAGACTATGCGGCCCGGGCGTACCGTATCTTGCGCTCATGAACATGTCCCAGTTGTCATGCAGGATGTAGTAAACGAAATAAACAAATTTAGCCGTATGTTTTCTCATCTACCTTAGGTGGCTCCAAACGGTGAACTCGCCTCACAGGTGATCGTTTGCACGAGAACTCTAGAAGTTGGCTTTCTCCCCCAGACCCGTCGGAAAATCAAGTGATTGCACGCAGAGATATTCGCGATGGATCGGCGGTGTGGTTTACCCGAGGCAGCACTTTCAAGGAGTGGAATGCGAAGGGTTGTCTTCTGTGGATTCTCGGTAATCGTACGCGATCCCAAAATCTTCATTTCGTTTCTAGCGACTGACCGCAGCCTGTCGCTGTAGCGGGATCGGGGAAGAGCATTTTGTGGTGCGTGCCACATCCGTTTACCTCATCTAGCTACATTCATATTGACATTTGACAACAGTTCCACCATCATTGAAGAGTCAATGGCCCTACGTGACGCAGGATTGCGCTTGACGGCCTATTACTACTTTGACTTCAGAAATACGACAAAGCAGGACATCCGTGGTCTATTATCATCCCTCCTTGTACAACTCTGCGCCAAGTCAGACTCTTGCTACCGGATTCTTTCTCGCCTTTATTTCAGCTACGACAATGGATCGCGGTTGCCCGATGATAAAGCTCTTGTCCAATGCTTGAAGGACATGCTACAGCTCCCCGCGCAGCCGGCGATTTATCTCATCATAGATGCCCTCGATGAGTGTCCCAACACCTCCGGGGTAGTGTCTCCACGCGAACGTGTCCTCGAACTCATAAAGGACCTTGTCAAGTTACCCGTTTCTAATCTTCGCGTCTGTGTGACCAGTCGTCCCGAGGCTGATATCCTGGATACCCTTGCGCCTTTGGCATCTCATACGGTTTCTCTTCACGACGAAGATGGTCAAAAGCAGGATATTATTGAGTACGTCACCACTGTCGTTCAGTCGCAAAAATGGAGTGCAGAGGATAAGAAACTGGTCATTGATACCATCTCCATGAGGGCTGACGGGATGTAAGTAATCATTATTACTGGACCTCAACGTCTTCTCAATTGATCATAGGTTTCAGTGGGTTTTTTGCCAACTGGAAGCTTTGCGTCGGCGCATTCCAGGAACGATTGCGCGGGCCTTGAAGGAATTGCCTCGGACCTTGGATGAAACATATGAGCGGATCTTACTAGGCATCGATGAGGACAGCCAAGAATACGCCCGCTGCCTTTTTCAGTGCCTCTGCGTTTCCGTCCGCCCACTTTGTCTTGCGGAGCTCGCAGATGTCCTTTCCATTCTATTGGACACGGGACGTGATCCAGAGGACCACATAGATTGGCGCTCTGGAGATGCTCAGAAAGCTTTGATATCGGCCTGTTCCAGTCTAATCACCGTCGTCAACGTCGATAGTTCCCCGGTCGTTCAATTTACGCATTTTACGGTCAGGGAATTTCTGACGTCCGACCGCCTTGCCAATGCGGGCACGCGTCTCTCTCGCTATCGTATCCTCCCTCAATCCGCACACATCACTCTTGCGCGACTCTCCCTCAACATCTTACTTGGCTTTGATGGTCGAGTCGACAAGAGTGGCGTAGAAAAACAACCACTTGCTATCTACGCGGCTCGGCACTGGATCGACCATGCCAAATTCGAGAGCGAGTCACCGCCGGAGTCACCGGGTATCCAGGATCTCGTGAAGCGTCTCTTTGACCGGGACGCGCCACATTTTGCGGCATGGGTCTGGATATACGACTTTGATCGTCCTTGGGAAGAACAAATGACAACGATGCGCCCAAATCAACCAAGGGCGTCCCCATTATACTACGCTTCGCTCTGTGGTTTACCCTGCATTGTAGAACACCTCGCAGTCACCCGCCCAGGGGATGTTAATTCTTGGGGCGGTCACTACGTGACACCATTATACGCTGCGCTTGCCAACCGAGAGTTCGGGGCTATTCGTGCATTACTTCGGCACGGCGCGGATATAAATGCCCCAGGTATGAAGGGGTTCAGTCCATTGCACAGCGCATCATTAGGTGGTGATCTTGACGCGGTGCGAATATTACTCGAGCATCGAGCAGACATTAACGTTAAGAAGTACGAGAAGGAGGGCGTATTCACCTTGGCCTTCACGCCGTTGTATTTTTCGGCATTGGCTGGTCAACTTGAGGTCTGTCGGCTACTACTGGAGCACGGAGCAGACATAGATGCCCAAAAACAAGGCACCGAGTCACCGTTGCAAGCGGCATCACGAGGCGGGCATTCTGATGTCATGAAATTTTTGCTTGACAGCGGTGTATCCGATTTCCCCGATCGCAAAAACCAAACTGCATTGATGACAGCATCAGCATGCGGACACGCGGAGGTTGTGCGCGTTTTAATCGAAAACGATACGAATGTAGCATCCCGCAAATCCAAGATATCGACTTCATTGGACCTGGCATCGACGGGGGGCAATCTGAATGTTGTTCAAGTCTTACTTGATAACGGTGCTGACCCAAATGGACCGGAAGGATGGTCTGACTCTCCATTGCATCGGGCATCAGACGCGGGGTACCTCTGCGTTGTTCAATTGCTAATCCAACACGGTGCATCCCTGGAAAAGACGAACCGTGACCAAAAAACGCCGCTACACCTGGCTTTGTGCAAAGGGAACTTCGACGTCGCGCGCTTCTTAATCGAGCACCATGCCAATCTCACGTCCGAAGATCGGTACGGCCAGACTCCGCTGCACCATGCATCACGACATGGAGCCCTCGATCTCATGGAAATGCTACTTGAAGGCGGCGTTGACGTCAATGTGCGGAATGCAAACCGGGAGACCCCGTTGTATCTCGCATCGGACCGTGGGAAGCTCGAGGCTGCCGGTTTCCTTATTGAGCGTGGAGCGGACGTGAATGTCCAGGATACTAATCTTTCGTCTCCGCTTCATGCCGTATCAACCAACGGACACCTCGGGGTTGCCGAGTTGCTTGTTGAGCAGGGCGCAGATGTTAACAAACAAAACGACTTTCAACGCACCCCATTACATTGCGCTTTGGATAACGGAAAGCTCGAGGTCGCGCGTTTCCTCATCAAGTGTGGCTCAAATTTGGCCTCAAGAGATCGGGACGGGCGGACATCTTTACACGAAGCGGCAAAAGTGGGTTACCTAGATATTGTGGAGATGTTGCTGGAGATGGGGGCAGATATCAATGTGCGGGATAGCCGAAACAGATCACCCTTCGACTTGGCGCCTGGCTTCTGGGAGGACGAGATCGCGATACCTCTGGCCAAGCGCTTTGGCCCGCCCGAACCTGTCAATCCTTGGAACGGGAACCGCAAAACCCCATTGCACGTAGCATCAGAAAAAGGAAGATTGGAGGCTGTACGCCTTCTGATTGATCAGGGGGAAGACGTGAATTGTCGTGACGATCAAGGTCACACTCCTCTAGACCTGTCATCTCAGTCCGAACACCTCGACGTCGCTCGGTTGTTACTTGATCATGGTGCCGACATCGACACAACTTGTCAGAATCGCCTCACTGCATTACACAACGCGTCGTCTCAGGGACACTTCGAGGTCGTGCAGCTGCTGATCGAACGAGGGGCCAATGTCAACGCGGTTGCCCGTCACGGCTTTACACCACTCCAAGGAGCGCGGTTGAATAAGAGGAATAAGGTCGTGCAATTACTGATAGAGCATGGTGCTACTTGAACGGAATCGTACTTTCTGGACTACACATTTACTCTTGGATTTCCAAATCGTCCTTTATCCCTGACACGCGCTATGTAACCGATGATCAATGAGCACCGATACTAAGTTACTGGTACAGTACTTGCTGTTTAATTATCATCGACCCTTGCGACGTCAGTTGGCGTTCAGGACATAAAATTGGTTTTAAAGGACAGGGAAAAGTAAAACCCGGTGCCCAGAGGATAAGAGCAAACGCGCCCATAAACGGAAGCGTTTTCTTGCCCAGGGACAGTGCAGTCCGCCAACTTAGCTGTTTTATCATCACTACCTATTGGTCTTCACAGTAGCTTCGACAATGCCATGCATCGGTCCCCTTCCCTCCAGGCGCCTCACTGAACCCAAAACGGAGAGCTAGGCAGTGAGTCTCGAAGCCAGGTCACACACGCTTTCCGCTAATTCCGGCAAGATGTTATACTCGGGGGTGCTGTACAATGCGAAGATCGTCTGCAGGACGCCCCCTCTGGGCCAGCAAGTAGTTGTGCCAGTTAAGGTATGGATTACGGTTTGACGTGTTCAGGCTGTGGAAGACGAACGGAGTTGGGTACGCTATGGCCAACACGTACTGAGCGTTGTCGTTCGCCTCCGAGCCGGAATTTCCTGGATCGTACCCACCTCCACTGACCCTGACGACGTTGAAGGTCACCGCGGCCCTGTCGGAAATTTATCCATAAATAGCCGCAGGTCATCCGAGCTCGGGTACTGCCCGAGGAAGCCCTCAATGCCGAGCCTATTCAGGCCCGGTGCGGTGAGAACGCAGCTCATTTTCTTGTACAAAAAAGGTAGGTACGATGGTGTGACGTTCATGTCGCGACTCGAAAGTACCACTGCTCCTCCGCTTGGGCACTCTATTGATGTTTGACGGGATGCGTGGCGAGCCTAAGTACGTTGTCGGGGCGACAATCTTCACGTGCGCGTGCAGTTCCGCTGGGAGCCCGTATCTAATCGTGTAGAGAACGGCGAGTTCGCTGGTAGAACTGGTAAGGTGTGCCGGTCGTTGGCTTGGGACACCAGCACGTCGCTGACCGCCAGCCAGCTGCCGCCATGAGTCATTGAGACCACTGAAGATGGGGCTCTGTGCTGCTTAAACCATGAATTGACGAGGTCAAGGGTGTCTCAGCGCGGCGTGACCATCTCAACGACCCGCTCCTTGGATAAGTGTATCTTATATCTGCAACAGCGCAACGGTACGCATGGGTACATTCGTGAGCGGAGTAGTGGATGACGTACTTTGGATAGGCGAAGGAGGACATCGACAAAGGCGCCCTCACGTTGGACTTGAACGCCATGTAGAGGTCGATCGTAGCTCCGGAGAGAGGGTAGCCCAGAATTACTCAGTATTCAGGCTTATTTCGCCGAGTTTATCACGCGCTCATCTCACGGTCCGGTCCGCTCTGACCGCTTCATTTGTGCGCGAAGGGGAGGGACTACACTAGTGATTTGAACATGCGTCCTGATCTAATTGGTAGAGTGAGATCGATTTTGCGCTTGGGAAGTGGTGGTGCATGCATTACCAGTGATTCGATATTACTAGGAGGTAAATTTGTATGCCCTTCGCAAACTGCCAAAGCGCAACCTACCTCGTTTGGCGCGCCTACATTACTCTGCTCATACGCTCCATAACGGCAGGAGGGGATTGGGGAATTACGAGTCATTTTCATTTACTTACTTGTAAAAATAGAAAACAAACAGGAATACAATAAACTTGACAAGAAACGTAAAACAAAAAGCGAGAAACTGGTCCCCCCACTTTTTACTTTCCGGTGAGCAACCCGCACCGGAAAGCCTCGTTTAACGGACACACAATCAGACACCTCTCCATCCTGGGTCGTCGCTCATCCATATGCATAGGGCGCTGGCTGATCCGTGTGCAACAATCAAGACGCCATGTCAAAATATCCAGTCCTGCCACCCCTATGGCAACAATCGTTTATGCGCCTGACAAGTTCTCACTTAGGAACAAAGCGTGGATGATAATCTCGGCGTGGTGAGCTTGTCTCTGGTGACAAGTGACTGCACCATCTCGTCATGCGATTACGGTATTGAACTCAAGGGCGACTACAGCTCGACCAACAGCGAGGTGTCGAGCTATGCCAGCTCGCCGATGCTCCCGTACTCCCCCTACTCGCCTGCCACGGTGTAGCCGCCGCTCTTTGGCCGCACGCTATCCAGCAGCTACCCCGGCACGCCGTCCGGGCTCGGACTCTCCCCCGGCCTATTTGGACCTGACCGCCAGGCGGTATTAGTGGCAGTGGGTTGCGCATGCCAGCAACAGCGGCTACGCTGAGCTCACCAGCGCTGGGACTTGGTACGCTTGGACTTGGCACACCTGCCTTTGGTCACTTCCCGCCCACGCCGCGCTCGCCGTTGAGTGGGTTTGCGGCTCCGCCACCGCCGAGGGACACAGGGAAAAAGGACGACTAGGTGGGGGTCCGAGTCGTAGTTGAGCCTTGTATGATGTTGTACTTGAAGCGAGTACGCCTATCTTATCGTTTCCTACTTAAAAAAAATTTATCCCTCTTGTGACATCTTCGTGTGGTGACATGTACAAAGATATGGGTTTTTTTTTTTTGGTTCGGAAGCGCGTTCTTTTCCTCCTAATGTTGATTTTCAGTGGACTCAAGCTTTATGTATCACTGTCCTTGCAGCGGCGATGACAGGATTGCCAGCTCGCGAGAATCGGTGTTGGACAAGCACCGTGACCAAGGCGTGGGAGTTGCCGGGAACGGGAAGACCGTCAGTGTCACTGGCAGTGTGGCGCTCAACACGCGACCACCTCGGCCTAGCAGTTCCACAAATGATCTGTGAATTAACTGTGACACCGGCGACACACACTGAGCCGTTAAGAGTACTGTATAGTATTCCTAGCTAAGTGAAGTCGTTGGTGACGGTGTCATCCGTGCCATCACGCGACCGGCGCCTATCGTGCAGTGCCAATCGTGACCTAAGGTTTGGTTGTCCGCCTGACGAACGAAGTACAGTACACGCTGTGATTGATTGCAACTAGTGGCCGTCCTCACTGAACTCGACTATTACCAACTCGTTGTCAACAATGTCTTACTCTAACATTCAGTTGATTTGCGATGAATTGGAGAAGTACACCGAACAGATGAAGATAGATCTCAAGGACAATCCGTTCGCCGAAGAGATAAAGGGCTGTGACTCTCCCGTTGCTATCCTTCAGCTACTCGAAAGGAATAGGGATGAGTTCAAGAAATATAGAGACAAGGGTCGGAAGTTCATCGATTGTCTCAACCCGGTTGTGCAATTCGTTCATGCCTTCTCTGGAATTCTCGGCGAGGCAACGGGTCTGGTGAACCTCAAGCGATCTTCACATTCTCCTTTTTTTTATAACTCTTTCTCCACCAGATTCCGTTCCAACCTGCAAAGCTGGTCTTTGTCGGCATCAATGTCCTCTTTACTGTGCGTGTTTTCCTTCGTTTTGTATTGGTGCACATATCCGACTGATATCCGATCACATCAGGCGGCTGAAGGAGTCAGCACGAGCTATGATGCGCTCCTTGAACTCTTTGAGTGCATCGGAAACTTCCTCAAGCGCCTCGAAATCTATACCAAGATCGACTTAAGCCCCTTGATGACCGAGATAATCGTGAAGATAATGATCGAATTGCTTTCTATCCTTACCCAAGCGAAGAAACAAATTAAGCAAGGGCGATTTAGTAAGCACTTCATTACTATGTGTATATGTTCTTGTTCTGAACTAAATCCAGAGCAATTCGCAAAGAAGTTGTTGGGGGACAGCGAGATCGAAAGTATACTGCGTAGATTGGACCGGCTCACCAAGGACGAGGCCCACATGACGGATGCGCACATCTTGGAGGTTGTCCACGGTCTTATGAAAAATACGAAAGAGGTAATGGATGGTGAGCGAAGCCCCTTTGTTGGTTTTGAACTTCTGAACAAGTCCGTCTAGGTAGGGAGGCGTCGATCATTGCGATCCGGACAACTCTTGGTACGTTAAGGGATTGCTTACAAATCATATCCCACGCTTAGTGTCGAACGCTAGTTACCATGCAAGAGGTCGTAAACGGAATAAATAAAATGAATCGTGTGTTCTATTATCCACCATCTACGGATCAGAAGGGTGAATTTACCTCACAGGTGACCATTTGCATAAGAGATCTATTACTTGGCTTTCCCCGCCAGACCCGTCAGAAAATCAAGTGATCGCACGCAGACATATTCGTGACGGGTCTACGGTGTGGTTTACCCGAGGCAGCAACTTCAAGGAGTGGAACGCGAACGGTTGTCTTCTCTTGATCTTCGGAAAACGTAAGGGATTTCAACATTTTCCTTTCACAACAACTGACGCAGTTCGTCACTATAGCGGGATCCGGGAAGAGCATCTTGTGGTGTGTGCCACACCCATTTACCTCGTAGCTCTATTCATATTGAAATTTGTCAACCAGTTCCACCATCATTGAGGAGTCCATGACCCTACGTGACGCGGGATTGCGCTTGACGGCGTATTACTACTTTGACTTCAGAAATACGGCAAAGCAGGACGTCCGCGGTTTACTCTCGTCCTTTCTCGTGCAACTCTGCGCTAGGTCAGACCCTTGTTACGAAATTCTCTCTCGTCTTTATTCCGGCTGCGATAATGGATCACGGTCGCCTGATGACAAAGCGCTGGTCATGTGCCTAAAGGACATGTTATTGCTTCCTGAGCAACCAGCGGTTTATCTCATCATAGATGCTCTCGACGAGTGTCCCAACACGTCTGGGGTACCACCTCCGCGCGATGGCGTCCTTGAGCTCATAGAAGACCTCGCCAAGTCGCATCTTCCGAATCTTCGCATCTGCGTGACTGGTCGTCCCGAGGCCGATATCCTAGAAGCTCTCGAACCTTTGGCATCTCATACCGTCTCTCTTCATGACGAAGACGGCCAAAAGCAGGATATAATTGACTATGTCACTTACGTTGTCCATTCGGATCGCAAGATGCGGAAATGGAGAGCGGAGGATAAGAAACTGGTTATCGATACGATCTCTGAGAAGGCTGATGGGATGTAAGTAATCGCCATCATCGGATCTTAACTCTTTCTCATTTGGTCATAGGTTTCAGTGGGTCTTTTGCCAACTGGAAGCGCTGCGTCTCCGCAATCCAGGAATGATCGCGCGCGCTCTGAATGAATTGCCTCAGACCTTGGATGAAACATATGAGCGAATCTTGCTAGGCATCCACGAGGACAGCCGAGAACACGTCCACTGCCTTTTTCAGTGCCTCTGCGTCTCAATCCGCCCACTTCGTCTTGCGGAGCTCGCAGAGGTCCTTGCCGATCTATTTGACACCGAACGTGATTCAGAGGGCTATATAGATTGGCGTTCTGAGGGTGCACAACAATCTCTATTGTCGGCCTGTTCAAGCCTAGTCACTGTCATCAATATCGATGGTTCGCCGGTTGTTCAATTTACGCATTTTTCAGTCAGGGAATATCTGACGTCCGACCGCCTTGCCAATGCGACGCAACACCTCTCTCCCTATCATGTGCTCCCACGTTCTGCCCACACCATTCTTGCGCTCGCTTCCCTCCACGTCTTACTCAGCCTTGATGGCCGGCTCGACAAGAGTATGGTGGAACAACGTCCTCTTGCTATCTACGCGGCACGGCACTGGATCGACCATGCCAAATTCGAGGGTGTGTCATCATCAAGTATTCAGGAACTCACGGAGCGTCTCTTTGACCGGGGAAGGCCAATCTTTATGACATGGGTCTGGATATACGATTTTGATCGTCCTTCGGAAGGACAAATGGCAACGACGTGCCCAAAACAACCAGAGGGATCCCCACTATACTACGCTTCACTCTGTGGTCTCCTCCACGTTGTAGAACATCTTGCAGTTACCTGCCCGGGGGACGTCAATGGTCGCGGCGGTCACTATGTGACACCATTATATGCTGCGTTCACGAACCGAGAGTTTGACGTCGCTCGTGCATTACTTCGGCATGGCGCAGATATAAATGCCCAGGGTATGAGCAAGTTCAGTCCATTGCACAGCGCGTCATTAGGCGGCGATCTTGACGCGGTACGGCTATTACTCGAGCATCAAGCAGATATCAACGCCAAGGCGTACATGCGCGAGGGCGGCTTTACCTTAGTCTGCACCCCGTTGTATTTTTCGGCGTTGGCCGGTCAACTGGAGGTCTGCCGGCTACTACTAGAGCACGGAGCAGAGATATCTACCATGAAGGGTACTGAGTCCCCATTGCAAGTAGCATCAAGGGGCGGACATTCGCGAGTCGTGAAATTGTTGCTTGACAGCGGCGCATCCGATTTCCCCGGCCGAAAAGGCCACACCGCATTGACAACGGCATCAGCACGTGGACACGCGGAGATCGTGCGCATTTTAATCGAGAGTGACGCAGATATAGCATCCCGCAAATCCAAGATGTCGATATCATTGAGATTGGCATCAGAGCATGGGCATCTCGATATCGTCCGGGACTTACTTGTTAGCGGTGCTGATGTTCAGAGCAACGCTCACGAGACACCATTGGATCTGGCATCTCGCGGCGGATACCTCGCCATAGTTCGATTGCTAGTCCAACACGGTGCGGTCTTGGATAAGACGGACCTGCGCCAAGATACCCCGCTACACCTGGCATTGCGCCACCGAAAATTCGAAGTCGCGCGCTTCTTCATCGAGCATCGCGCAAATATTATGTCCCAAGGTCGGGACGGCCAGACCCCGTTACACCATGCGTCACGACAAGGAGTCCCCGACCTCGTGGAAGTATTGCTTTCAGCCGGAGTAGACGTCAACATACGCGATGCAAAAGAGAAAACTCCCTTGCACACCGCCTCAGGTTTCGGGAAGCTCGACGTTGCTGGAATCCTCATCGAGCGTGGAGCGAATGTAAATGCCGAGGATGCTGATCTTTCGTCTCCACTTCATAGTGCGTTATCCAATGGACATATAGAGGTTGCGGAGTTGCTAGTAGAGCGCGGCGCAGACGTCAATAAACCAACCAGCTCCCAGGAAGCACCATTACTTTGCGCATTGGGAAGAGGAAAGTTTGAGTTCGCGCGTTTCCTCATCAGATTTGGCGCGGATGTAAATGCCAAGTGTGCTGATCTTTCGTCCCCACTTCATATCGCATCATCCCATGGACATCTCGAGGTTGCGGAATTGCTGGTCGAGCGCGGTGCAGACGTCAATAAGCAAAATGGCTCTCAAAGATCCCCATTACATCACGCATCGGGTAATGGAAAGCTCAAGGTCGCGCGTTTCCTTGTCAAGTGTGGCTCAATTGTGGGCTCAAGAGATAGCGAGGGGCGGACATCATTACACGCAGCGGCACGAGGGGGACACCTAGACGTTGTGGAGCTGCTACTGGAGTCGGGAGCGGATATCGATGTGCGGGACGGCAACAATGAACCACCCTTCTTCTTGGCTTATCGCAACGGAAAGGTCGAAGTCGCGGCCTTTCTTGCCGAGCGCTCCGCTCCACCGGACATCGATCGGCTGTCTCTGGAAGATGAAGACAAGATGACACTGCATGCCGCATCGGCACGTGGATCCTGGAGAGAGGTCGAATCTTTCTTCTATCGCGGGGCAAATGTCAATACTCAGAACGTAAACCTACGAACCCCTTTGCACGTGGCATCGGCGAAAGGAAGATCGGGTGTCGTACGCCTTCTGATTCGCCGCGGCGCAGACGTGAATTGTCGTGACAGGGGCGGTCACACTCCGCTACACATGTCATCTCATTTCGGACACCTCGACATCGCTCGGTTGTTGCTTGATCGCGGTGCCCACGTCGACACGACAAATCGGGATTGTCTTACCCCATTGTACTACGCTTCATCTCAGGGGCACTTCGAGATCGTGCAGCTGCTGGTCGAACGAGGGGCCAATGTCAACGCGGTTGCCCATCATGGCTTTACACCACTCCAAGGAGCGCGGTTGAATAAGAAGAATAAGGTCGTACAATTACTGATAGAGCATGGTGCTACTTGAACGGAATCGTACTTTCTGGACTACATAGTTACTCTTGGGTTTCCAATACGTGTTTTATCCTTCGTTATCATGTAACCGATTCGATGATTGATGAGCACTGATACTACAGTCATGGGCCGGTCAGTGAGCCAGCCGAATTTCTCTGGCCTCGGAAAAACTAGATATGATTCTTTGTCTCAAAAAAGCATTGCAGGGGCCTTTTACAGTTATGAATAAATAGATTACTGACTATCATCAGTAAGATATAGGGGGGGATCTGCGTCGACTTAAGGATCTGTAGAAAGTCCATTATCAGGGAGCAGATGCCTCAGTGAGCCAGTCACATCACACGTGAAGATTTCGAAATTAGCTAGTTTTGGAAGTGGGGCTAACTATCTACAGTAATACAGTATTGGACTACACTCACTTGCTTGTTCAACCAAGTGTTCAACATTCACTTGTCATCATCTTCATTATCCATGGGAATTCCACCATCGTCCTCCTCCTCCTTGAATTAGGTCATGACTCATGATGATCCCAACGAGAAGATATTGCCAGTACTATTTTTTTGCTGTTCATAAATCCTGTTGCCTTACCTGTTGCCTTGCCCATCGCTGCTTTATATAATTTACTATATCCGGCTAAAGCATGTATTGGACTTCATTTGGAAAGTGTGATGTGACGGCCCTTATCTCCCCTCCTCAGTCTCACTTCACCACAATCCCTACCCTGGGATTTATCACTGATCTATGTGTGTACAGGGCTTCTATAACCACCCTTTTCATGGCATGTAAAAATAAAAGGGAGTTTATCAGTGATATTAGGCCACAGCATGAAAGTGTCCGCTTTTCAAGCATTTTCTGACAATGATTGTGTTCTCAGACAGGATCAGATGCAATTATTCACTAGAAAATATTAGAGACAACATGAATAATGTGCAACGCTCCTTTCCCTCTTACCACCACCATCCCCTATGTCTTCTGCATACATTGAGTATGATCCAGACAACAATCCATTGTCCAATATTGTAACGCCACTACAGGGGCGTTGAGTACGACCTGTACTAAGTCAGTCAATCGTTCGGTAGTCAAAGCTCGAAGGCTCGACTTCAGCAGAGATGATGCACAAGAGTCACAAGGACGTGCGTCACTTGGACTGTAGAGGAAGGCTAAGACTCGAAGGTCTAGCGAAGGACAAGGATCGGGAATCAAGGGGACTCTGCGCAGACGAGTGTAGTATTACACAAGAAGTCTAGTCTACCGTACAAGCTAGGTATGACTAGGGTTAAATAGAAATCGTACTGTATGACCGTCACAAACAGATGGCGCCATCGCCAAGTTGAGGAAGAAAGGGATGAACATAAAGGGAACAAAGCAAGGACCTATCGAGAATAAAGGAGAATCACGCGGGGTTGCGCGTGAGAGGGAACAAGTCGGAAACTGGCACATGTCAAGCTTTATCAGAAGAGAATGTCGATAAGCAGGGCGCGTGATAGAAACCGGGTAATTGTAAAGTCCGCGTGGTCGTACAGGGCGCGTATAGTGTGGGAAGGAAATAGTAGTAGGAAGAGAGACGCGTCCAAGAAAATCGTAACAAATATGTTCAATGAGACTCTTGATTGTGCCATTGCCTCTGGATGGGTCCCAGCTGACCCTGCTGCCAATCCCCCTCTCCACAACACTGATGATGACAGACGTGGGGTGGACTTCATCCTCGACTGTCTCGCCAATATCGACGCAGATGTCACCAGGGTCAACCTGATGGCGGAGCTCGTTGACATCCTCAATGCTCCTGCTGGCCTCCTTGAAGGCCTTTCTCCCCTGCACTGGCTCGGCCTCAACCCCCTGGTCAGACTGGGTGCTCCTCTTGGCCACTTTGGCCCCTCTCCTCCTCCCCCCCCATTCCCACTTCAGGACGTGCACTCTGCCATCTCCAATGTCCTGGATGAGGCCTTGGCCCCATCTTTTGTCTCCCTGCTGAGAGGTGCCGCTGCGACCTCCCGTGCGCTGGAGGCGATCACCGATCGTCTCAACTCCATCGAAGCCCATATTCGCTCTCCCCCTCCTATCTTGGTGCCTGCTGTGGAGGCCCCGCCCACTCCCTTCCCCGCAGCTTCCCCTCTGAAAATGGACATGGACCCTGCTCCAGTGCCCCCTCCTTCCACCACCCCCCCTGTTTCAAAGCCCTGTGCCCCGAAACCCTCTGCCCAGACTCCTGCACCCATGTCAGCCAAGGCCAAGCCCGCACCTGCACCCACTCCTACCACACCCTCACGCCCTGTTAAACCTTCCTTTGCCACTATGGCAAAAACTCCAGCACGACCCTCCCTGGTCGTGTCTCTCCGCCCGCCTGCTGAAGGTGCCACTAATCCTCCTGCGGTCCATCGCACCCCCCAGGAGATTGTGACCCACCTTAACGCTGTGCTCCACTCAGAAGGACACGCGGTCTCCCCGTCTGCTGCTAGGTGGACAGCTAGGAACAACCTCGTGGTCACTGCTGGACCCAACACCATGGTGCATCACCTCACCTCCTCTTCCCACCTTATCTCTGACAGCCTTGCGACTTTTCTTTCCACTGACTCTTCCCCACTGTAACGAACGCACCTCGACCACGTGACTTACCAGCATCACGTGTTGGACCTCAATGGGAGTATCGTGAATCTGGCTGGGCAAATGCCAATTCCCCTGAAGAAGAAGACGAAGAAGATGGGCTGCTTACACAGCTGCAGCATCGAGAGGAGTATACCCAAGCCGCGTATACGCAGTGTGGACGGTTGGTGGTCACGTGACTAACAGACTCACGTGACAATGTTTCAGTGTGATGTTTGCGTAATACAAACATCACGCAGAACCAGTGTTACGGTCCGCTTGCCTTATCAAGCTTAGAGGTTATTGGGTTCCCTTGTACAGACTTTTTACGGGCCTACGTGCCTACTTTCTAATGTTCCGATAACCATGTACGTTCTGACTGGCTGATGCGTCTGTGCTGACTGATACGATACTGAGGGCCTTATGCCATTGGTTGTACTTATCTATGACTCGGTATGACTCAATGCGATATTAGGGTTTCTGTGCTTGGATCTGACTGCGAACCTTACTGTATACTAGTATATAGGTAGTATGCTGGGACGGAGTATTCCCCAGCTTGAGTTCTTGTATTCTCCTACCGTTCAATAGGACTTCAGGCTTTCCCCTCCTTTGTGACTTATTGTTTGCCTCCCATCTCTCTTTTGGTTGACAGCTGTTCAACTCGTCTTACTCTTATTCCCTGATTATCTCATCAGGAGGCTGCCTTACTCTGACTACTAAGGGGACACTTTAGCAATTCGGCTCGTTCTGTGAGTGGTAGTCACGTGCCAACACCTGTTGTCGGTCCAAGTCGGACAATACGTTTGTAGGAACGTAACACCCACTCCCTGTCCTGGCCAGGGAGAACTGCAAATGGTCTCGTGTCACGTTTCGAACGGTAATTTGTGAACCCTTACTGTACCGGTTGCAACTACGGTGGTAAGGTATATTAGTTGCAGACTTACTTACGATAGCGCGGTGATACGGTAGCACGATAGGAGATATGGTACTGATAGCTGACTGAGCGGTGCCTCGATGACTCGATACTAGTACAGGTACTAGTAGTATTAGTTTTGCGTTGTTTCTGCGATACGTTGGATGCTTTACTAACTGTGACTCATAGCAGTGCTTCTAAGCCTGCTCGACTTGTATTTATAGTGTCTAGTGAAGACCAAGATACGCCATCTTGGTCTTCTTGAATCGTCACTTGTTTCCTTCTTCTTATCTCTCCTTCTCTCTCTCTCTCTCTAAGAAGCGTCCGACTTCGTTCGTGACTTAGGACTATATTTCCATTGGTGCACCTTCGCATGTTCACCCGAGTCAAGACTTGGACCTTCACGTCTTCAAGCTACAGGACATCCGCTAAGTTGTTACCACCCCCACTGAGCTCAAGTCGAGCTAACGTCGTGGCAACGTTACATCTCGCCTCCTTATCAATGGCATCCCCACCGGAGCTTCTCCCACCCACGGACCTTACGCACCCTCTGAACTCCATGCGGCCCTCTTGGCGGACAACCCTGCCTGCCGTGGCTTGCGATTCACACAGCCCCCATCTTGGGTGAGGGCACCTAGCACATACAAACCTGGATCTGTCTCGTCCATGGTGCTGACCTTTGAGGACCCTTTGGGGGACTCTTTGCGTTCACTCCTGGCGGACAAGGTCCTTTTTGCCTTCGGGCACATCGGGGAGTTGAAGCGCTGGAAGGCCAAGCCTAGGAGCAAGGCTACGGCCCCCCCGGATGCTTCCTCCTGAGGACTTGCTCCTCTTTCCCACTTACCCACCCCTTTCATCTTTCTCACACCCCCATCACCCATTCCACACTTATGACCCCCCTTCCCCACTGGTCCGGGCCTTTTTCTATTCGCCTGGGCCCCCACGCCCTTCCGTTTGTATCCAGGCTTCCTTTATGAGGTGCCTCACGCTCCCTTTGAACCTTCTTTATCACACTCTTTTATGACGTGTTTCATAAATCTCCATCTGTTTCGTTTCCCTCCTACTCACTCTCGTCCCCCCACCCCCCTTCCTTGCCATTCGCGGTCTAGCCAGGCCATGAGTCCCCTCTTATGGGGATGTTTCCTGTTTACCTAGTGGAGGTAGTTTAGACTGTAGCTTGGTGACGTTGGTCAGGGTAGGAGCAGGAGTGGCAACATCCGGTGCAACTGAGCGCTCGGTGACTGCTCTGTGGGGTTTACATACAGAGTAGCGGGCTGGGGGTGGAGGACCGGTCTTGTATAGCCTACTGTCCCGGAATATAAACCAGTTTTAAAAAAAAAAAAAAAAAAACATGAATAATGTGTCGAAAATTTTCCCAAAAATCTCCGAGGCAGATTTGTGGCAGGGTGTCGTGTAAAAGCTCAGCGTCTCACTGACCAGTCCTGGCTCACTGACCGGCCCATGACTGTACTAGTACTTGCTTTTTAATCATCATCGATCTTTACGACGTCAGTCGGCGTTCAGGACATGACATTGGTTTTAAAGTACAGGGAAAAGAAAAGCCCGGTGCCCATGCGACAGGAGCAAACGCGCCCATAAATGGAAGCGTTTTCCGGAAATGCCATGTGCCGGTTCCCTTCCCTCCCGGCGCCACACTGAACCCGAAGCGGAGAGCTAGGCAGTGAATCTCGAAGCCAGGTCACACGCGCTTTCCGCTGATTCCGGCGAGATGTTATACTTGGAGGTGCTATACAGCGAGAAGATCGTCTGGGGGATGCTCTTCTGGGCCAGCAAATTGTTGAGCTAGTTAAGGCATGGATCACTGTTTAATATGTTCAGGCTGTAGAAGACGAGCGGAGTTGGGTACGCTATGACCAACGCGTACTGAACGTTGTCGCTCACCCCCGAGCCGGGATTTCTTGGATCGTACCCACCTCCGCTGACCTTGACGACGCTGAAGGTAGCGGCAGCCCTGTCGGTGGGAAATTCATCCGTGAATATCCGCAAGTCATCCGATCTCGGGTATTTCCCGAGGAAGCCCTCAATGCCGGGCCTATTCAGACCTGTTGCAGTGAGAACGTGGCCCATTTTCTTGTCCAGAAAATACAGGTACGATGGTGTGGTGTTCATGTCGCGACTCGCGACTCGACAGGACCACTGCTCCTCCGCTTGGGCGCTTGATTGACGTCTGACGGGATGCGTGGCGAGCCCAAGTACGTCGTCGGGGCGACAATCTTCACGTGCGCGTGCAGCTCGGCTGGGAGCCCGTAGGTAATCGTGTAGAGAACAGTGGAGTTCGCCGCGGCGTGCTGGTAGAGCCGGTAAAGTGCGCCGAGGAGGTCGTTAGCTTAGGACACCAGTACGCCCCCGGCCGCCAGCCAGCTGCCGCCATGAATCATTGAGATTGTGAGGGAGGGCACTCTATAGTGTTAAAACCAAGATTTGACAAGCTCAAGGGTATCTAGACCCAGCGCGACGTCGTGACCAGCTCCTTGGACAAGTGAGCCCTATATCTGCAACGGCGCAGCGGTACGCGTGGGTACATCCGTGAGCGAAGTAGTGAACGACGTACTTTGGATGGGCGGTGCCGTTGACCCCGGGGAGGGTATCAACCAAGGCACCCTCACGTTGGGACTTGAACATTACGTGAAGGTCGATCGTAGCTCTGGCGGGAGGGTAGCCCGCACTTTCCCAATTTTCTGGGACGATACCCCACGAGTGCTTCACGCATATACCGCCCCAATGTGGTGGGAGGGATGTCTCGAGGGGACGGAGCCCTGCGTCGAGGACAGAAAGGACAAGGAGCGAGTGCGCATGGCCATTCAAAGCTAGCGGGATGGTGTCGGGAAGATTTCAAACCTCGAAATAAAACCGGAACACTGAAAGCCTAGTGGAGATGCAGAGCTCTCACCTTGGCTCTCATGGTGCATCTCTTCAGAGTCTTGGTCAAAGTTGAGTTGAATTCGGGGGCAGAAATGTCAGAACGGGAATAGGATGACAACCGCGGAGATACCTAGATATTTGATTTTCCACCACCATTTGTGTGACTTTTCAAGCGTTTGACTGTTCGTAATTGTTTCGCTGAGTTATTCGCAGGCTCATCAAAAGGTCTGGTCCGCTCTGACCGTTTTATTCGCAATCGAGTTGTGTTCTAGTCGGCCTATTCTGCATTTCTGCGCAAGGGGGGAGGAGATACAACGATTTAAAGCGTGGGCGTCCAGACCCAATTGGTACTACAGTACTAGCGTGAGATCAATTTACTGGTGATGGTGTATCAAGCTAGTATCAAGGCACGCACTACTACCGACTTGGGTTCGATATTACTATACTACAGCTGGTTCCATAACGATTGTCCCCTGCCATTTTGAGAACATGGTCGGCCATCCAAAACTCGAGAGCGGGATTCATAATTAAGTTGAGGGAGAAATTCTCAGGAAATCAGGTTATCTCACAGAATTAAGGTTATAGAATAGTTATCTTGTAACAATTGGGGTTATGGAATGGTTATCTGTATTGCTGCGCTCGAGAGCTGTGCCATCTCGGTGGCGGAGTTACCAATTCAAACCTCGCCTATGTCCAAAATTTGGTCACCAGGGGACAATCGTTATGGAACCAGCTGTAAGCAGTAATTCTTCGCAAATTGGCCTCAGGGCGGAATAGGAGTTCTCATTCGAGCCGTCTCTTGCGCGCCGACATTATTACTCTGCTTATTCACCCCAATCAGTAACTATAAGAGGGGATTGGGGGACGAACGAGTCATTTTTAGGTTTTGGTTTCTTTCCGCATGTTGACGTATTTCCTCGTACAAATACTTGAACAAGAAATTTGATAAAAGACGTAAAAAGAAAGAAAGAAAAAGAGACCGGACCCTAACTGTTACTTGCCGAACGTTGTTTAACGACAGAACACAATCGGACACCATTCTCTATGTTGGCTGATGCCGTGTACGACAATAATTATGCGCCTGACAGGTTCTCACTTGGGAACAAAGCGTGAGAACTTATAACTTCCCAGACTCGCTGTCTCCACCACCATTATCAAATTCCACAATACTGCATTTGCTCAAATGTACATAGACGCTAGCCAGGTGTATATTTCTGGATAATCTCTGCCAGTGAGTCGGCGTGGTGAGCTCGTCTAGTGACTGCACCCATCTCGTCAAGCGATTTGTACGGTATTGAAATCGAGGCTTCAACTTGAACCAAGCGCCAAGCTAATCAAGCGCTCTCCCACGTCAAAAGTCGTCTCATTGTCTTGTACGTATGTTCGTCCATGGCACTCGGTCTCGTAGTTGTTCCTAAGGGGCTCTTTGGTTTGGGCGCTACCACGCATTCTATAAGTGCTTGCGACTTTTCATCGTTCTCTCGAAACGTACCGGCCTATCCCTCCAGTCAACCATGTCTAACTCAGGCTTTAAGTCGGTTCTCGATGCATTGGATGCATACGCGGAACAGACGGGGATAAATCTAAAAGAAAATCCGTTCGCTGACAAGGTCCATGGCTGTAATTCTCCCGACGCCACTCTTCTACTACTTCAAACGAATGCGAAAGCGTTCAAAGACTACCGGGACAAAAAGCGGAAGTTCATAGATTGCCTTAGACCAGTGGTACAATTCGTTCACGCCTTCTCTGGAATTGTTGGTGAGGCCGCCGGTTTGGTGAGCCACGAACAACACCTCGCTCTCTATTGTTCTTTACTCTTTCTCTTTTTTTCCCACAAGGTGCCTTTCCAACCTGCAAAACTAATATTCGTTGGAATCGATGTTCTCTTCACTGTGCGTATCTTTCTTATTCACCGACTTGGTCCATCTGATATCAGAGTAATGTTAGGCGGCAGACGGTGTCAGCGCTAGCTACGATGCACTCCTTGAACTCTTTGAATGCCTTGGAAACTTCCTTGAACGCCTCCGTATTTATACTGAGATCTCCTTCGACCCATTGAAGGATATTGTCGCGAAGATCATGGTCGAGTTGATCTCCGTACTTGCTCTAGCGAAGAAACAAATCAGCCGAGGACGACTCAGTAAGTGGGTTCTGGCTATGTGCAACTACCTCTGAACGCATTGTAGAGCAATTCGCAAAGAAGTTGTTGGGAGATAGCGAAATTGAGGCTATACTGAAGAGATTGGACAGACTCACGCAGGAGGAGGCCCGCATGACTGCGGCGCAGACCATGGCCGTCGTTCTTGGTCTTTTAGATAATATGAAGGTGGTCATGGACGGTGAGTCAAGCCGGCTAGCTGCTGATCATCTGGCTGGACTGTTGTCTTTGTAGGTGGCGAGACGTCAATGAGTGCGATCCGACAGAATCTGGGTGCGTTCAACTTGTGCACGTGAATCGGGTGTATCTCGGTCTCATGGACAATACTAGTTACGATGCAGGAAGTCGCAAGCGAAATCAACAAAATGAAGCGTGCGTTATCTCGTCTAATATCGGTGACCTTGATGGGTTAACCTCGTCCCCAGGTGATCAGTTTCAGAAGGATGCGAGGGGCTGGATCTCTCCCCCAGATCCGTCTAAAAATCACATCATTGCACGCAGAAGCTACCACAATGAATCCTCAGTGTGGTTTACCCGTGGCAGCACCTTCAATGAGTGGGTTGTTGCCGGCGGCCTCTTGTGGATACGTGGCAAACGTATGTGTTTCTCAAACCCTACCGATCCTCTCCAGCAGCTGACTGGATATTGGGACTGTAGCGGGATCGGGGAAGAGCATTTTATGGTAGGTGTCATATATGACGTACATATCTCCTACTAGCTTTATATTGACGCTGTCACCCAGTTCCAGTATCATTGAAGAAGCCAAGACCCTACGCGACGCGGGACTGGGCTTGGTGGCTTATTACTACTTTGACTTTAGAGATACCGCAAAGCAGGACGTCCGCGGCTTACTATCCTCCCTCGTCGCCCAGCTCTGTGCTAACTCGGATCTTTGCTATGACATCCTTTCTCACCTATATTCCCAGCACGATGCCGGATCACAGCTGCCTGATGATGAAACGCTTATACAATGTCTAAAAGACATGCTCGAGCTACCAGGACAACCCCAAATTTTTATCGTCGTAGATGCTCTCGACGAATGCCCGAACGACTCGGGGGTGCCATCTCCACGCGAGAGCGTCATTGACCTCCTAGAGGACTTGGTCGAGTCGCATCTTCCGAATCTTCGCATCTGCGTGACTAGTCGTCCCGAGGCTGATATCCAGGAAGCTCTTGGGCCATTGGCATCTTATTCGGTTTCTCTTCATGATGAAAACGGTCAAAAGCAGGGTATCCTAGACTACGTCAGTTATGTTGTCCAGCATGACAGAAAAATGCGAAAATGGAGGGCGCAAGATAAGGAACTGGTTATCGACACACTCTCGCAGAGGGCCGAGGGGATGTAAGTAACTACCATGACTCATTTTGTCAATATTTTTCATTCCCTTACAGGTTCAGATGGGTTTTTTGTCAACTCGAAGCATTGCGTGACTGCTATCCCCAGGGGCTTCGGCGTGCTCTTGACGAGTTACCCGATAGCTTGGACGCGACATACGAGCGCATCCTGCTGAGCATAGGGAAGGCAAAACGAGAATACGCATACCGCCTCTTTCAGTGTCTCGTAGTCTCTATCCGCCCGCTCCGCGTCGAAGAGCTCGCCGAGATTCTTGCCGTTCTACTTGACACCGGAGAGGATTCAGAATATCACGTGGACTGGCGCCCAGAGGATGCTCACCAAGCCGTGTTGTCCACATGTTCCAGTCTGATCACTGTCGTGAATGTGGACGGTTCATCTGTGGTCCAGTTCTCACACTTCTCCGTGAAAGAGTTCCTTACGTCATCTCGCCTCACCAAAGCAGGAGAGGATCTTTCCCGCTTTCACATCCTCCCCCACTCCGCCCACGTCGTTCTCGCCCGAGCCTCCCTCAGCATCCTACTCGATGTTGGCGACCAAGTTGACAGAAACACAATTGAACAGCTTCCACTCGCAATTTACGCTTCTCGGCACTGGGTGGACCACGCCAAATTCGAGGGTGTGTCATCAAGTATCCAGGACCTCATGGAGCGTCTGTTCGATCCAGACAGGCCATATTTTGCAACATGGATCTGGCTGTACGACGTGGACCGCCCTTGGGAAGGACACATGGCAACAGCTCGCCCGAGGCAACCGAGGGCAACGCCATTATACTACGCCGCACTGTGCGGTCTCCGCAATCTTGTAGAATGCCTCGCCACAAGACACCCAGATGACGTCAACGCTAGTGGCGGGAGTTACGACACCCCGTTGCATGCTGCGTCCGCCAAGAGAGAAGTCGATGCTGCGCTGGCATTACTTGAGCATGGCGCGGATATAAACTTCTCAGACGACAGGGGCCGAAGTCCTTTGCACACGGCGTCACGAAGCGGCCGCCGTAACGTGGTGAAATTTCTACTCGAACATCAAGCGGATGTTGACATCCAAGAACGCGGCACACACTGGACCCCGTTGCATTTGGCGGCGCAAAACGGAGAACTGGAGGTTTGTCGGCTACTGGTGAACCATGGGGCATCCCTTGACCAGACTGCTAAAGACCAAGAAACCCCACTACACGTAGCGTCCCGTTTCGGGACTCTCGAAGTTGCTCGCTTCTTAATCGAGGAAGGCGCAAATACGATATCCGAAGATAAACGCGGCAGGACTCCGTTGCACAGTGCATCACGATACGGGCATCTCGACCTTGTGAAAACATTTCTCGAAAGCGGCGTGGACGTCAACGCGCGAGATGTAGACGGGGGTACTCCTTTGGATCTTGCGTCGGCCCGCGGGGACCTCAAAATTGTCTGCTACCTAATCGAGCGCGGAGCGGATGTAAACTGCTACGACAAAGGAGACTGTACTCCTCTCCACGCAGCGGCACGAAACGGCCACCTCGACATCGTGCGGCTTTTGCTCAACTCTGGTATTGGCGTCCAGGTCCGAAATCGGAAGCACGACACTCCACTAATGCTGGCGTCGCGAGGCGGACATATAGAAGTATCACGCTTTCTGATCGAGCATCAAGCCGACGTCAATTTGGTCAGCGATGGTGGATGGACGTCGCTACATTTCGCATCACGAAACGGTCATGCCGATGTCGTGCAGCTCTTATTAGACCACGGGGCAGACGCAAACGTCGAGAATGCGCGTCTCTGGACTCCACTCCATCGTGCATCAGCGGATGGACATCTTAGAGTTGCAGAGTTACTAATCGAACGCGGCGCAGAAGTCGACTCGCGAAATGAGGACCAGCAGACTCCATTGGACCTAGCATCGGGAAAAGGGAAACTCGAGGTCGCACGCTTGTTGATCAAGTACGGATCAAATGTCAATTCACAAGACAGCCAAAGCTGGACGCCATCGCATTCAGCAGCACGAAATGGACATCTCGACGTTGTAAAGTTGCTACTTGATTCCGGCGCGGATATCGACATGCGGGACAAGAATGACAAAACCCCCTTCGACATTGCCCTTGAATACGGGAAGCGCGACGTTGGGACCTTCCTATCCAAGTACTTCGGGAACCTGGAGACTCAACTTGGAGACTCTGCGCGCTCAACTCCATCGGAAGCGGACTCGCAAAATAGTCTCGCGGATATTGTGGAGCCGCATCTGTATGTTGGAGACTCTTCCGACGATGAGAACACTTCGTTGCATAGCGCAGTGGCGAACGGACGCATTGGTATGATCCAGAGACTACTTGACCGCGGTGTAGACGTCGACGAACAGGACAAGCTGCTCCAGACTCCGTTATACGTAGCATCGAAGGACGGGAAACTCGAAATTGCGAAGACATTGATTAAATACGGCGCCGGCATAGATTCTCGAGATACCATTGGCTGGACCCCGTTGCACAAGGCAACACGACATGGGCATATCAAAGTCGTGCGGTTGCTGCTTGATAATGGCGCCGACGTGAACGCCTTGCAGCGGAACTACCAAACGCCGTTGCACATCGCATCGTGTAACGGATACATCGAAGTTGTACGGTTGCTACTCGAACATGGAGCAGATGTGCAATTACGGAATGCGTACGGCAGGACACCATCTCAAGAAGCATCAACAACAGGATACCAGAAGATTGCGCAGTTATTATTAGAGTATGGCGTACGCGGAGCATAGGGGGTTCAACTAATGTGTGCCGCGGTTACAGTACTTTTATATTATTATTTTTTGAATCAATTTATACTACCGGAGTACGGGCCATAGACTCAGACCGGACACTCGCAGCGCATTTTACATGATATCCTAAAACGTATCTAAGGTGCCTCCGTGACTTCCAGCGGCGGGAGAATAATTACGGTGCTAGGGATGGCTTTGGGCTTCCTGGACCATCAGGAAATACCTCCCGTGATAATCGTGATAATTAATAATAATTAAGACTAGTGAACGCTAGCTGTTACTTATGATGTCAATAATTCTTACTCAATATGGAAATTATCCAAGTAGGTTTTTCCTGATGACGGTTGTGCTCGAGTTCACGCCAAGCTTAGTAAGGCCAGTTCCTGGCGTCAGACACGTCAATTTTCGTGTCCCCGTCCGAGGACTCACTATTACTGTACTGTAGTTTAAGGTATCTAACTTTATCTTGTGGAATTTTTAGTTCGAGCTTTCGGTCGTGGCCGAGAACCGGACTCGGGATTATTACAAGTAGATGATTTGGCCGACTGTCCCGTTCGATCCGCAGGACCTCAGAGTTACACTGCCAGTTGGTCGGATGGGTCGTGGACAGTGAGATGTGTATTTCCTGATGATTGTCTTGATGAGCTCGCCTTTGATGACTGCGTCTATCCTTGCATATCTGTCTCGACTCTCCAGAATCGATTACGGCGTGGCAATCAAGCGCCCTACTAGCGTCTACTTTATCATTACCCAAGATCTCGTACCTGAGTTCGTTACACAGCTTTTGGTCAAGTACCTGTCCGACTGGTTGCGTCTTGAGTTCTGCTGTGCCCGCTGTGACCGGTGACCGCTACCAACTCTTCATCGTCCCCTCCAGTCTCAAATATTCTCCTTTCAGCAAGCGATGCCCAACTTTCAGTTGATTCTCGATGCAGTGGATAGATATGCGGAGCAGACTGGGATAAACCTAAAAGAAAATCCATTCGCTGAAAAGGTCCGTGGTTGCGACTCCCCTGGTTCCATCCTCCTACTACTTCAAGAGAACGTGAAGGTGTTCAGAGACTATCGGGACCAAAATCGCAAGTTTATCGATTGCCTTAGCCCCGTAATAAAATTCGTTCACGCTTTCTCTGCAATTCTTGGCGAGGCAGCTGGTCTGGTGAGCTGCGAATAATCCTTCTCTATTTTGTTTTTGTTTACTCTGTATCCGCCAGGTCCCATTCCAACCTGCAAAACTTATCTTCGTCGGCATCAATGTCCTCTTCACAGTGCGTGTTCTTCGAGTCCTGGCTGTTGTATTGGCCTCCCCTCTGATAGTACCATTTATATCAGGCGGCCGAAGGTGTCAGCGCTAGCTATGACGCCCTCCTTGAGCTCTTTGAATGCGTCGGGAGTTTCCTCAAACGCCTCGAAATCTATACCAAGATACCTTTGACCCCTTTGATGACGGAGATAATTGCAAAGATAATGGTCGAGATGCTTTCCATCCTTGCTCAGGCGAAGAAACAGGTCAATCAGGGGCGATTCAGTGAGCGCTTCCTTAAGAAGGCCGTGTCTATAGGTTACTAAACCGTTACAGAACAATTCGCAAAGAAGCTTTTAGGGGACAGCGAGATCGAGAGCATAATGCGGCGATTGGACCGGCTCACACAGGACGAGGCTCGCATGATGGATGCGCACATATTGGAGGTCGTCTACGGTCTTATGAACAATATGAGAGTTGTTCTGGACGGTGAGTAGAACCCCTCAGTTGATTTCGAGCTTCGAATCAAAAAGTTGTCCCCGTAGGCGGCGAGACATCAACCAGTGCAATCCGAAAAACTCTTGGTATGGTCGAATTACGCAATTATTCGCATCCAGAGCCTCACTCATGGACAATCTTAGTTACCATGCAGGAGGTGGTAAACGAAATAAACAAAATGAACCGTATGTTGTCTCGTCCATTTTATGCGGCTCTTAAAAGTGAAATCGCCTCTACAGGTGATCGTCTACATGACAAATCTAGAAGTTGGCTTTCCCCACCAGATCCATCAGAAAATCAAGTAATTGCGCGCAGGGAAAATCATGATGGATCTGCGGTCTGGTTTACTCGAGGCAGCACCTTCGAGAACTGGAACGCGAACGGTTGCCTACTGTGGATCCATGGCAAACGTACGTGATTCGTCCTTTTGTCTCTACCAACTAACGGCAACTCATCACTGTAGCGGGATCGGGGAAGAGCATCCTATGGTGGGCGCTATAACTGTATGCCTTGGAACGCCCGATTTATATTAATATTTGTCGTCCAGTTCCACCATTGTCGAGGAGGCTATGGCCTTACGTGACGCGGGATTGGGATCGACTGCATTTTACTACTTCGACTTCAGAAATACCGCAAAGCAGGACGTCCGTGGTTTACTCTCATCCCTACTCGTGCAACTCTGCGCAAAGTCAGATCCTTGCTACGATATCCTTTCTCGCCTTTATTCCACCCACGATAATGGATCGCGATTGCCAGATGATAAAGCGCTCGCCCAATGCCTGAAGGACATATTGGAGCTCCCGGAGCAGCCGGTGACTTATCTCATTGTAGATGCTCTGGACGAGTGTCCCAATACCTCGGGAGTAGTTCCTGCACGCGAACGGGTCCTCAATCTCATCGAGGACCTTGTCGAGTTTGAACTCCGGAATCTTCGTCTCTGCGTGACTAGCCGGCCAGAGGCGGATATCGTGGATGCTCTTCTTCCCTTGGCATCTCACACTGTTTCTCTTCACGACGAGGACGGTCAAAAGCAGGATATCAACAACTATATCGCTTCTGTTGTCCATTCAGACCGAAAGATGCGAAGATGGAGAGCACAAGATCAGAAGTTGGTTATCGATACACTCTCGCAGAAGGCCGACGGAATGTAAGTCATCTTTTTTCTTTGATCGACGATCTTTTTTTTTCATTTTGCTACAGGTTTCAATGGGTTTTCTGTCAACTCGAAGCATTGCGCGGCTGTTATCCCCAAGCGCTTCGGCGTGCTCTTGACGAATTGCCTGAAACATTGGACGCCACATACGAGCGCACCTTGCTAGCCATCGAGAAGGCGAAACAAGAATACGCATACCGCCTCTTTCAGTGTCTCGTGGTCTCTATCCGCCCGCTCCGCGTCGAAGAGCTCGCAGAGATTCTTGCCGTTCTACTTGACACCGGAGAGGATTCAGAATATCACGTGGACTGGCGCCCCGAGGATGCTCACCAAGCCGTGTTGTCCACATGTTCCAGTCTGATCACCATTGTGAATGTGGACGGTTCATCTGTGGTCCAGTTCTCACACTTCTCCGTGAGAGAATTCCTTACGTCATCTCGCCTCGCCAATGCGGGAGAGCACCTTTCTCGCTTTCACATCCTCCCCCACTCCGCCCACGTCGTTCTCGCCCGAGCTTCCCTCAGCGTCCTGCTCAATCTTGGTGACCGAGTTGACAAAAAGACAATAGAAAGGCATCCACTTGCAATTTACGCTTCTCGGCACTGGGTCGACCACGCCAAATTCGAGGGTGTGTCATCAGGTATCCGGGAACTCATGGAGCGTCTGTTCGATCCAGACAGGCCATATTTTGCGACATGGATTTGGCTGTACGACGTGGACCGTCCTTGGGAGGGACACATGGCAACAATTCGCCCGATGCAACCGAGGGCAACGCCATTATACTACGCCGCATTGTGTGGTCTCCCCAGCCTTGTGGAATACCTCGCAACAACAACTCCAGAGGACGTCAACGCTAGTGGCGGAGGTTATGACACCCCGTTGCATGCAGCACTTGCGAAAAGAGATATCGACACTGCTCTGGTATTACTTGAGCATGGCGCGGATATAAATTCCTTCGACAGGTCAGACCGAAGTTCTTTGCATACAGCGTCACTAAACGGTCATTGTGACGTCG
This sequence comes from Lactarius indigo, assembly GCA_025766275.1. Lineage (NCBI taxonomy): Eukaryota > Fungi > Basidiomycota > Agaricomycetes > Russulales > Russulaceae > Lactarius > Lactarius indigo. Next base: position 131,518 of record JAFKAC010000049.1, on the reverse strand, counting down.
TGAAATTCCTGCTCGAACACCATGCGGATGTTGACATCCAAGAAAACGATACGCGTTGGACCGCGTTGCTTATGGCGACGCAAAATGGAGAACTGGAGGTTTGTCGGCTACTGGTGAACCATGGGGCATCCCTTGACCAGACTACTAAAGGCCAAGAAACGCCACTACACGTAGCATCTCGTTTAGGGAAGCTTGAAATCTCCCGCTTCTTCATCGATAAAGGCGCAAATACGATGTCCAAAGACGAGGACGGCTGGGCTCCGTTGCACGGTGCATCACAATATGGACATCTCACCCTCGCGGAGATGTTGCTAAATGGCGGTGTGGACATCAACTCGCGAACTACTCACGAGGAAACTCCTTTGGACCTCGCGTCGGGCCGCGGACATCTTGAAGTTGTTCGCCTTCTTATCGAACACGGAGCGGATGTTTATTGCCGCGACAAACAAGGCTGGACCCCTCTGCACACAGCCGCAAGAAATGGGCGTCTCGATGTCGTGCGGCTCTTACTCGACCTTGGCACTGACGTCCAGTCCCCGACTGAGAACAACGACACACCATTGATCCTGGCATCACAGGGCGGTCACGTAGAGGTATCGCGCTTCCTGATCGAGCATCAAGCCGATGTAAACTCAGCCAACAGTGTGGGCCTGACTCCACTTCACAAGGCGTCACAAGGCGGTCATGCCGATGTCGCAAAACTCTTAATTGACCATGGGGCGGACGCGAATGTCCAGACAGCGGATCTGTGGTCTCCACTCCACCATGCATCTTCTAATGGATATCTCACAGTTGCAGAGTTGCTACTAGATCACGGCGCAGATGTTGACGCGCGGAACGAAGATCAGAAGACTGCATTGGACCTGGCGTCAAGGAATGGGAACCCTGACGTTGTACGACTGCTAATCAAGTGCGGATCAAATATCAATTCACAAGACAACCAGAGTTGGACGCCGTCGCATTCAGCGGCAAGAAATGGATATCTCGATGTTGTGAAGCTGCTACTGGATTCCGGCGCGGATATTGGGATGCGGAATAGGAGCGACAAAACACCCTTCGACATTGCTTTTGAAAACAGGAAACGCGACGTTTGGAGCTTCCTAGCCATGCACGAGGGTTCTCCACTCGGAGACTTCGCGCGCTTAACACTGGAAGCGAGGTCGCAAAACAGTCTTCCCGAGATCGAGCCGGTGGAGCCGGCATTGTCCTGTGGCAATTCTCCTGACGACGACCAGACTGACGACGACGAGAGCACCTCGTTACATCGCGCAGTGATGGATGGGCACATTGGCGTGATCCGGAGACTACTTGATCGCGGTGTCGAAGTCGACGAACGGGACGAGCTACTCCAGACTCCGTTGGACGTAGCATCGAAGGGCGGGAAACTCGAAATTGCGAAGATATTGATCAAATACGGTGCGGATGTGAATTCTCGAGATACTATTGGCTGGACCCCACTGCACACGACCGCACTACGACAAGGAAGGGGGGAGCGATCGAGTGGTCCAACACCCACAACTCACGCTTCGAGTTCTCGAAACTTGCGCTGATTGACTTCGCTCATCAGAATAGCAAGAAACAAAGAAGTCCCATGAAACTCCTCGACACCACACTCACACCCTCGAAGAGTGCAAAATACCTGGGAGTCTATTTCGACCAACACCTCAACTGGGGAATACAATACAACTACGCCCTGGAAAAGGGCATGAAATGTTGAGACGCGACTGTTAAAGTCACATGTCTCGTGGGATCTGATTGAGTCAGCCCACATACTAAATACGGTATCTGTCCCTTATGGACTTATGGACACTCCGGACTCATACGGACCGCTTTTGTTTATCTTTATTGTTAGATCCATATATGGTTCTTATTGTTCTTTCTATTGTTAAGATACCGGTATTGTCTGCTTTAGGCAGCTATTGTTCTCTGCCATCCAATGGCATTTCTCCCTCTGGCGCACAGACCACCTGCATTGTGTTTGGGTCACCAGTGCACACAGACCATTATTAGCTAAGCATCCTGTATATAAGGACTGCTGTTTTCGCCTCTACACTTCAGAGTTCCTTCTACCTCTGAAGTGTAAGTTCCTTCTTTCTACCTTACTCATTCACCTTTACTCATAAGACGTTCTATAGAACTTGTCTGTCTCTAGGTGTGTAGTAATGGTATTAGAGTTCCTTCTACCTCTGAAGTAACTTGTCTGTCTCTAGCTGCCCAAGCTTAACACCTTGCTTGTTAGTTCTGCGCTTCAACATGAAATGGGCGGGCCAGATCAGAAGGGCGGCCGCTCCCAGTTGGGGTATCACCCCGAAGTACGCAAGAAGGCTGTACACATGCGTGGCAATCCCCCGCATACTCTACGCGATTGACGTCTGGGGCAGCGCAGAAGGCCACAACAACGAGAACGGAAAATCGGACAGAGTATCAAGACGCGGAAATAAATTCACGACCATCCAAAGAGCTGGTGCCCTGGCGATCACCGGAGGTCTGAGGACATCGCCCACAGATGTCCTGGACACGCACGCTTACATTCTCCCGCTCAAACTTGAAGCTGAAAAACACCTCCACAGGGCGGCAACTCGCATTGCCACACTCCCCAAGGAACACCTGTTACACGGCCCAGCGAACAGATGTGCAAGCAGCAAAGTGAAGAGACACAAAGCGCCGCTCCACTACCTTATGCAAACTTTCCTAATTAAACCACAGTCATACGAGAAGATCCACACCATACGACATGACCCCGCCCTCTCCCACAAACACCCTTTTGGATTGGATGTAGCCAAGGACAAGGAGGCCTCCATCAAAGCCGATAAAGAAGGAGGAGAGGTACTAAAAGTATACTCGGACGGATCAGCACACGACGGAGTGGTAGGGGCAGCTGCGGTCATCATCAGGGCGGACAACTCCACAAAATCGCTACGTTACCACCTAGGCTCAACGGAGCAACATACGGTCTTCGAGGCCGAACTGATAGGACTATTACTAGGACTCCATGTTACGTTTCGACCCTTACTGTACCGGTTGTGACTACAGCGGTAAGGTAGATTAGTCACGGACTCACGGCCTTAGGCCTTTACGATGTAGTGTGATAGGAGATTGCGAGTGATTGCTGACTGGACTCTGACTCGATCCTAATACTAGTAGTAGTAGTACTAGGATTGAGTTACTTACGCGATACGTTGGACGCTATTCTACGGTGACTCATAGCAGCGCTTGAAAGCCTGCTCTTCTTGTACTTAAGGTAGCTGTGGAAGACCAAGACACACCATCTTGGTCTTCTTCAATCGCCACTTCTTGTCTTCTATCTCTCGTTCGCCTCTGTCTAGATCAGAGTGCCGTCTAAAACCTTAGTGTCTTCGAACATCTAAGAATCGCCTTTGTGCCATACGCCTTCAGCGTGGTCAGCTAAGTCATAAAGTCGCCTTCCATTTAAGCTCAAGTCGAGCTAACGCCGTGGCGGCGTTACATTAAGACCAAGATACTCATTGTGGCGACCGTCAATACACGCGATCAGTGGACGAACTTCCGTCCCTATTATCTGGAACGAAGAGGAGATCGCAACGTACCCACCCGATTTCTAGGAGCAGCCCGCTGGAGAGACCGAGGAGACGAAACCGGGTATTTTGTGGAGTTTAACGGACCTACAAGGTTCAGACCCGTTGAGTTCAATTTCGACCATCTGTGTTGGGTAGAAGTTACGTGGAACCCAATAGACCATCGCTGGGACGTCGTCAGACCAGCAGGAAGACAATATCAGTGCGACATCGACGCACGAGAACTCAACTCACGCGCAGACTGGGGACCCATTGACGGCCAAATACGAGAACATTCAACTGGAGAAGCAGTAAGCGAAGAAACCGAAGAAGAGGATCAAAGCGAAGAACAGTGTCCAGCAAGCGTCGGACCCATTGAACAATACACCATCCAACAAGCTGAGTCTCTACACATTTCTGAACCACCCGAAGTAATCCATGTACGCTCGCCTGCAGTGGAAATGGCAACTGCAACAATGATGGCAGAAGAAATCATGACCGTTAGAGAACAAGCGGCGCGTGAGGCAGCCGAAGCAATCAGACACGAATCCCAACAAAATCTTATGCCTATCAACCCTGAGACAGGACACCGAATGACCGCGGACGATGCAGCAATCTTCCGTGCTATTGGACCTGACCAAGGCGATCCCCCGTCAGGGGAAGGACAGCGACGAGGACTGTCACTCAATCCTCCACCAGGATGGGGTGGCCCTCCAGAAGGAGACTTTCCGCGACGACCGGGAAGAGGAGGAAATCCGCCAGACCTCCCACATGGAGGACCCCCAGGAGGAGGAGGTGACGGAGGAGGAAACCCGCCAGCTGGCGGAGGAGGAGGAGGCATGCACGGACACGAGAAACTCACAGGTGAACCTCCTACTATCTTCAATGGAGACCGCACCAAGGTAGACTCATTCCTCACCCAATGGCATGTATACTGGGGCATGAATCTCGACACCCCTGTCATGCGCAACGATTACCGGCGATGCCTACTCTTCCTCTCCTACATCAAGGGGGTATCAGTCAGCGAATGGGTACTCTCCTACCTCAAGTGGCTCAATTGACAAATACAACGAGGAATAGATCAAAATACACGGGACTTATGGAATGCGGTGGCAGAAGGGTTTAACCAAAGGTTCGTCAATACCCTCGAACGAGAACAGGCTCAAGCCCTGCTAAGAAAGGGGCTCAAAATGGTCGACGGGACATCGATAAATACGTCAATGAATTCGAAGAAGCAGCCAGAAAAGCTGGCTATCGTCTCAATGATCCACAAACAATCGACCTTTTTACAAAAGGGTTACCCAAGAAGTTGTACGAGAAAACTTACGACTTGGACGAGCCAGAAACCTTCGACGAATGGAAACAGGCAACGCTCCGCCGACAACATAACTATATCCACATCAGAGCCAGGGTGGACGAATACAAGGACAATAAGCCAAAGAAGACGGGCAACGCCAATTGGAGTGTCCCACAAAACCTCGCCAACCCATGGGCAATGGACACTTCCGCTGACCGAGTCAAGGCCAGATTGGCAGGGTCAGACGAGATCGACTACGGCAAGCCACCATACACCAATCCACCTCCGTTCCCACCAAGGGGGGGTCCAGGAGTAAGAGGACGCGGAAGAGGGGGGATGCGACGAGATCTAAGGGCAGTCCTGTGTTACAATTGTAACGCGCCAGGTCACCTCTCACGAAATTGCCCCCATCCACGACAGCCACGACAATGGCGACCGCAAGAATCTGGACCCTCTAACATCCGGATGACGGAAACTGACTACTACACACAAGAAGCACCGCCTGCTCAGATACAGGCTGCTTCAACCAGCAAAACGGCAGAAGAACAAGCTAAAGAGTGGCTCACAGGAGTAGCTAATGCCCCAGACGAGGTAAAAGACCTGATATTACAGGATTTATGGGGAAAAGAGGGTTTTCGGAGCGCCTGAACCCATCGGCCTGGGTGAGGGCTTTAAATTGTAATTCTGTAATCATGACGCGCTTTCGTTCCCTTCGAATTCCAGTCTCGATTCGTACAAATTACCGAATAGCCGACATAAGAGCGTTGGTTGACTCAGGAGCAACCGACAATTTCATGCATCCAAATTTCGTCAAAAAACTGGGCATCGGAATCCAGCCCCTGCCACAGCCGCGAAAAATCTGGAATATAGACAATACGGAAAATAAAGCTGGGTCCATTACCCATTTCACCGACTTAGATGTATACGCCAAAGGATATCACAGAACCATGTGCTTCCTCATCACCGACCTCGGGAGTGAGGAAGTCATCCTCGGATACCCTTGGCTGGCAACCTACGAACCAACCATCAATTGGCGAGATGCGGCAATACACGAGGAGATCATGCCGGTCATGATCAGTATGCAGGACAGTCCTAGTCGTCATACCATTATCGCAGCCACGCTCACTGACGACGAAAAAGAAGCAATCGTCCTTGATATGGATGAAGAAGACACGTACTTGCGGGCAACTACGTCTACCGAGTTAGCAATTCAAGCAAAGGTGGAAGAGGACCCCATAGAGCTGCCAGCAGCATACAAAGCCTTCGAAAGGCTTTTCAGCGAAGAAGCATCCCAACGATTCCCTCCAGCCAGGCCTTGGGATCACACTATAGACTTCAAACCAGGAACCCCCTCTGCAATAGACTGTAAAATATATCCGCTGATGCAAGAAGAAGAAGGAAAGCTCAAAGAGTTCCTAGACAAGAAACTCCAACAGGGATACCTGCGACCCTCCATCTCCCCGTACGCATCATCATTCTTCTTCATTAAAAAGAAGGACGGAAAACTACGCCCCGTACAGGACTACCGGGTCATTAACTCATATACTATACACAACCAGTACCCGCTCCCCCTCATCCAGGATCTCATCTATGACCTCAGCAATGCCTACATTTATACGAAACTCGACATTCGCTGGGGGTACAACAATGTTCACATACGGGAGGGTGACCAAGAAAAGGCGGCCTTCAAAACCAAATTTGGCCTCTTCGAACCCACCATTATGTTCTTCGGCCTCACCAACTCACCGGCCACCTTCCAGACCATGATGAACCACATCTACCGAGACACTATTGCAAAGCATGAACTACAGGGAACCATCATCCGCGTCTACATGGACGACATCGGCATCGCCACATGAGAGGGCTCTACAATGACTGACCATGTCGCTGCCGTGACAGATGTTCTCCGTGTCGCCCAAGACCATGACCTCTACTTCAAGCTCGAGAAGTGCCTATTCCATCAACCGCGGATGGATTACCTGGGGGTAATCCTTGAAAAGGGGGTAACACGCATGGATCCGGTAAAAGTCCGCGGCATCAAAGACTGGCCAACGCCAACCAAAGTCAAAGATGTACGGTCCTTTTTGGGTTTTTGCAACTTTTACCGCCTGTTCATCCACGGTTTCGCAACCCACGCACGACCACTGAACCGCCTAACAAGAAAGGACACTGAATGGAGATGGGCAGAGGAAGAAGATCGTGCTTTCAAAACCCTCAAACGCCTCGTAACCGAAGAACCAGTATTAGCACACCCCAACCTACAAGACCAATTCAAGTTGGAAGTCGATGCGTCAGGATTCGCGGTAGGTGCCGTACTTTTACAAAAGAAAGGTGATGGTTGCAAGCACCCAATAGGATACTACTCGGCCACGTTGAGCGAAGCTGAGCGAAACTATGACATTTACGACTTGGAACTCCTGGCCATCGTCAAGGCCCTTAGGCACTGGAGACCATTGCTAGCCGGATCTCCGCACAAAATCAAAATATTCTCAGACCATCTCAACCTGCAGTACTGGAAAACTCCGCAGAAGATTAGCCGAAGAGTCGCCCGAGAAGTGTTGGAACTGATGGAATATGACTTTGAAATCCATCACATCAAGGGGAAGAATAACGGCAGAGCGGACACCCTGTCCAGACGACCGGATTACGACCAGGGGGAAGAGGATAACCAAGGTGTGGTGGTCCTACCTCCCGAAGTGTTCGTACGAGCCGCTAATACCGCACGTGCCCTGGAAATACACCCGATGCTGCAAACACCGAGATGACAACAAGATCCAACTATTATCCGGGCGTGGGTTGACGCCCATCAACTGAAGAAAATAGAAGGAGAATGGTACAAGGATGGACGACTGGTGGTCACTGGACCTATGTCCGCATACAGAGCAATAATACACGACCACCATGATCCTCCCGTCCACGGACATCCAGGTATTAGTAGGACTCAACGAATCGTAGAACGACACTATTGGTGGCCAAGAATCCGTTGAGACGTGTATGAATACGTTACAGGATGTGCCGATTGTCAGCGAAACAAAGTCAACACAAGACCAACGCACGCGCCACTGCATCCCATCACCGCCATAACGGATGCTCCCCCCTTCCACACTATTGCGTTGGACTTTATTACCAAATTACCGAGATCTCAGTCCTACGATAGTATCCTCACCATCACAGATCACGACTGCAGCAAAGCATCAATATTTATCCCATGCAACGAAGAAATTACTGCGGAAGAAACTGCTATCCTGTACGTCCATCACGTATTCAGGAGATTCGGATTACCGCGTAAAGTCATCAGCGACCGCGACCCTCGATTTACGTCAAGATTCACCAGAGAGGTCTGCCGGATTTTGGGTATCAACCAGAACGTCTCTACAGCGTATCATCCACGAACGGATGGACAATCGGAGCGGACCAATCAATGGCTAGAACAATATCTGCGGTTCTGGGCCAACGAGCGTCAAGATAACTGGGCGGCATACCTCCCCATAGCAGAATTCGCTCATAATAACTGGCCTCACGAGCATACAAAACAATCACCATTTATGCTACTGATGGGCTACGATCCGACAGCAGATTGGACGGATAAGCCATCCCCTATCCCACACGTCGTCACCAGACTCACGCAGTTGAAAGAGGCATGACAATTAGCCCAGGCCCTTATCAAGAAGGCCCAAGACAGCTGGGTGAAACATCGAAACACCCTGAAATATCAAATAGGTGACCAGGTGTGGCTAGAAGGGAAGCACCTTCGAACCAATCAGCCTACGGCGAAACTTGCGGCGCGACGCCACGGCCCATTCAAAGTAGTCCAGGTGATGTCCCCATACAATTACCGCCTCTGTAGCGGTATGACTTATCACGATAACTAGACCAAGCAAAGAGTAAGTGAACTGAACTAGTACACACTCAAGCCTAGCGTGGAGACAAGTCACGCGCCGAACGTACAGTCACAGTGGAGAGTAGACACACTTGACACCTTTATGCAAGGTGCTATGTCAGGTGATCACACTGTGGCACGCTGAGTGGAGAACCAAGAGGACAAGTTAACATTGGAGAAGTAAGGGAAGTACAAGGGAGATACGCACCTGAGTGGAGAACCAAGAGGACAAGTTGGTTCCACTCAGGACGCTACATGAGGGTTTATATACTATGCTGCGGCTGAGTTCGAATTACTACGGAACCTTGTTACTAAAGGTACATGTAATAGTAATGAGTCAGGCGCTGACGCGTCGTGTCTAATAATAGCGTTATCTATTATGCTGACTGATGCATAGTCATTAACGCTGACAGAACAATGACGTGTCCTTATCTATGAGTCACAACCCTATGACAACGTAGTCTAGAACTATCTAGAACCTTCCCTGCTTATCGTCCAATGAGAAACTACTATACTAATGAGGAAGGTGACCTAAAGAGGTAACATCCTATAAGGAAGTTACTATCCCAGGGTCACGTGCTTGTGGGTGCACATGTTGGCATCACGTGACTAACCATCTTATCATATCTAATGATAAGGACTTGGATGTTTGAGCATCGCGTTGGAGGCTTGTATCTTGGCCAAATAAATCTGTAAAAATACAGAAAAATAAGGCAAAAATAGGGCGTCCGTGACAGCCTCGAACTTCCCACACAGTGGAGTATCCACCCAGTATTTCATATAGATCTTCTTACGCCATACAAAAGTACAACCATACACGGCGAAAACTTTCCACGACCACCACCGGATCTTGTGGAAGGAGAGGAAGAATATGAGGTCGAGGCCGTTCTAGATGCACGGCATTTCGGACACCGCAAGAAGCTACAATATCTCATCAAATGGAAGGGATACCCTGATTCGGAGAATCAGTGGGTCGACAAAGACAATGTGTTCGCCCCGGATGCGATAGAGGCGTATCTGACGGCCCGAACAACCGCACGACGCCTTAAAAGCCAACCAGAGGAACGCCGGGGAGAGTATCACTCCTTCCTCCGATCCTCCCATACCTTTATGCCCACTTCCCCTCTCAGACATGTCACCATGGCGATCCTCCTCGACCAAGTCGCGCAAGACGCCGCCGCCCTCATCCAAGACGACGAAGAAACCGTGGTTCCAACGGTCCAGCTCACTCCGTACACACCTGCAAACATGCGAATGGGGCATATCACCGCTCAAGAATGGGCTGGCCTCTTACAGAGGTTCCCAGACCCCACGCGCCAGCCCAGCGACGAGCAGCCTGCCGTCCCTCACATCTTCCAAGACGACAGCGGGGCGCAGGAACCCATCGCGATCATCCCCCCAGATGACGCTCTTATCGGTCTTAGGGGAGTTTTCCCGACCGATCGACCTAACGAAGGACCGGGCGGAGATGGAAGCAGAGGAGGCTTGGCGGAAGACGGCTCAGGAGTGGGCCAGAGAACAGTTGCGGTTGGTGCAGGAGAGATTGAGCGAGTTGTGGCAGCGCAGGCAGCGATGCCTGACCAAGCTGACCATGACGACGGAGATTACTACCCGGTCAGCCACCCCCTCCTTCGAATGAACTGCGACTCTGCTGATCCCGGAATCACCCCGTGGCTCTTGCACACCGACGGAACCCCCATGTCTCGAGGACGTGTGCGACTGCCCGGCGTTGCATTACACACCCCCATTACGCGAGACGACAACCCGGCACAGGTCCTTGCGCCTGAAGGGTTCCGGGCGAATCGACAGCCCCATCACATTCACTTCCCCATCACCAGGCCGGACGGAGTAGAGCTGCAGGCAAGTCATGTGCAGATCGTCGGAGGTGCGAATCCTTTTGTCCTGGGAGTCATCCCGGGATCCCCCTATCTTTACGGCAAACCCCTTTACACCACCCCACATCTCTCAGCTGCAAACCGCGCCTTCATTGCCCACGAGGACCTCGTCATCCTCGCCGCTGACAAAATCACCGACCACGCCCTTAACCGCATAGGGGATGAATCCCTGGTTGCGGAGGTGACGCGCTATCGCGCTGCGGCCCACGAAGAATCGCACCTGCAGGCACGCATTCGTCAGCTTCGTGGTATGGTTCTCGTTGCTCGCGAAGACAAGATGGATTGCGTCTACCGCTTGGAGCGCGCGGACATATTCCGACGCATCGAAGATGAGCAACGCGATTGGATAGCTCACGACTTTCAGTGAGTCTGGAGCCTCACGCTAGAAAGGGGGTGATGTTACGTTTCGACCCTTACTGTACCAGTTGTGACTACAGCGGTAAGGTAGATTAGTCACGGACTCACGGCCTTAGGCCTTTACGATGTAGTGTGATAGGAGATTGCGAGTGATTGCTGACTGGACTCTGACTCGATCCTAATACTAGTAGTAGTAGTACTAGGATTGAGTTACTTACGCGATACGTTGGACGCTATTCTACGGTGACTCATAGCAGCGCTTGAAAGCCTGCTCTTCTTGTACTTAAGGTAGCTGCGGAAGACCAAGACACACCATCTTGGTCTTCTTCAATCGCCACTTCTTGTCTTCTATCTCTCGTTCGCCTCTGTCTAGATCAGAGTGCCGTCTAAAACCTTAGTGTCTTCGAACATCTAAGAATCGCCTTTGTGCCATACGCCTTCAGCGTGGTCAGCTAAGTCATAAAGTCGCCTTCCATTTAAGCTCAAGTCGAGCTAACGCCGTGGCAGCGTTACACTCCACCTCCTCAAGTCCGAAAAGAACATCAAAACAAGCATTGCGCTGGGAGTAGACAACCAGGCAGTGATCTTGGCGATAACTACACCAGGCAACAAATCAGGACACTACCTGGCAGACCTGGTTCGCACCACAGCAACGGGCCTGTGCAAAAAGGGAGGACCTAAAATGTCACTCACAGTCCGATGGACAGCAGGACACGTAAACATACAAGGAAATGAAAAAGCAGACGAGGAAGCGAAAGAAGCCGCAGATGGGAAGACGTTGCCCATGGACGCCCTTCCGCCTCACCTCCGCAAACCGCTCAAAATCAGCAGATCTGCATCGAGACAATGCTTCAAAGAAAGACTCAAAGCGTGGTGGAGGAGCGACTGGCAGACATCGACAAGGGCTCACAAACTTAAGCATATCGACGTATCAATCCCATCTCCTAAGTTCCTAAAACTGACGAGCGACCCCAAACTCTCTAGAAAAGGAGCGAGCTGGATATTCCAGCTGAGATCGGGTCACTTCCCTCTCAACGCATACCTATTCAGATTCAAAAGGACGGAAAGCGACAGTTGCCCGGCATGCGGACATAGACCAGAAACCCAACAACACTTCCTCCTAGACTGCCCAGCGTACACACACGAACGCTGGACACTCCAAAAAACGAGAAGATCTACGGAAGAGGCCTACACAAAGCTCCTACAAGATCCAAAATCAATCATCCCCCTGGTCAAATTCATCCAAGACTCAGGACGCCTCTCGCAAGAACACGCATCGGCAAACATGAGAGATAAGATCAGAGATAAGATTAGAGATAGAAAGGAGAGAGGGATCTGGAAACGCAAATAATCAAACCCATGCACCAACACCACCTCACACCAACTCACGCCAACTCACGCCAACCCACCCACACCACACCTCTCCCTTACATCCCCACGACTTGCCGGGCCAGACAAGCCCACTCAAGATACGTTGAGTGAAGAGGAAGACGTAGTGGCAAGCTCAACTCACTCCATCAAGACCGCGCAAGCTCCCAAACGTGGCTCGCAACTCACGCCAAGGCGGTGCAACCGCCCCTCTCAACCCAACGCTTGACGGGAAGCAAAGCCACTCCTTCACGGGAGTGGGGGGGAACTACGATAATCAGAGCCACCTACGATCGCTCAAATCATATATGTATTGGACAAGTAGAATCGTGCTACATAGGGTATTAGGCCCCAAGGCGCACGTAAATGGATTTAAAAAAAAAAAAAAAAAAAAAAAACGACCGCACTACACGGGCACGTTGATATCGCACGATTGCTGCTCGACAATGGCGCCGACATAAACGCAAGGGGGGGCCGGGATTCTTAAAATCGCACGGGGTCGGTAAATTTTTTTAAGGGGCTGGGCCGTACCCCCCCCCCCCCCCCCACCCCAAAAAAGGAAATTTGAATCCAAAAAAGGAAATTTCTTAGAAATCATCGACAAAAAATGTATATTTGTATGAACACCGTGCAACTCTAACAACGCTGACGCTTGGTTGGTCGGATATGATTAGGACAACGCCAGTTACGGGGAGCTACCTCAAAATTAAGGCACTCGAGATGAAACTGCAGACAATTGAGCAAAAAGTTGAGACGTCAGCACTTGCGTCAGCATGGAAGGTAAAATACACTTACCCACAATGTCTCACAGCCCCTATACCCACACTGGACAGCTGTGTCGGCGTTTTTCGACTCGCTTTCCACGGGTTTGCCACAAATGCATGCTGTAACTTCCATCATGTCCCTTGTTCGACGTATGCGGCCGTGTCTTGTTGGCCATCCTTCAAGCGTGAATTCAGTTTGATTGACGGAGACCAGGAGCTGAGGCCCCAGGTGGGTTGCAACTGTATCTACTGGAGACAGGTCAACTCTCAGTTGCACCAACGTGTATAGACATACCGTTCTCAGTCACGTCGGTCGTCATCTCAATCACATTTGCCCTGGGCTCCAAGAGCAACTTGCCGTCTGACACCCAGGCCTTGGGCGTACTCACCACCCTATGCTCCAAGTGCACGCTTGCGTCAGTTGCCATACACTCCGCGGTTGCGTCAGGTATCCAGTGGTCCGAGGCAGATTCAGGCTCCCTCTCGTCTTCCATGTAAGCGTCTGAGTTCCTGCCACCTTGCTCACTGGCGCTGTCTTCATCGAGTCGATGGCTTGTCCTTGAGCTTGAGTCACTGTCAGAGGGGACTGAGGTCTCGTGGTCGTCTTCAGGCGCTTCAAGCTCGTGTAGTGTGTCAGGGGCAAGAACAAAGTTAGAAGATGAGGGGTCCTGCGACGCTCTGAAGCAGCGAGATAAGCTGGAGAAGAGACAGCGACGAAAGACTCACAAGAAAGCTTGCCGTGAGGTGTGCGCCTCGGAAATTGCAAGAGGTGTTGAAACAGCGTTGTGTCTTTGATGTCGGCGTGAGATCTTGTACCGCCTCTCCCATAGAATCTTGAGGGCAGCCTTCTCGGACTCGCTGATCATGTAGGCCTTGTGGGAATCACTGCCTTTAGTAGATGGGTGTATCCGCGCTAAGTGGGTCTTCATATTATACTTCCAAACTGCTGTCGATGTTGACGGGCACAGAGAACAGATTACTGGGACGTTTGTACAAGGAGAATTGGTGCGTTCTGTTGCTGCTGTCGAGTAGGATAACCTGCCTGTAAGGTTAGGGCAACAAGACACACACTCGTCGATCTGTGGTGCACTCCCTGCGCCTTTTCCCTTCCGTAAGTAAAACACGCATAGGGATGAGGGACGCATGCATAGCCCACAGAGTTCTGTGGCGGTGTCGAGCGTGCTATCGAAGAGGATATGAGTGGCGACATGTTCGAGAATCTTGTGGGGTTTACTGAGGTCCCATGGGACAGTCAGTTGACACACAGGACAACAGTTGGGCTGAGCGCACGTATGTCCAGTGATTGGACGCTCATCGAGGTCGGTTTCGCAGACAAACGCAGCGTGCGCTAGGATAAGTAGTGAGTACCTGGTCCATTATAAAACCAAAGACATACCACTATTCGTCCGGTATGGGAAATGGCTTGACCTCTTGAGAAGACGCAGGAGTCGGCCACGATCATGGACTGGGACTGAGCTGAAGAGGCAAGCTGCGATCGCTCGCAGCTTGTCCGTTCGGAAGAAGTAAATGGGGGTGTTGACTTCGGGAATGGCAATCGCAGGGCTGATGACCTGTATGAAAGCGCCTTTCGTCTTGAGCACTGGATGTTCCAATTTCCGATTCCACTTCCAGTCAGCGCTGTCAACATCAGGGTCGTCATTGGAAGTTTCAACTACTTGGTAGATCTGAAATTGCACAGTGACCGTTGGCTCCATGAGAAATCGAGGGCTTATCTCGAGAACCGGGGAAGTGTCAAACAGTATCTCGTTAATCTGTATAATGGCCAAAAAGAATTGTCCCTCGCAGTTGACAATCGTAGCGGCGGGATCACCTATGGAGAGGACCCCCTTGGATGTTGAATCGATGACATCACCCGATAAATCTAGAAGCGGTGATGTCTTTGCATAGCGAGACAGTCCAGCGCACCGATTGAGGCGGTCTGTTGATCCTGGGACTTTGGAAAACGTTGCCCTTTCGAGTTCTCGGAGGATGCGTGCCTTGGGGACCTCCTTTCCATTTCCTATGTCGATGAGTGGGCTGAATTCGCCTTGTCCATCGCGGCTCGTTTCGATAGACGCGTGATCCTCCAAGTCGAGTAGGGGGCCCTCTCCTTTGTCCGGTTTGAGCACATAATCATATCTCGAGCATGGGGCACCCACCTTCGCCTAGTTCCAGTGACGATATGAGAGTCGTCGCGTCTTGTGCATCAAGCGATTCAGTTGCTGGTATGACATGAATACCATTGCGCTCGTCTTGCTCATCGTCGCCGTCGTCGTCATCGTCAGACATTTCAATGCTCTCAGTGACCTGTCCGAAGGGGAATTCCATGTCGTATCCCTTGTTCTCCAGCTCCAGTAGCAACTCTTCGATCTTGTTAGATGGGAATTTGGACGTGACCATCCGACGTCCCAGGTTCCATGCGGTGACCAAAGATACGTTTCGAACATTGACATTTCCATCCCAAGACGCAGGGGTTATGTGATCGGACTTGGAGATAACATCACCGTTTCCGTCCTTGATGCCACGAAGGTGAGGACGCCTAGGACCGCGGTCCCACATAGGATGCTCTGAGAGAATGTTAAGACACTCTACGGCATGAGAAAGACGATACCCGAGTGTAAGGACATCAGCGTTGGCATCGTTCCCAACCATCGATCGCACAACGCCGAAGGTAGATTCCAGCCGGTCAGTCCCATTGAGAACGAGGTAGAAGTTTCCATCAGGAGTGTAGATCTTTGCCTTCGCAACACAGAAATACGCATTCTTTACCAGAAGTATCAGGTCCTTGAAAGTAAGCGAAGGCATGGCCTTGTTTCGAGCGCCTTTCACAGTAAATAGATACGTCGCAAGATGAGCAGCAGCACTAAGATGGACCAGTTGCTCGTGAAGCGTAAGAGAGACTTGCACAAAAGGAAGGACTAGGTGCCGAAACAAAGACCCGAGTATCAGAAGCGCTTCTCTCGCTGCTACAAAGCCCGGCTTATCTGTCGGCGCCGGAGGAGGGAGGGTCCAGATTTCCTTCATAAACGTGTAGCACAATGGGACGTCCTGGCGGTCAGTGGGATTGAGCAAGTAGGAGATGCGATGAGGGGGCATTTTGTTTGCTTGAAGGTGGAAGCGGAGGAGTGCGGGGGTGATGACGAAGCCGTTGATCATGACGCCGGACTTGCGAATAGAGAAATTTCGACAACGCTTCATGACGTGCTTGGGGTCTTTGTCTGCTGTAATGTCGTTGTTGCCAACCAGAAGGTTCATGAGACATAGATTCCCAAGCAGCACATGGAGTTCAGAATCCGGACCAAGAGGTCGTACATGTGTGAGCTTTGTCAGGGCAGATCCTCGATGACTTTCTCCGTCTGAAGCGATGGAGAAAAGGGGGCATCCTATCACTGAACTCTCAGCATTACAAGCCTCAATAACAGTGGAAATAAGTCGCGCATGTCTGTCACAGCCCTCCCGTTTGCAGGTGCCTATGACGATGAAGGGCCGCGAGCCCCATGTGTGTCTATCCTCCGAAAGAATGCCGATGGAAAACACAGTCGCCTGCCGGTGCATGCGAGAGTATGTTCATGTTAGCTACATGGACATTATCGATCTAATGGAGACTCACCTCGCTGGCGTGATGTATCTCGCCAACTAGAACGCCATGAACAAGGGCCCTCGCATCGCTCATCGAGCAAAATTCCAGGCCCACGTGTTCTGTGTGCTCCTGGCACAACCCCAGGATCCTATTGGTTGAGGGGTCCCATCGCATCCTCTCCTCCACCTTGATTTCGTCAATCATGAGGACATAGCCGCACCCAGTGTTCCCACGCAAGTTCTGGAAAGCGACTCGGATATTGCACTGGATTTCAGACTTAGTGGGAAACCCCGCACAGGGTGACAACGAGGCTTGAAGTGAGATAGCATTTGAGCGATGGTGTAATGTTGAAACGGACGGCGCGCCAAGAGTTTGGTGCGCGAGCCTTGCAACACGTGCACCACCAAGTCGAAGGAAGAGCAGTCCGCGGGACATCTCCTCTTCGGTGAAGTTCTTAGGCTTATATAAACCTTTCCTCGCACGGTCAAGTAACTCCACCATTCCTCTGACTCCCAGCCCACGGTTCAAGCCCGCCCGAAGCAGTGCGTCCAGGTGATTGACAGATCCTTCGCTCATTGCCATGACTAACTGTTCATATTGACCCACAGTCCGTGCTCGGGTTGCCAAGGATCGCGATATCGATAGCTGTTTGAAGCGCAGCTCATCAAGCAATGCGCACTTTTTTCGAAGGACTTCAATGAGGCCGCCAATTGGCTGATAAACGTAGGTGGTATTTTCATGGATGCCGTTTTTGATTCGGGCAAGGATGCCCTCCACAATTCGGTGAGTCAGCAGTTGTGAACATGCGCGACACGAGTCTGACGATGTTTCTTGAACCCCCCCACACTGTATTGATTGTACGAACATCCGATGGCCGACGATATGGATATTCCAAGGCAGCGTGTATGCCTCATGAAGCATGAAGGGATAGGCACTGTATGGGAGGACACCGTCTGGCATTGCGAGGTACGCCCCTGAACATGGTTTTGTCATGGGTTCTGTAGCACGCATTGACCGTTTCCGACTTGAAATAGATCTTGCACGTATTATGCTCTTGTCGTTGTCCTCTAGGACTTCTATGGGAAGCTCGCGGGTCCCTGCGACGCTTGCTGGGATGGGCAATGGGATGGGTGAAGAAACGTCCATGATTGTGCGCAATAGGTGTAATCTGCAACAAACAGTGAGTCCTATCGTTAGGCCAGAGCCGACAATGACTTACACCGCTATCAACGCGGTGACCTTCCCCTCCAACAACCCTCCAACAACGCCTCCCTCCTCAACAAGGACTTCAAGATATTCATAGAGCCCTTGCAATCCCGCCCAACTACAACGAACCATGGCCGCAATCTCTTCGTGTGGCCTCCCGAAGCCGAGAATCCTGTCCAAGCCAGGATTGACATTCTCCCAGAGCTCGTCCTGCGGTACGTCAGCGCAGACTGAGAGTGCGGAATTCCTGTTATAGCCTGATAGATCAGTCCAAAGCTCATCGCCTCCACCCTCTAGGACCTCGGGTGGGAATTTGACAATCTCGGCTTGCAGGCGGTCAAGGAGGAGCCAAGCGGTACGACAGCCCTTCCGTGCAGGCGTTGCTTGAGGCTGCTGCATGTTGTTGGTTTCATGCAGGGCTCTATTCGTTTGGTCATTTGGTGCAAGATTCAGCGTTACACCCCCTGCCCTTGGCTCACACCCTGGCTCGCGCACCCTGATCCTTGCCCTGACCTCGCTCATAGACCAAGCAAGTTGCTCGCCTCGGTCCCAAGCTTGGTCCAGGTCTTGGTCCAGGTCCGAGGCAAGGTCTCGGTCTGTGCTCGGGTCTGCATCTTCGCCTTCGCCTTGGGTGTCTTGATAAGCTACGTTCATTGCTGGTAGGGATATCTTTTGGCTGACCACCACTTGAGAAGAGCGCTCAACCTCCTTCCATTCGGCTTCCCTGGCAAGATTGGTTGTGGCAGGTAAGGTGGTATCTTGCCGACGAAGATACAAGAATAAGGTGGGTTTCTTTGCCATTTCTGTGTCCTGTCGCTTCTTCTTAACAGTGGCCAGGCATTTCTTTTTCCCCTGGTGCTGTGCAAGACCTTGCGGGCCTGCTGTACCAACCTGGATGTCCTCCTTGCATAGAGGACATCGCTCGGTCGTCGTAATATCATATTTCACCCCTTTATTCTGTGCAAATAGGGTCATTTGGTAAATATCTTAAGGGACGCTGTGCAATGCGTACCTTTGATTTTGGCATCGAACCAGACCCTCAAAGTGAAGATGACGAAATTTAAGGCAGCTGAGAAGCACTTGGGGGGTTGGCTTGGGGAGTTGTGAGCAAGCCGGCGCAAGAGTCAGCAACAGTGTGTGCGGCCAATGACAGCAGCGAGCGTGAAAAAATTAAATTGTACAGCCCCTGTAACGCCACTACAGGGGCGTTGAGTACGACCTGTACCAAGTCAGTCTATCGTTCGGTAGTCAAAGCTCAAAGGCCCGACTTCAGTAGAAATGATGCACAAGAGTCTCAAGGACACACGTCACTTGGACTGTAGAGGAGGGCTAAGACTCGAAGGCCTAGCGAAGACGAAGGTCGGAGAACAAGGAGACTCTGCGTTAGACGAGTGTAGTATTACACAAGAAGTCTAGTCTACCATACAAGCTAGGTATAACTAGAGTTAAATAGAAATCGTTCTGTATGGTCATCACAAACAGATGGCGTCATCGCCAAACCGAGGAAGAAAGGGATGAACATAAAGAGAACAAAGCGGAGTCATATCAAGAACAAAGGAGAATCACGCGGGGTCGCGCGTGAGAGGAAACAAGTCGGAAACTGACACATGTCAAGCTTTATCAAAAGAGAACGTCGATAAGCAAGGCGCGTGATAGAAACCGGGTAATTGTAAAGTCCGCGTAGTCATATAGGGCTCGTATAGTATGGGAAGGGAATAATGGTGAAGAAAGGAACGAGTCCAGGAAAATTGTAACATTACCCCCCGTCTTGGTCTGAAGACGCCTCGACTTCAGGATTCCGGATCTATGAGGTCGTAGATGTCAGCGTCAAGGTCATTCTCCGGCCATGGGGAGATGTCGAGTCGACAGTAATGCGTTTTGAGGAAGAGGAAGGGCCCGTGTTTGCCACACTTGCGACACATTTCGTACTGTGGGCACCGAATCTCGTCATGATTGGCGTCGGTTCGGAAGCACCGCCCACACCACCTCCCTTGGGTGCGGGCCGCGATTGTCGGAGGTTCGGGGACGGTAAAAGAGTTGGTGGCCTCCGTAGCTACTGCTTGTCGTATGCGTTCATCCGCCTGGTAGGTCGTGATTACTTCTTCGACCATACCTGCGCGGCGGAATATACATCGATAGGACTGATGTTCTTGGCTTTGGCAATGTCGGCAGGCGGGTCGCGGTCTGGTGGGGCAATCGCGTACGATGTGGTGGGGGCTATTGCAATGATAGCAGCGTCGGCGGTGGGGTTTGTCGGCGAGGCGGGGGAATTCTAATGGTCCTCCGCGTCGTGGGGAAAATGGGATGGCGTAACGGGAATGACGAAGTGGGGCTGGCAGGGCTGTCATACGCGCATATTCGTTGCCGATGGTAGCCAGCACCCCTGCATACTGAAGGCGCCTCTTGGTGCTGGCTAGCATCAGGTCGACCGTGAGCCGTTCCGCTCGTAGTTTGCGTGTGTCCTCCTCCAGCTTTTCGTACTTCTCGTCGAGTTCTTTGAGCGCTAGGAGCCCCGTCCTCAGCCTAGTAATCTCGGCCGTGAGACGAGGTGAATTAAGTTCTATGAGTGTTTCGTCCAGAGCACAGGCGCGGATGTCGTGAGGGTCAAAGAATTGTAGTTGTTCCGCTGTAAGGGGTGGTGCCGAGACATTCGGCCTAAGTGACGAGAGGTAGACTTCCTCTCCGTAGTGGGGTTGTCCCACACCCATTGTCCCCACTACTTCGGTGAATCCCTTGCGATAGTAGATGTACTTCGCTGGGTTAGATCCACCGTCCGGTAGCGGGATCTGTAATGGGTAGTACTTGGGGGTACCAGGAGTGTTTGGAAAGAATGGGGCGCCGGGGTCGTCTGTGTCGTTAGGAGGGGAGTCAGGTCGGTTGTAGTCAATGGGGGTGTGGACGCGAACCGGGGTAAACGGTTCTAGAGGTGGGGGTGGTGTGGATGATGGGGAAGACGGTAGTGATTGAGGTCGTGGCTCCGGTGGAGGGGTCGATTGTTGTTGCGGAGGTGGTGTTGGAGAGTATTGCCCTTCCTCCGGTGTTGACGGGGTAAGTTCCCCGGGTTCTCGTTCAATGGGAATGGGGGTGGTGATGGTGATACGTTGTGGGGACGGTGGTGGTGACAGACGGGGGATGTCGGTGAGGTTAATGGTGACAATCCCTCATTCGAGGGCGGCTTCGAGTTGGGGGTTGCTGAGGATGTTGACGAGGGTGGTGTCGGATACTGGAGTGTCGGTCATCGTTGGTTTGAGGGATGGAGGGATGTGAAAGGGGTGTCTTTATATTGTTCGTCCAGCCCCTTTGGCGGTCGGGTGTCGTTGGTAGAAGTCTTTGATGACGTCTGTGGCATGGGTCATGTTTGTTGTGGGTTCCCATGTGTTATCGCTTGGTGGGAACCCCTTCCATTTTACTAGGTAGTGGAGTTTGCGCCCTCTTCCTCGTTCCTGGGCATCTTCGATCTGCTCCACTTCATACTCCTCTTCTCCATCGATAAGGTCCGGTGGAGGTCGGGTATAGTTTGCGCCGTGCATCTCCGTTTCCTTGTATGGTGTCAGAAGGTTTGCGTGGAATACTGGGTGTATCTTCCATGATGCCGGAAGTTCCAATTCGTACGAAATGTCTGATAGAACCTTGACGATTTTAAAGGGTCCGTATCGCTTCGGGGCTAGTTTGCTTGTGGGATAGAAGGTACGGAGATTGGTCCCTTCTAACCATACTTGGTCCCCTTGCTGATAAGGTGTGAACCCTGTTTTTCCTCGTTGGGCCATGAGGTACTGTACGTGTTTGATACTGTCTTGCGCATGTTGCCGGAGTATCTGCAATTCTTCCAATCTTTGATCCACCGCGGGACTGTGTGATGGTTTTGGTGTCCACACAGTCCGTGGTTCCCACCCCATAATAAGAGAGAAGGGGGAATGCTTGGTGGTGGCATTTCTCCAGGAGTTGTGAGCGAATTGTGCCATGGGTAGAAGTTCCACCCAATTGTTCTGTTGCACGTTACACCAATGTTGCAAGTATTGTTCTAACCATTGGTTTGTTCGTTCTGATTGACCGTCGGTTTGTGGGTGGTACGCTGATGATACGTTTTGCTGTATTCCCAACGTTTTGCACAGTTGTCGCATGAACATGGACGCGAATCTTGGATCCCGATCGGATATGATCTTTCGGGGTAGGCCGTAATGGGGATAGACATGTCGGAGATAAAGTTTTGCCACCCCTTCCAACGTTATGGCTTCGTTACACGGTATGAATATTGCCGCTTTTGAGCAGTCATGATCCGTAATAGTGAGGATCGAGTCGAACCCTTTTGATATCGGGAGTTTGACTATGAAGTCCATGGCTACTACTTCGAACGGTTCGGCTGACGGTTTGGTGGTGATGGGAAATAAGTGGGGCTTCTGTCGGTGATGGTTGATCTTGTTGCTTTGGCATGTTGCACACCCCTTGACGTAGGCTTCCACATCTTTGCGCATATTGGGCCACCAGAAGTCGCGTCGTAATAGCTCTAGAGTGTTTGCGATCCCTGGATGTCCTGCGCTTGGAGTATCGTGGAAAAAGGTGATTACCCCCCGTTTAAGTTTGTTGTTTCCCACGACAACGAGAGCATCGCCCTTCCACCACAGCCCATCGTGTTTCTTTAGGTTGTGGGGTTCTATCCATGGGAGGAGTACTGCTTCATTCATGTTTTGTGCAATTTGAGTCCATATATCCATGTCGTGCATGGACGTTTGGGTGACTTTGAGAAATACGTCATCTGGGAGTACTGTGACGTGATCATTGTTGCTGGTGCCGTCATCATAATCAGGTCTCCTCGATAGGGAGTCTGCTTGTGTATTCTTGGTACCGGGGATATGTTTGAGTATAAAGTTATACTCCGACAGTTCTTGGAACTCCCGTGCTACTCGTCGACTGATTTTTCTGGGTTCTTTCCAGTATTGTAGGTTGGCGTGGTCTGTATGGATTGTTATTAGATGGGGGGATCCCACGAGGTATGTTCGCCAAGTGCGTAGCGCTTTTACAATTGCTAGTAGTTCCCTGTCGTAGATGTCGTAATTGCATTCGGCTTCCGATAGGGATTCGGAATAGAATGCGACCGGGTGCATTTTGTCGTCTTCTCCCTTCTGGTTTAGGACGGCCCCTAGGGCGTAACTTGAAGCATCGACTTCGATTTCGAAGGGTTGATCTAGTTTCGGGAATAGTAGGACCGGTTCCGAACTGATTCGTTCTTTGATGGTGTCGAAGGCTTTTTGTCTAGCTTCCGTCCATTCCCAGGGAACATCTTTCTTCGTGAGGTCGTGGAGGGGTCTTGCAATTGTAGAGAACCCCCGTATGAATCGCCGGTAGAAATTGCAGAATCCTAGGAAGGCTCGTACTTCTTTGAGTGATGTCGGCGCCTTCCATTCTCGGACTCCTTGTACTTTGACTGGGTCCATTCGCAGTTGTCCGTACCCGATGATTAGCCCCAGGTATTCCACCTCATGGACTTCAAACACGCATTTTTCCGGTTTGATATATAGGTCGTGTTTGTCGCAGAGGTCGAGGACTTGGTGTAGTACCATTCTGTGGTGGGTGCGGTCGTCTGAGGTCGCGATTAGGATATCGTCCATGTAGACAATTACTTCCCCTGTCAGCACCAGTTCCCGAAAGATAGTGTCCATCATAGTTTGGAAGGTGCTAGGGGAATTTGTGAGGCCAAAGAACATGACTCGTGGTTCGAACAACCCCTGATTTGTCTTGAACGCCGCTTTCCATTCGTCCCCCTGTTTGATTCGAACGTTGTTGTATCCCCATCGGATATCAAGCTTCGAGTAAAGCCTTGCTTCTCGGATCTTATCGATAAGTTCGGGGATTAGGGGGAGTGGGTAGTGATTTTTTACGGTTAGTTCGTTGAGGCGGCGGTAATCCTGTACCGGGCGTAGTTTCCCGTCCTTCTTTTTGATGAAAAAGAAGGGGGATGCGTAAGGAGATTTGGACGGTTGGATGTACTTCTTTTCCAGGTGTTCGGTTACGAATTCTGTTAATTTTTCGTTTTCCGGGATTGTGAGTGGGTATACTTTGCAATCCATTGTTTCAGGGGCGGTTGGGACTAGATCAATGGCGTGGTCCCACGGGCGTGAAGGGGGAAAGCGCTGGGACGCTTCCTCACTGAAAACTTTCTGATGTCTCCGGTACTCTTCCGGGACCATCTCTTCGAAGGTTCTCTGGGGCCTTTTTGCCGCTTCTTGTTGCGCTAATTCTGATGCTGTTGTTGTTTTTCGCAGCCGGATACAAGGTTCGTCTTCTTCTTGTAGCTGTTCCCAGGCTGATTCGTCCAGTTGATACGTCTCCAATGCCTTGATGGTTGCTTCTAGAGGCATGGCTTCGTCGGACAGATGCAGACTGGTGATAACCACTGGTTGGAATTCTTCATTGAGTGTGGCGTCTCGCCAGTGGAACTTGGGTTCAAAGGCCGTAAACCAGGGGTATCCCAGTATGACTTTGTCGTTTCCGAGGTCCGTGATAAGGAATCGAAGGTTTTGGGTCTTTCCCCCGGTTTTGACTGTGAGGTCGGTGAAGGATGTGATCTCTCCTCCTTGGTTGTGGGTTCCATCTACATTCCATATTTTGATGGAGCGTTCGGTAGGTAGCCAGGCTATCTTGAGTCGTTTCAGGAGGTTTGCGCTTATGAAGTTGTCTGTTGCGCCCGAGTCTACCAAAACGTTTCGTTCGGCCGTCGCGTGAGCAGATTTGAAAAGTACTGGAATTCGCATAGACCGGAATCTGCTATTGTACACGCTAAGTTTTAATGCTCTAGCCCAGGCCGCCGGGTTTAAGCGTTCAGAAAATCCTTCTTTTGTCCGAAGAGTTTATCTACCATTAATTCTCGTACTTCAGGGGTTTGGGCGAATAAGGCCGCCACTTGGGCGTCGGCTTGTTCCTCGTTTGAAAGGGGGCGTGATGCGGTCATTGAGATGGTGGCGGTGGTTGGCGTGGGGTCATTCGTTCCTGCTGCTTTGACGGTGGCGGTTTTTTGAGGACAGAACCTAGAGATGTGCCCTTGTCCTCGGCATCGGAAGCATCTTCCTTCTTTCTGGAGTAGCTTCTTTTCGTCCTCCGTCATTGCTGCCCTGGCGCGAGTTCGGCTGACGTCCATTGCATTTGGGTCCCTAGTTTTGTTGAGAGCATTCAGCCATTGGTCGCGGGAAGCTCCTCCTTTCTTGTCTGTTCTTCCTTTGGTGAGTCTATCTTTGAGGAGGAGATATTCCACTTGCTGAAGCATAACCGCCGTTTTCCAATCGTCCCAGTCTACGGGGTGGTGGAACTTGATTGCGTTTATGACTAGCGCATTTGGGAGGCCTTTCTGGAAAATTTCCAGGGTAGTGGCCTCGTCTTTGTTGTATCCTGCCTTATTGGCCAAATTAGAGAACTTGGCTATGTAGGTGTCGATGTCTTCTTTGTCCATTCGTAAGTTTTGAATGGCATGGCGGGCTTTTTGTTGTTGGGTAGTGTCGGTGTATGCCTGGATGAACCTTGTTTCGATAGTGTTCCATAGGTTTTCGGCGTTCATGGCTACTCCTCCCGCTAATTGGTCGGCTAGCCACTGTATCTGTTCTTCGACCCAGTCGTCTACTAATGGCCCTCAGATATACGAGAGGAGGGTCATAGCGCGTGAATAAGGGAGGGTTAATTGTTGGACATTCGGGTTCATCCCTCGGTAGAGTGCGAAGGCGTTCAGGAAAGCTCTGCTGGCTTCTCGATCCCCGGTGAATTCTGGTGGGGGATTCCCTCCGAGTCGTCCGTTTGGTGGGGGGGGTCCTCCAGCAGCGGGACCTGCTGCTGCTCCGCCGCCTCCACCTCCAGGCGCGCCGCCTCCGCCTCCAGGCGCACCGCCTCCACCTCCAGGCGCACCGCCTCCACCTCCAGGCGCACCGCCTCCACCTCCAGGCGCACCGCCTCCATGATGGCTTCCTGCGCCTCCCGCAGTGCCTCCTCCGCTTGTCGACATACTTCCTCCCACAGGATGTCCTCCACTACTTGCAGGATTCGCTGTCGAGGATCCTGCGGCTGGTTGCGAGGAGGTGAGGGTGGTGGAGAGTTGGGTGGTGGACATGTTGGCATACGATGCGAAATCCACTGGTCGTTGGATGGTAGGCGTGAGTGTTGGGTTGTCTAAGTCGGGTTCGGAAGATGGTTCTTCGATATTGGAATCAGCCTCGATGGCGCTGATTTGTCCTTTTCCTGGTCCTAGGCCTAGGTGTGCAGGGACGGGTTTATAGGAGTACCAGGAGTGCTTTGAGTCGGAATAGGCAACGTAGGCCCAGATGTGTTGATCTTCAATGTACTCGATTGGTTCGTATGTGAGTTTATCGGGGTCGTAGACGTAGTATCCTTCGTCGTGTGGAGTGTTCCTCCAGAGAGCGGTTCCTTTGATAGAAGGTCTTAGGTCGTCGTAAGGATGCCGCTCCAGGTACTCTTTGACGAACTGTGTTCGGCTTCGGCTGGTGAGAGCCACTGTGGAGACTAGACTTAATGTAACGCCACTACAGGGGCGTTGAGTACGACCTGTACCAAGTCAGTCTATCGTTCGGTAGTCAAAGCTCAAAGGCCCGACTTCAGTAGAAATGATGCACAAGAGTCTCAAGGACACACGTCACTTGGACTGTAGAGGAGGGCTAAGACTCGAAGGCCTAGCGAAGACGAAGGTCGGAGAACAAGGAGACTCTGCGTTAGACGAGTGTAGTATTACACAAGAAGTCTAGTCTACCGTACAAGCTAGGTATAACTAGAGTTAAATAGAAATCGTTCTGTATGGTCATCACAAACAGATGGCGTCATCGCCAAACCGAGGAAGAAAGGGATGAACATAAAGAGAACAAAGCGGAGTCATATCAAGAACAAAGGAGAATCACGCGGGGTCGCGCGTGAGAGGAAACAAGTCGGAAACTGACACATGTCAAGCTTTATCAAAAGAGAACGTCGATAAGCAAGGCGCGTGATAGAAACCGGGTAATCGTAAAGTCCGCGTAGTCATATAGGGCTCGTATAGTATGGGAAGGGAATAATGGTGAAGAAAGGAACAAGTCCAGGAAAATTGTAACAGCCCCCATGCTAATTTCGAACTGGAATTTTGGCAAGTGACAGTACAGCGCCGCAAAGTAGCGGCACAATCTAAAATTGTATGGTGAAACACTTTTTGCCGGCGGCCTTCGGTGCCCTGGCACTGACCCCCCCCCCCCCTCCGGATCAACGGACCGGGCCTCCAGCGCTAAAAAAGTAAATTTTTTTAAGGCCTTCGGGTTGACCCCCTCCCCACCTCGGGTCACGGAACCACGGCCCGGCCCCCCCTTGCATAAACGCGGTGCAAAGGAACTACCAAACCCCGTTGCACATTGCATCGTGTAACGAATCCTTTGAGGTTGCGAAAGTGCTTCTCGAACGGGGAGCAAATGTACATTTACGGAACAGGTATGGCAGGACGCCTTCTCAAGAAGCATCCAACAGAGGAAATGGGGCGGTTGCGCAGTTGTTCTCAGAGTACAGTGTGCGTGAAGCGTAGGGATTCAATGAGCATGGTACCGATGGTGCTGGTTTAAATGTATGACTCGAACGTTTTTATTGTAGTCGACTACTCGTTATGTCATTATGTGATGGACACAGTTGGATCGCACCGCCATGAGCGAAATGGTACAGGATATGTCAAATTGGAGACCAGCGAGGGCTCGGGTTTCGAGACTACATGATGTCACGTTTCCGTGCGCCTCGTTTACGAGATGAGACGATGATGGCCGCCGTGCAAAGAGAAGAGCGACGTATATCGCGCCGGATGGCCGTGCGATATGCGCTCCCACAACCGGCCCCGGCCCGCGGCTTGGCGCGATCCCCAGCTGTCAATGTGTCCAGATCGGGCGAAAGGTGATCAAAGAGGGCGCATACACGCCCATCCCCATATCGTGTACTGTAGCCTTTGATCAGTCCGCGAAAGTCCTTCACACACGTAGTACGAGAAGCAATCGATTTAAATGTTCGAAAAGAAAAAGCTTGTTGCTTGAGAAAAAGGGACAAAAAACGTTGGGAGGACATCAGTTACTGGGGTCCCGCCTACTCCACCCAATCGCTCGCGGGAAGCACGATATAGAGCAGCGAGCACGTCGGCCACTTCTTTGTTCGCGTCGAGATTCTCTGTCTCACGATACTGTTCGCGACCGCACGGTGGCTGCTCGCAGTGCTGCGATTGCTGGAATACCGGTCCGGTGAAGCCGCTGCTGTTGTGTTGGGGGTGCGTCTCCCGCCCATGTCTACAGTACAGTACAGTACACCCAAGCCTACATCTCTCTCGCGAATCGATTACGGCCTCGCTATCAAGCGCCCTACCGGCGTCCCTTGTTGTGACCACTCCCGAAATTCTATTGTTCCCTCCAATCTCGAATACGGTCCTGCCAGTCGACGATGCCCAACTTTCAATTGATTCTCGATGCAGTGGATAGATATGCGGAGCAGACTGGGATAAACCTAAAAGAAAATCCATTCACTGAAAAGGTCCGTGGCTGTGATTCCCCTGGTTCCACCCTCCTACTACTTCAAGAGAACGTGAAAGTGTTCAGAGACTATCGGGACCAAAATCGCAAGTTCATCGATTGCCTTAGTCCGGTAATAACATTCGTTCATGCCTTTTCTGCAATTCTTGGCGAGGCAGCTGGTCTGGTAAGCCCCGAACAATCCTTTCCTTCTCTATTTCACTCCTCACCAGGTTCCGTTCCAACCTGCGAAACTAATCTTCGTCGGCATCGATGTCCTCTTCACCGTCCGTATTTTTCTGGCTTATACCGAGTCACCGACAACCCGCCCCTCTAATACCAGCTCATGTCAGGCGGCTGATGGAGTCAGCGCTAGCTATGACGCCCTCCTTGAGCTCTTTGAATGCGTCGGGAGTTTCCTCAAACGCCTTGAAATCTATACCAAGATACCTTTGACCCCTTTGATGACGGAGATAATTGCAAAGATAATGGTCGAAATACTTTCCATCCTTGCCCAGGCGAAGAAACAGGTCAATCAGGGGCGATTCAGTGAGCGTTTTCCCTACCTATGTATAGGTTACTATTACTGAACTCGTTGCAGAGAAATTTGCAAAGAAGCTTTTAGGGGACAGCGAGATCGAAAACACAATGCGGAGATTGGATCGGCTCACACAGGACGAGGCGCGCATGATGGATGCGCACATATTGGAGGTCGTCTACGGTCTTATGAGCAATATGAAAGTGGTTATGGACGGTGAGTGGGGCCCCTTAGTTGATTCTGAGCTTCGAATCAAAGTGTTGTCCCCGTAGGCGGCGAGGTATCGACCAACGTTATCCGAAAAGCTCTTGGTATGATTACACGCGAGTGGTCCATATCCCGAGCCTTGCTCATGGACAAATTTTAGTTGCCATGCAGGACGCGATAAACGAAATGAACAAAATGAACCGTATGTTGTCTCATCCATTGTGCATGTCTCCGAAGGGTGAAACCGCCTTTACAGGTGATCGTCTACATGACAAATCTAGAAGCTGGCTTTCCCCACCAGATCCGTCAGAAAATCAAGTAATTGCGCGCAGGGAAAATCATGATGGATCTGCGGTCTGGTTTACTCGAGGCAGCACCTTCGAGAACTGGAACGCGAACGGTTGCCTACTGTGGATCCATGGCAAACGTACGTGATTCGTCCTTTTGTCTCTACCAACTAACGGCAACTCATCACTGTAGCGGGATCGGGGAAGAGTATTCTATGGTGGGCGCTACTACTGTATACCTTGGAAAACCCGATTTATATTGATATTGTCGTCCAGTTCCACCATTGTCGAGGAGGCTATGGCCTTACGTGACGCGGGATTGGGCTCGACTGCATTTTACTACTTCGACTTCAGAAATACCGCAAAGCAGGACGTTCGTGGTTTACTCTCATCCCTACTCGTGCAACTCTGCGCAAAGTCAGATCCTTGCTACGATATCCTTTCTCGCCTTTATTCCACCCACGATAATGGGTCGCGATTGCCAGATGATAAAGCGCTCGCCCAATGCCTAAAGGACATATTGGAGCTCCCGGAGCAGCCGGTGACTTATCTCATTGTAGATGCTCTGGACGAGTGTCCCAATATCTCCGGAGTAGTTCCTCCACGCGAACGGGTCCTCAATCTCATCGAGGACCTTGTCGAGTTTGATCTGCGGAATCTTCGTCTCTGCGTGACTAGCCGGCCAGAGGCGGATATCCTGGATGCTCTTCTCCCCTTGGCATCTCACACTGTTTCTCTTCACGACGAGGACGGTCAAAAGCGGGATATTAACAACTATATCGCTTCTGTTGTCCGGTCAGACCGAAAGATGCGAAGATGGAGAGCACAAGATCAAAATTTGGTTATCGATACACTCTCGCCGAAGGCCGACGGAATGTACGTTATGTCACTACTTATTTTGACAATTTTTTCATTTGTCTACAGGTTCCGATGGGTATTCTGTCAACTCGAAGCATTGCGCGGCTGTTATCCCCAAGCGCTTCGGCGTGCTCTTGACGAATTGCCTGAAACATTGGACGCCACATACGAGCGCACGTTTCTAGCCATCGAGAAGGCGAAACAAGAATACGCATACCGCCTCTTTCAGTGTCTCGTGGTCTCTATCCGCCCGCTCCGCGTCGAAGAGCTCGCAGAGATTCTTGCCGTTCTACTTGACACCGGAGAGGATTCAGAATATCACGTGGACTGGCGCCCCGAGGATGCTCACCAAGCCGTGTTGTCCACATGTTCCAGTCTGATCACCATTGTGAATGTGGACGGTTCATCTGTGGTCCAGTTCTCACACTTCTCCGTGAGAGAATTCCTTACGTCATCTCGCCTCGCCAAAGCAGGAGAGCACCTCTCTCGCTTTCACATCCTCCCGCATTCCGCCCACGCCATTCTTGCCCGAGCTTCCCTCAGCGTCCTTCTCAATCTTGGTGACCGAGTTGACAAAAATACAATAGAAAGGCATCCACTCGCAATTTACGCTTCTCGGCACTGGGTCGACCATGCCAAATTCGAGGGTGTGACATCAGGTATCCATGATCTCATGGAACGTCTGTTTGATGCGGACGAACCGTATTTTGCGACATGGATCTGGCTGTACGACGTGGACCGTCCTTGGGAAGCACGCATGGCGACAGTTCTCCCAGCTCAACCGCAGGCAACGCCATTATACTACGCCGCATTGTGTGGTCTCCCCAGCCTCGTGGAATACCTCGCCACAAGACATCCAGAGGACGTCAACGCTAGTGGCGGAGGTTATGACACCCCGTTGCATGCCGCCCTTGCGCAAAGAGACGTCGACACTGCTCTGGTATTACTTGAGCATGGCGCGGATATAAATTCCCTGGACAGGTCGGGCCGAAGTTCTTTGCATGCAGCATCAGTAAACAGACATTTTGAAATCGTGGAATTTCTACTCGAACACCAAGCGGACGCCAACATCCAGGAGCACAGTGTGCCCACGACCCCGTTATGTTTTGCGGCGAAAGTTGGAGAGGTGGAGATCTGTCGGCTACTGCTGAAGCATGGGGCATCCCTTGACCTGACGAACGCGGAGCAAGAAACGCCACTACACTTAGCGTCCCGCTTTGGGAACCTTGAAGCCGCCCTTTTCTTAATTGAGCAAGGCGCAAACACGATGGCCAAAGATGAAGACGGCTGGGTTCCATTGCACAGCGCATCACAATCCGGGCATTTCGAGCTCGTGGACATGTTTCTCGGTGCTGGTGTGGACGTCAACTCGCGAACTACTCGCGAGGAAACTCCTTTGGACCTCGCGTCGGGCCTCGGACATCTTGAAGTTGTTCGCCTCCTCATCAAGCACGGAGCGGATGTTGACTGCCGCGACAACAAAGGCTGGACCCCTCTGCACACAGCCGCAAGAAATGGGCGTCTCGACGTTGTGCAGCTCTTACTCGACCTTGGCACTGACGTCCAGTCCCCGACTGAGAACAACGACACACCATTGATCCTGGCGTCATATGGCGGCCACGTAGAGGTATCGCGCTTCCTGATCGAGCACCAAGCCGATGTGAACTCAGCCAACGGCGCGGGCCGGACGCCACTTCACTCAGCGTCACAAGGCGGTCACGTCGACGTCACGAAACTCTTAATTGACCATGGGGCGGACGCGAATATCCAAACAGCGTGTCCATGGGCTCCACTCCATTCTGCGTCGATTAACGGATATCTCACAGTTGCAGAGTTGCTACTAGATCACGGCGCAGAAGTTGACGCGCGGAACGAAGATCGGAAGACTCCACTGGACCTGGCGTCAGGGAATGGGAACATTGATGTTGCACGACTGCTAATCAAATGCGGCTCAAATGTCAACTCACAAGACAACGAGGGCTGGACACCGTCACATTCAGCAGCACAAAGCGGACATCTCGACGTTGTGAAGGTGTTACTTGATTCTGGCGCGGATATCGGGATGCGGGATAGGAGCGACAAAACACCCTTCGACATCGCTCTTGAAAATGGGAGGCGCAACGTCGTGAGCTTCCTGCTAGTAGCCGAACGTGAGGCCCCCCTGGGTTCTCGACGCGAACGCCCCGTACGCTCGAATTCGTTGGCGGTGAAGTTGCAATACAGTCTTTCCGAGATCGAGACCGTGGAGTCGCAACTGTCCTGTGGCAACCCTCCTGACGTCGGCGAGACTGACGACAAGGAGAGCACTTCGTTGCATAGCGCGATGGCGGACGGGCGCACCGACCTAATTCAAAGACTACTTGACCGCGGCGCCGATGTCGACGAGCGGGACAAGTTTCTCCAGACTCCGTTGGACGTGGCGTCGATGGAAGGGAAACTCGACGTTGCGAGGATATTGATCAAATACGGCGCGGATGTGAACTGTCGAGATACCATTGGTTGGACCCCATTGCACACGGCCGCACGATATGGGCACGCCGATGTCGCGCGGTTGCTACTCGACAATGGCGCCGACGTGAATGCCATTCAACGGGACTACGCAACCCCATTACACATCGCGTCGTGTAACGAACACCTCGGGATCGTCAAGTTGCTTCTCGAGCGAGGAGCCAATGCACAATTACGGAATGCGTACGGCAAGACGCCTCCTCAGGAAGCAACAAGGGGAGGAAAGAGGTCAATTGCGCGGTTGTTCTTAGAGTATGGTGTGCGTGAAGAATAGTGAACGTGAGACGGATCCAATGGCACTGGTTCAGATGTACAGTACTACCTCGTTAGCGTTCTGAGTCATTTATCACAATCAATGTCTCTACTGCTCGTTATGTTATTATGCGACAGATATAGTTAGATCGCACCGCCGCAGATTCAGAAGCGAAGTGTCGATCCGGACGATTCTGATTCCCAAGAGCACTAGCCAGTAGGAGAAAAAGGAGACCAACCAACGAAAGCCATCCTCGGGTTTCAAGACCACGTGATCTGGTAAAATGTCATCGTTTTTTCGGTGCTCCTTTCGTTTACGAGATGAGATGATAAGCTGGTGATGACCGCCGTGCAAAGAGAGGAGCGACGCGCCGGATGGGCCGCACGCTCCTGTAGCCGGCCCGGGGTAGCTAGATCGGTTGAGGCGACTGTCCCATGTAAATTCTCAGCACGCGACCATGGTCCACTATGAACGAAAAATTGGATGAAATTCATCCTAAAATTAAGAATTAAATTAAGTCTTCCGTAGGATGACTGTAGGATGACCGTAGATGAATATTAGATGGTTTTCAGTATCAGATAGGATGACGAAATAGGCTTAAATAGATCCAAGATATGGCCAAAAGCAGCAACCCAAAAGTGAGACACTGTAAGCCGATCTTAGGATGAAAATCAGTAGATACTATTGGATGAAAATCAGCCTCAGTTTCGACTGAAAATCAGTCTCGATCGTTGGATGAATATCAGTATCGGGCTTTGGATGAAAACCAGTCTCTATATTTAGCTGAAAATAAGGACCGATCTTTGGATGAAAATCATTCCGTATCATTGGATGATAATCATCAATAATCATCATTCCGTTGGATGACTTTCAGCACGCCTTATGTTGATATTCATCCACAAACTATTCTATAATAGTGTTTAGAAAGATATAATAATATAAACAATATACCGATTACGACCAGATCAGCCTGGGTATTTATCATCGCTGCCCCAGCCCCAGAAGGATCTCCAACCTCAGGAATCGAAGTTGAAGCTCTACACCTGCGTGCGCACTGGCACGTGCTCAAAGCTGTCATCATGAGGTAAGCTTAAGGGGATCCGGACATGCGTGTATGAGGGTGGAAAATGGCACATACCATTAACGTTGTGTTGAGCTGCGGCCTCAAGGCCTATTCCTCCATATCCACCTCATTGATATCCGAAACCCTAACGTCCTCGGGCTCATCACTCTCACCTGCGTGGCTGTCAATCTCGAGCTCTTGACTCGCCTTTTGCTTTCCGTTGGCCCTCAAGCTGAAGCGTGTTTTTGCAGTAGTAGCAGTACCGGTATTGGACTTCTGCTTCTTCCTCAGCTGTTGGGTGGCTACAGTTACTGATGCTGCACGTTTGGATTTCGAACCCGTGGCGACCGCGGACGTATCGGCCGATTCATCGCTGTCATTGGTTCCTTCCTTGTCGTCATCCGACTGGGGTGCTGGTGTGGCTTTGGCACTGCTGTGCCCTCGTGGGCGTCTCTTAGCCGCATTGATCTTCAAGTAAGCGTACTTCTCTGGTACTTCAAGATAGCCAGAGCGATAAGAATGGCCCCGCTTATTCTTCAACAACTGCTTGGCGAGCTCTTCTGTTGCCCAGTCGTTGGAGAACCTCTTCAAGTAGGGCGCTTGTTCACGAGCCTGGAATACAAGGTACGTTTAGATATCGCCGTTAGTACTGCTTGAACTCACTGCTTGATAAAGCTTCGCTTTTTTGCTAGCTGGGATATCTGCCCATCGCACTTCCCAATTTATCCCCGCTGCTGCAACCATATCCGTTACAAGACGCTAAATAATGATAAGTTTCTGTCCCGCTTGCAAGCTTCACACGTGAACGCACCCTGATCGCATGGTACCTAGGCTTGTCGTTCGACAACTTCATCTCGTTTTGGATGTTTGTTCCTTTGGGCGGGCGCTCAATCTTGGGCAACGAGGCGGCGGCGATAGCAGAAGCCTCAGTAATCTCTTTGGTAAGTGTTTCCTTCTGTGCCTCAAGTGCTTTGAGTTCCTCTAATCCCACCGTGTAAGCCCTGGGTTATCATCTTTCTTGTCTCGCGCTGTCTCACCTTTGGCCTTTTCGATCTGCGCCATGATATCATTCTCGTCTTCCTCAGCAACACCCTGACTACCATTTGCAGGAGGGGTCTGGGTAGCAGACGCTGGTTTGGCCTGCTGGCCAGGCCCCTTTTTACCCTCTGTAACATGAGCCCGGGTGAGTTGACAACTTGTATTCAATTGTTCGGACTTACTTTGCTTATTTCCAGCTGCTGTGGACCTTCTTGTACGTTTCGGGGGGGCATCTTCATCCATGTTAAGAGGCATGTATGCAATATAACTGACTCAAGCGGGAACAGGTTACGGCGGGGGGTGGGGTGAAATGGTTCGTTTTTTCCTCAGTTCAACTTGACAAAATATTGTGCACGTGCAACAATTCGAATTCAACTCTATTGATTCTATTTGGGCTGCTTCCGCCCGCTCTGTTCTACAAGTCCTGGCAATATGGCTGGTCAGCAGCTCGTCTTTTGCGTCTGCTGTAACAAGCACATACCCCGTAAGCGTGAGCGCGAACACCGCCGTCGTGTCAACAACTTGAAGCTCCTCGCAACCCCCACTCCCCACAAACGTCCTCGACTCGCATTTAAAGACACACGCACTCCTCGTAACAAGCCTCGGCCTAAGACAAACCCCACCTCTGAACTCCCAGGATGTCAAGACGTATACACCACTGATCCTGACCCAGACGCGGCGCTCTTCCAAGACACGGAAATTCTGGAGCCCTCAACTTCAAATGGCAAAAGTAATCACCAGTACCATTTTGAAGACTCGAGACAGGGACACGCAGATGAACTACTCGCGGCCTGCATGTCACGACGATGGCACCGCGGCCATGACCATTTATACCCAGGCCCGGGGTCTGATGATGACTCCGATGAATTTGGACATGACTTGGACAGGGACACGGATGGCGATGACAATGACAATGGCAAGACCTCAAATGCCCCATTTGAAGAGGGGCCCGATGGCGATGAGTCGGATATTGTCGACTGGGGCGCATTGGATCAGGAATGTGGCTTGGCCGGGCCCATTTACGACGAGCTCGGAGAAGACTTCGAGTCTAAGTGTGCTAAGATTGGTATGTCCTACTTGGTCTACCTCTGGGCGTTGATGGAACCTTCTGTCAGGTGAAAGGCTTGATGAATGCGATCGCACAATATGCCGAGCGTTTGCTTTCAAGATCTCTATGTACATGACAGATGCTGCCTGGAAAAAGGCACGCTACGCGTTTCAAACTACGCCTCCACTCCCTGGGCCATTGCAACTCCGTTCTCGTATCGCATTCCTAGCCGGTTTTAGTGCTCAAATATATGACTGCTGCCCCAATTCGTGCCTGTGTTATACTGGTCCTCACTCAAATTCGACATCTTGCACATACTGTGGGCTTTCACGGTACCACGCTAATGGGACGCCTCGTAAGAAGTTCCAATATATTCCTCTAGTTCCTCGGCTACAAGCATTTTGTGAAAACACTGGAGTCGCGACAGCAATGCAATATCGATCTCGGTCTGAGGCCGAATCAGCCCCAGGGGTCGTCAAGGACATCTTCGACGGTGAGAACTACAAGACTCTCAAGTCGAAATACGTCCAGGTTGACAAGAAGATCTTTGGACACCGGTACTTTGAAGACCACCATGACATCGCGCTTGGCCTGTCTACTGACGGGTTTGCGCCGTTTAATAAACGGAAAAGTACTGCCTGGCCTATTATCCTATTCAACTATAATCTTCCTCCGGAGATACGGTTTCACGTCAACCAAATACTCGCTCTTGGCGTCATTCCGGGCCCAAAGAAACCACAAGATTTTGACTCATTCTTGTGGCCTTTACTCCAGGAGCTTCTTTGTCTTGCGAACGGAGTCCGGTCTTTCGACGTCCTCAAAAGCGCTTTCTTCACCCTACGTGCTCACTTGATCGTCATATTCGGCGATATACCAGCAATATCCATGGTCATGCGGATGAAAGGGCACAATGGTGTCTCTCCATGCCGCATGTGCGAGATCCAAGGGTTATGTGCGCCAGATCAGCCAGGGACGACGCACTACGTTCCCTTGGACCGTTCGTCTCATCCCGATATCCAAAGGGACCAATCTGGCGAACGTGTAAAGAAATATGATCCTTATAACCTCCCTTTACGCACACACAACGGGCTACTTGCTCAGGCTGCTGAGGTCGACATCGCTACTACGAATACCACCGCTGACAGACTCTCAAAGGAGTACGGGATCAAAGGAACGCCTCTCCTCTCCCATGTCCATTCTCTTTTCTTCCCTCACTCATTTCCGTATGATTTCATGCACCTTATCTGGGAAAATACCATCAAGAATCTAGTGCTCCACTGGACGCGCGACTTTAAAGGGCTTGATCAAGGAAATGAGTCCTATGAACTCTCGAAGGCCATCTGGGAAGGAATCGGTACACTCACAGCGTCATCTGGTTCAACGGTTCCCTCAGCTTATGGATGTCGAGTCCCGAACATTGCGAGAGATCGCAACATTTGCACAGCCGATATGTGGTCCTTTTGGACGCTTTATATCGGCCCCGTTCTGTTGTGGCGCCGGTTTGAAAACGCGAAGTACTACAAGCACTTCATCCTCCTCGTGAAGCTGTTGACCACCTGCCTCAAATTCGAGATAACGCACGAAGAAATCGATTTTATTCAGAATGGATTTGTTGACTGGGTGGAAAAATACGAAAGGTGCGCCTCACCAATTTGTATCACAGCCGCACTAACGCTATCATGACTATCTACAGATTTTACTATCAGCACGACGCAGGCCGCATGTCTGCGTGCCCAGTCACCATCCATGCGTTGCTTCACATATCCGACAGTATCAAGACTTGCGGGCCAGTGTGGTGTTACTGGGCGTTCCCAATGGAACGCTATTGCAACCGCCTCAAACCTTCAATCCGAAGCCGACGGTCCCCCTATGCTTCCATAGATCGATACATCCTTGAAGATGCGCAACTCACACAGATCAAGGCTATGTATGGTTTAGCAGATGAGCTCGCTTTACAGCCTCAACGGAGTAACCTGCCACAAGGAGCATATCGGTCCCCATACTGTGAGCCCTATACTCCCATCGTTTCGCAATCCAGATTTGATTTTCCCATTGAAGACCCGACCTGCGTACTCCTGTGTCCTCGCGTGGTTGTTCAGCGAGGCACAGAAAGTACATCGTTATTAACTGGGCTGTCAAACTTGATCGCTGCTGCACTTTCAACGCGATTCGGGCTTCATGTTTCAGTTATTCGAAAGTATCTCCAACAGGCAAATATTGAGGAATGGGGGAAAGTGCGGCGGGTAGACAGCGAGGCTGGGGATACAATCCATTCCTCGGGTCTCATGAAGCCCACTGCAGACCGACGGGATGCAACGTTTGTGCGGGTGAGTTGCGTACTTTTAATCCAGTAATTCAGCACCCATGATTGAAATGGATCAGTACGTGATGTTAGTGGATAGATTTGCGCGTCAGCGCCGTCGCAAACCAGTGTTCGAGCCACAGACCTTCTACGGTCGGCTTGAGCACCTGTACCTTATCCATTTTACTTGTTCTGACGCTCAGGTGGATCCCCAAAAGCCAATTATTCTTGCCGCAATTCGGAACTGCAAGACCAAGGATCCGGGACCAACTGACCTTGAAAGCCTTGATATCCATCTCTACAATACGACAGGCGGCCTCGATCTCGTCGATGTCACAAGCGTTCAGGCCCTAGTTGGCCGTGTGGAGTATACGGTTGACGGTGGTGGGTGGGCTATTATTGACCGAAGTGGTGGTCTTGCCTGCGCCGAGTGGGAACCCACAGCCGAAGATGATGAATTCGAAGTATTTCGAGTTGGTCATAATGATGCTTGACAATATCTAGATACATTGACAACCAAAAGAATTTCTCCCCAAGCTGACTCAGGCAGATGCACGCGCATGGTATCAGAGTCAGTGTTTGCATGAGCACGCCGTGCAAGAACACCCGACGCAGGTGCCGGCCAGTCTTTGGAACTCAATTCAGATGCACACATCAACGGGTTCATCACCCAGCGTCCGAGTCGACTCAATGACGCGCTGGCATGGGGGAAACGGCGCTGCTCGCATTCGCAAAGGAGCTCGGCTGGCCGAACTACAAGGACACTCATGACTTGGCCATCGTCGTTCAGATGGTCCCCTTTTCTAGTGATCGCAAGTCCATGGGCTGCATAGTGCGGCTTCCTGACGGAAGTCACCGTCTGTACATCAAGGGTGCAAGTGAGGTATTGGCGCAGAAATGTACGCGTCATGTGGTAGCGTATCGTGACAGCACAAACAAGGCTACGGGTAGCAACCAAGTTGAGACATTGCCCATCGGGGAAATGGAAGACGACAACATCTCACACACCATTACATTCTACGCATCCCAAGCGCTACGCACAATTGCCCTGTGCTACTGCGACTTTCCCCACTGGCCTCCTCCAGGAACGCGGCTTTTGGACAATAACGAGGTGAGTAGACCCGTCCCTGTTAGTCTTTGATACCTAATTCGGTGGAACAGGTCGATTATGATGACCCGACAACTGATTTGACACTCATTTGCATCACCGGCATCGAGGATCCTCTCCGTCTAGGTGTCCGAGAGGCTGTGGCCAATTGCGGCAAGGCAGGGGTTCGCGTGAAAATGTGCACAGGAGACAATGTACTGACCGCCCGATCGATTGCTCAACAATGTGGCATCTATACGACTGGGGGCATCGAGAGTAATGAGGTTACTCTGAGTCTCTGGTCAGCGGTATGCCACGGGTTGTTGAGACGGTCAAATCCACTTTCGGTCGTGAGCCCTCCAAGGGTGTTAACCCTGACGAAACGATGGCTATTGGTGCCTCCATCCAGGGTGGCGTCCTTGCTGGCAACATCACAGACATTCTTCTCCTTGACGTCACTCCTTTATCTCTTGGTACGTTTCTTCAATTGGTCGCTCCAGTGTAGAGTGCTCAGTTCCATTCTCGGCTTTTCTCTCTTCGGGCTCGGCGCCCACATTGGCCAGCTCGGCATCCAAAAGCGCAACCTACTCGACAGTACGCAACCTCTCGCCAAACCGTAGTGCCAGGCATGCTGACTTGTATGATTCCGTGTGCGTGTGGAACAGATCCTGGTGGGCACGTCATTTCTATGCTTGCCTTTGGCTACCTCGGCTACTGGGCCCATCAGTGGGACGAGCGTGCATCCGTCCTCATGGCGACAAAGGTGACAAAATTGGACACAGGCCGGGAGTGATCAAGGGAGCGATCGAATATAGCCCGAGGGAAGGTGATCTGCCGCGGGCCTTCGTTGAGGAGGCAGACAAGGGCAGCAGTCACAAAAGGGCCCCTTCATTGAGACAACGTAGGTCTGTAGTTTATGTACTTACGAGTAGATACCCATCCAAGTGAAGGTGGGTGGCCTCGGGTCACCAGCCGCGCGGTACCCACCTCGTCTAACTAAGAGTTTAACATAGGATGATTTTCATCCGCCGTTTTCAGTCATCCTGTCGTTGACGCATTTTAGGATGACAGCTTAATGTGGTTTTATGACTCATGATTTTCAGTAGGTGATAGAATGATTTATTTGGATGATTATCAGCACCATACTTAGGATGAATTGTAAGCAGCCGCTAAATCGTCTACGCTAGGATGAATTATGAATTACAGAACTTCACCCCTCTTCACTTGTGCACACTCTCCCCTCTAAACCAGTCTCTCAACCTACTACAAAGGTGAGAACATCCCTCCTGCGTGCTGTGCTTTAGCCTGTAAGGCTTTTGCTGCGCAACAGTCGTGCTTGAAGAATCACGTGCAATACGAGCAGAGGCAAGGGAAATACTCATGCCCATCAACCCCGAAACCGGAAGACGAATGACGGCCAACAACGCCGCAATATTTCGAGCGATAGGGTCAGATAGAGGAGACCCACCATTGGGAAGGCCTATAGCACTAGAACTGCCACCTGGCATTGGGGGACCTAGCGGAGACCCACCACCACCACCCGGTGGAGGAATTCCCTTCGACATACGAAGACCCGAACCGCCACGAGGACCGCCCGCAGGACCACCTGGAGGTGGAGGAGGTGGAGGAGGTGGGGGTGGTGAGGCTGGAGGAGGAGGGCATCACAACGAAAAGCTAACCAGCGAGCCACCCTCTATCTTTGACGGAGACAGACTAAAAGTGGACCAATTTTTGACGCAGTGGCATGTCTATTGGGGGATGAATCTAGACGCCCCCATCATGCGCAACGACTACAGGAGGTGCCTCCTGTTCCTCTCATATATCAAGGGAGGGGCGGTGAGCGAATGGGTCCTGTCATTCCTCAACTGGCTCAACAGACAAATATGACGAGGGATCAGCCCCTACATGAGAGAACTATGGGAGGCCGTGGCAGATGGCTTTAGCCAGAGGTTTGAAAACACCTTAGAGCGAGAGCAAGCGCAAGCCATCCTGAGGAAAGGGTTCAAGATGGTAGGAGAGGATATTGACAAGTACATCAATGACTTTGAACAACTCACGCGAAAGGCTCATTACCGCCTCAATGAACCACAAATGATTGACCTCTTCACGTCGGGACTGCCGAAGGAACTGTTCAAAAATGCATTCCAATTCGATGACCCAGTAACATTCAACGACTGGAAGAGAGCAGTCCTCAAGCGACAGAAGAATTACATACACCTCAAGGCGAGGCTTAACGAATACAAAAACATGACAACGCAGCCAAAGAAGCAGAGTGGTAACGCAGGATGGACGCTCCCACAAAACTTACCACAAACAAACCTGTGGGCGATGGATATGTCGGCTGATCGAGCAAGGGTAAGGCTAGCGGGGTCGGAAGACATTGACTACAACAAACTACCCCACACCTGGTCACCACCACCGTACCCACCAAGGGGAGGACCGGGAGCACAAGGGCGAGGACCGGGAGCACAAGGGCGAGGACAAGGGGGATCTTGTCAGGACCTAACGAACGTACTCTGTTACAACTGTCACACTCCAGGCCACCTCTCACGAAATTGTCCTCACCCCCGCACGCCAGGACAGTGGCAACACACCCCATTGAGCAGCAGAATGACCGAGACCACTGGATATCCCCAGGGACCAGTGTCGCAATATGAACCATCGCTGCCAGGGTGTATGACACCGACCACAAACACAATGCCGATGCCACAGATAAACGCGGCCGTGATGAAAACCGCAGGAGAGCAAGCAAAGGAATGGCTTACGCAGGTAGCCAATAGCACAGATGAGGTAAAAGACCTCATACTTCAAGACTTGTGGGGAAAAGAGGGTTTTCGGGACGCCTGAACCCATCAGTCTGGGTGAGGGCTTTAGGGCTGTGTCCTACGCAGAAACCCCCCCCTGAGGGAAGTTGAACACGGAGGTCATCCGAAGAGAACACTGTGAAAGCTATGTTGGATGAATATCATCCAAATTTATCATGAAATTCATAATTCATCCTAGCGTAGACGATTTAGCGGCTGCTTACAATTCATCCTAAGTATGGTGCTGATAATCATCCAAATAAATCATTCTATCACCTACTGAAAATCATGAGTCATAAAACCACATTAAGCTGTCATCCTAAAATGCGTCAACGACAGGATGACTGAAAACGGCGGATGAAAATCATCCTATGTTAAACTCTTAGTTAGACGAGGTGGGTACCGCGCGGCTGGTGACCCGAGGCCACCCACCTTCACTTGGATGGGTATCTACTCGTAAGTACATAAACTACAGACCTACGTTGTCTCAATGAAGGGGCCCTTTTGTGACTGCTGCCCTTGTCTGCCTCCTCAACGAAGGCCCGCGGCAGATCACCTTCCCTCGGGCTATATTCGATCGCTCCCTTGATCACTCCCGGCCTGTGTCCAATTTTGTCACCTTTGTCGCCATGAGGACGGATGCACGCTCGTCCCACTGATGGGCCCAGTAGCCGAGGTAGCCAAAGGCAAGCATAGAAATGACGTGCCCACCAGGATCTGTTCCACACGCACACGGAATCATACAAGTCAGCATGCCTGGCACTACGGTTTGGCGAGAGGTTGCGTACTGTCGAGTAGGTTGCGCTTTTGGATGCCGAGCTGGCCAATGTGGGCGCCGAGCCCGAAGAGAGAAAAGCCGAGAATGGAACTGAGCACTCTACACTGGAGCGACCAATTGAAGAAACGTACCAAGAGATAAAGGAGTGACGTCAAGGAGAAGAATGTCTGTGATGTTGCCAGCAAGGACGCCACCCTGGATGGAGGCACCAATAGCCATCGTTTCGTCAGGGTTAACACCCTTGGAGGGCTCACGACCGAAAGTGGATTTGACCGTCTCAACAACCCGTGGCATACCGCTGACCAGAGACTCAGAGTAACCTCATTACTCTCGATGCCCCCAGTCGTATAGATGCCACATTGTTGAGCAATCGATCGGGCGGTCAGTACATTGTCTCCTGTGCACATTTTCACGCGAACCCCTGCCTTGCCGCAATTGGCCACAGCCTCTCGGACACCTAGACGGAGAGGATCCTCGATGCCGGTGATGCAAATGAGTGTCAAATCAGTTGTCGGGTCATCATAATCGACCTGTTCCACCGAATTAGGTATCAAAGACTAACAGGGACGGGTCTACTCACCTCGTTATTG
Source organism: Lactarius indigo (assembly GCA_025766275.1). Classification (NCBI taxonomy): domain Eukaryota; kingdom Fungi; phylum Basidiomycota; class Agaricomycetes; order Russulales; family Russulaceae; genus Lactarius; species Lactarius indigo. Next base: position 87,784 of record JAFKAC010000049.1, on the reverse strand, counting down.
TCCAAAAGCCGCGTTCCTGGAGGAGGCCAGTGGGGAAAGTCGCAGTAGCACAGGGCAATTGTGCGTAGCGCTTGGGATGCGTAGAATGTAATGGTGTGTGAGATGTTGTCGTCTTCCATTTCCCCGATGGGCAATGTCTCAACTTGGTTGCTACCCGTAGCCTTGTTTGTGCTGTCACGATACGCTACCACATGACGCGTACATTTCTGCGCCAATACCTCACTTGCACCCTTGATGTACAGACGGTGACTTCCGTCAGGAAGCCGCACTATGCAGCCCATGGACTTGCGATCACTAGAAAAGGGGACCATCTGAACGACGATGGCCAAGTCATGAGTGTCCTTGTAGTTCGGCCAGCCGAGCTCCTTTGCGAATGCGAGCAGCGCCGTTTCCCCCATGCCAGCGCGTCATTGAGTCGACTCGGACGCTGGGTGATGAACCCGTTGATGTGTGCATCTGAATTGAGTTCCAAAGACTGGCCGGCACCTGCGTCGGGTGTTCTTGCACGGCGTGCTCATGCAAACACTGACTCTGATACCATGCGCGTGCATCTGCCTGAGTCAGCTTGGGGAGAAATTCTTTTGGTTGTCAATGTATCTAGATATTGTCAAGCATCATTATGACCAACTCGAAATACTTCGAATTCATCATCTTCGGCTGTGGGTTCCCACTCGGCGCAGGCAAGACCACCACTTCGGTCAATAATAGCCCACCCACCACCGTCAACCGTATACTCCACACGGCCAACTAGGGCCTGAACGCTTGTGACATCGACGAGATCGAGGCCGCCTGTCGTATTGTAGAGATGGATATCAAGGCTTTCAAGGTCAGTTGGTCCCGGATCCTTGGTCTTGCAGTTCCGAATTGCGGCAAGAATAATTGGCTTTTGGGGATCCACCTGAGCGTCAGAACAAGTAAAATGGATAAGGTACAGGTGCTCAAGCCGACCGTAGAAGGTCTGTGGCTCGAACACTGGTTTGCGACGGCGCTGACGCGCAAATCTATCCACTAACATCACGTACTGATCCATTTCAATCATGGGTGCTGAATTACTGGATTAAAAGTACGCAACTCACCCGCACAAACGTTGCATCCCGTCGGTCTGCAGTGGGCTTCATGAGACCCGAGGAATGGATTGTATCCCCAGCCTCGCTGTCTACCCGCCGCACTTTCCCCCATTCCTCAATATTTGCCTGTTGGAGATACTTTCGAATAACTGAAACATGAAGCCCGAATCGCGTTGAAAGTGCAGCAGCGATCAAGTTTGACAGCCCAGTTAATAACGATGTACTTTCTGTGCCTCGCTGAACAACCACGCGAGGACACAGGAGTACGCAGGTCGGGTCTTCAATGGGAAAATCAAATCTGGATTGCGAAACGATGGGAGTATAGGGCTCACAGTATGGGGACCGATATGCTCCTTGTGGCAGGTTACTCCGTTGAGGCTGTAAAGCGAGCTCATCTGCTAAACCATACATAGCCTTGATCTGTGTGAGTTGCGCATCTTCAAGGATGTATCGATCTATGGAAGCATAGGGGGACCGTCGGCTTCGGATTGAAGGTTTGAGGCGGTTGCAATAGCGTTCCATTGGGAACGCCCAGTAACACCACACTGGCCCGCAAGTCTTGATACTGTCGGATATGTGAAGCAACGCATGGATGGTGACTGGGCACGCAGACATGCGGCCTGCGTCGTGCTGATAGTAAAATCTGTAGATAGTCATGATAGCGTTAGTGCGGCTGTGATACAAATTGGTGAGGCGCACCTTTCGTATTTTTCCACCCAGTCAACAAATCCATTCTGAATAAAATCGATTTCTTCGTGCGTTATCTCGAATTTGAGGCAGGTGGTCAACAGCTTCACGAGGAGGATGAAGTGCTTGTAGTACTTCGCGTTTTCAAACCGGCGCCACAACAGAACGGGGCCGATATAAAGCGTCCAAAAGGACCACATATCGGCTGTGCAAATGTTGCGATCTCTCGCAATGTTCGGGACTCGACATCCATAAGCTGAGGGAACCGTTGAACCAGATGACGCTGTGAGTGTACCGATTCCTTCCCAGATGGCCTTCGAGAGTTCATAGGACTCATTTCCTTGATCAAGCCCTTTAAAGTCGCGCGTCCAGTGGAGCACTAGATTCTTGATGGTATTTTCCCAGATAAGGTGCATGAAATCATACGGAAATGAGTGAGGGAAGAAAAGAGAATGGACATGGGAGAGGAGAGGCGTTCCTTTGATCCCGTACTCCTTTGAGAGTCTGTCAGCGGTGGTATTCGTAGTAGCGATGTCGACCTCAGCAGCCTGAGCAAGTAGCCCGTTGTGTGTGCGTAAAGGGAGGTTATAAGGATCATATTTCTTTACACGTTCGCCAGATTGGTCCCTTTGGATATCGGGATGAGACGAACGGTCCAAGGGAACGTAGTGCGTCGTCCCTGGCTGATCTGGCGCACATAACCCTTGGATCTCGCACATGCGGCATGGAGAGACACCATTGTGCCCTTTCATCCGCATGACCATGGATATTGCTGGTATATCGCCGAATATGACGATCAAGTGAGCACGTAGGGTGAAGAAAGCGCTTTTGAGGACGTCGAAAGACCGGACTCCGTTCGCAAGACAAAGAAGCTCCTGGAGTAAAGGCCACAAGAATGAGTCAAAATCTTGTGGTTTCTTTGGGCCCGGAATGACGCCAAGAGCGAGTATTTGGTTGACGTGAAACCGTATCTCCGGAGGAAGATTATAGTTGAATAGGATAATAGGCCAGGCAGTACTTTTCCGTTTATTAAACGGCGCAAACCCGTCAGTAGACAGGCCAAGCGCGATGTCATGGTGGTCTTCAAAGTACCGGTGTCCAAAGATCTTCTTGTCAACCTGGACGTATTTCGACTTGAGAGTCTTGTAGTTCTCACCGTCGAAGATGTCCTTGACGACCCCTGGGGCTGATTCGGCCTCAGACCGAGATCGATATTGCATTGCTGTCGCGACTCCAGTGTTTTCACAAAATGCTTGTAGCCGAGGAACTAGAGGAATATATTGGAACTTCTTACGAGGCGTCCCATTAGCGTGGTACCGTGAAAGCCCACAGTATGTGCAAGATGTCGAATTTGAGTGAGGACCAGTATAACACAGGCACGAATTGGGGCAGCAGTCATATATTTGAGCACTAAAACCGGCTAGGAATGCGATACGAGAACGGAGTTGCAATGGCCCAGGGAGTGGAGGCGTAGTTTGAAACGCGTAGCGTGCCTTTTTCCAGGCAGCATCTGTCATGTACATAGAGATCTTGAAAGCAAACGCTCGGCATATTGTGCGATCGCATTCATCAAGCCTTTCACCTGACAGAAGGTTCCATCAACGCCCAGAGGTAGACCAAGTAGGACATACCAATCTTAGCACACTTAGACTCGAAGTCTTCTCCGAGCTCGTCGTAAATGGGCCCGGCCAAGCCACATTCCTGATCCAATGCGCCCCAGTCGACAATATCCGACTCATCGCCATCGGGCCCCTCTTCAAATGGGGCATTTGAGGTCTTGCCATTGTCATTGTCATCGCCATCCGTGTCCCTGTCCAAGTCATGTCCAAATTCATCGGAGTCATCATCAGACCCCGGGCCTGGGTATAAATGGTCATGGCCGCGGTGCCATCGTCGTGACATGCAGGCCGCGAGTAGTTCATCTGCGTGTCCCTGTCTCGAGTCTTCAAAATGGTACTGGTGATTACTTTTGCCATTTGAAGTTGAGGGCTCCAGAATTTCCGTGTCTTGGAAGAGCGCCGCGTCTGGGTCAGGATCAGTGGTGTATACGTCTTGACATCCTGGGAGTTCAGAGGTGGGGTTTGTCTTAGGCCGAGGCTTGTTACGAGGAGTGCGTGTGTCTTTAAATGCGAGTCGAGGACGTTTGTGGGGAGTGGGGGTTGCGAGGAGCTTCAAGTTGTTGACACGACGGCGGTGTTCGCGCTCACGCTTACGGGGTATGTGCTTGTTACAGCAGACGCAAAAGACGAGCTGCTGACCAGCCATATTGCCAGGACTTGTAGAACAGAGCGGGCGGAAGCAGCCCAAATAGAATCAATAGAGTTGAATTCGAATTGTTGCACGTGCACAATATTTTGTCAAGTTGAACTGAGGAAAAAACGAACCATTTCACCCCACCCCCCGCCGTAACCTGTTCCCGCTTGAGTCAGTTATATTGCATACATGCCTCTTAACATGGATGAAGATGCCCCCCCGAAACGTACAAGAAGGTCCACAGCAGCTGGAAATAAGCAAAGTAAGTCCGAACAATTGAATACAAGTTGTCAACTCACCCGGGCTCATGTTACAGAGGGTAAAAAGGGGCCTGGCCAGCAGGCCAAACCAGCGTCTGCTACCCAGACCCCTCCTGCAAATGGTAGTCAGGGTGTTGCTGAGGAAGACGAGAATGATATCATGGCACAGATCGAAAAGGCCAAAGGTGAGACAGCGCGAGACAAGAAAGATGATAACCCAGGGCTTACACGGTGGGATTAGAGGAACTCAAAGCACTTGAGGCACAGAAGGAAACACTTACCAAAGAGATTACCGAGGCTTCTGCTATCGCCGCCGCCTCGTTGCCCAAGATTGAGCGCCCGCCCAAAGGAACAAACATCCAAAACGAGATGAAGTTGTCGAACGACAAGCCTAGGTACCATGCGATCAGGGTGCGTTCACGTGTGAAGCTTGCAAGCGGGACAGAAACTTATCATTATTTAGCGTCTTGTAACGGATATGGTTGCAGCAGCGGGGATAAATTGGGAAGTGCGATGGGCAGATATCCCAGCTAGCAAAAAAGCGAAACTTTATCAAGCAGTGAGTTCAAGCAGTACTAACGGCGATATCTAAACGTACCTTGTATTCCAGGCTCGTGAACAAGCGCCCTACTTGAAGAGGTTCTCCAACGACTGGGCAACAGAAGAGCTCGCCAAGCAGTTGTTGAAGAATAAGCGGGGCCATTCTTATCGCTCTGGCTATCTTGAAGTACCAGAGAAGTACGCTTACTTGAAGATCAATGCGGCTAAGAGACGCCCACGAGGGCACAGCAGTGCCAAAGCCACACCAGCACCCCAGTCGGATGACGACAAGGAAGGAACCAATGACAGCGATGAATCGGCCGATACGTCCGCGGTCGCCACGGGTTCGAAATCCAAACGTGCAGCATCAGTAACTGTAGCCACCCAACAGCTGAGGAAGAAGCAGAAGTCCAATACCGGTACTGCTACTACTGCAAAAACACGCTTCAGCTTGAGGGCCAACGGAAAGCAAAAGGCGAGTCAAGAGCTCGAGATTGACAGCCACGCAGGTGAGAGTGATGAGCCCGAGGACGTTAGGGTTTCGGATATCAATGAGGTGGATATGGAGGAATAGGCCTTGAGGCCGCAGCTCAACACAACGTTAATGGTATGTGCCATTTTCCACCCTCATACACGCATGTCCGGATCCCCTTAAGCTTACCTCATGATGACAGCTTTGAGCACGTGCCAGTGCGCACGCAGGTGTAGAGCTTCAACTTCGATTCCTGAGGTTGGAGATCCTTCTGGGGCTGGGGCAGCGATGATAAATACCCAGGCTGATCTGGTCGTAATCGGTATATTGTTTATATTATTATATCTTTCTAAACACTATTATAGAATAGTTTGTGGATGAATATCAACATAAGGCGTGCTGAAAGTCATCCAACGGAATGATGATTATTGATGATTATCATCCAATGATACGGAATGATTTTCATCCAAAGATCGGTCCTTATTTTCAGCTAAATATAGAGACTGGTTTTCATCCAAAGCCCGATACTGATATTCATCCAACGATCGAGACTGATTTTCAGTCGAAACTGAGGCTGATTTTCATCCAATAGTATCTACTGATTTTCATCCTAAGATCGGCTTACAGTGTCTCACTTTTGGGTTGCTGCTTTTGGCCATATCTTGGATCTATTTAAGCCTATTTCGTCATCCTATCTGATACTGAAAACCATCTAATATTCATCTACGGTCATCCTACAGTCATCCTACGGAAGACTTAATTTAATTCTTAATTTTAGGATGAATTTCATCCAATTTTTCGTTCATAGTGGAAGATTACATAAATGTCGTCAAAAATACCCAGACTTATGAGGTACTGCGACCCTGGATAAATCGAAATGCTGGGTAGTAGATTCTGCCCGAAGTTAGCATCTGAGTCCCACACTACCCATCTGATGGGTGTGCGCAAAAGGATTTTTCCCGTTTTCGAGTCTCGGATCGCATTGGCGCATCAGTTGGGACTGTTAGGTAACCTAGTTACTATCTTTTGCTATCTAACATTTCGCTTGTCCAAAATTAAATTCTCAGCATGCTTGAGGCAATTCGTGTACAAACACATGGGGTTTGAACTGTACCTCGGCGCGACTGTCAATGCGTCCAGACCAATCAGTTCTCCACGGTACAGACACATCGATCAAAGCCTCAATCAAAAGCAGGCGAAAATCGATCAAAAAAACGGCGCATACACACGGAGATTCCCGTATCTCCCGTACTCACACGGGCGTAGAGCACGATGACTTAAATATTCGAAAAACGCAAAAGGCATGCATCAAGCTACTGTACTACTGGGGGGGAAACCCATTATGCGCCCACTCCGCCCAATCGCTCGCGGGACGCGCGGTACCGAGCAGCGAGCGCGTCGGCCGCTTCTTTGCGTGTGTCGAGGCTCTCCGCATCACGATATTGCTCGCGGCCGCGCGGGGGCTCGACGCCCTGCTGCTGCTGCTGCGACTGCTGGATCGCCGGTCCGGTGAAGCCGTTGCTATCGGGGGGACCTGTGCGTCTGCCGCCAGAAGACGTTGCTAGAGTAGCGTTTAGTGTACTTGGATTGGACCAGTGGTGATAGGATAGGACGTACTGTCGCCGGGAGGGGGGTAGTTCTTCGTTGCGTAGTCGGAAAATAGTGGGTAAGATTCTCGTTGGCGGGGAGGCATTACGTCGTTGATGGCTGTGGGGAACGCGGGAAGGAGAAAGGTTCAGCGATTGTGATGTGAGGAGGAAGAGAGAAGAGAGCACGGCGCGTACAGGGGTTGACGAGGGAGCCTTTGAAACCGGAGCTCGCGTATTCGTCGCTCATTGTCGTTTTTTGGTCAGGGGGGGGAGAAGAGAAAGGTGTGTGTGTAGGTACAAATGTTTAGTGTCAGGGAAGTCTTGGAGTATTTATTCGGTTCGGGAGGGGGGGGAGAGCAGATCAGGTGGTAAAGTGTGTAATTTATCAGGCGGGAGACACGCGCAGGGGGCACATGATGTGTCGCGTCCATGGCTTGTTGCATATGATTCTCACTCGAAGCCTTGTTTGGAAACCAAATCAACATGTTTGTAATACGTAACACTTTGCACGGACACGAATAATACGATGCGTGCCATGAACAATGAATGAATGCCAGGCCCCTTTCGTAGCGAGCGCCCCCCCCCCCCGCTGCAGTTGCCGTTCTCCACCCCCCGCATGTCCCACACCTTAAAGGACGTCGATTCAATTAGTAGCCCCTTTTCTTCAAGTCGCGATCAGCTCTTTTTTTTTTCTCCTCCCTTCCATTCCTTTCGAATCGCGGCGATACGACGGTGTAGCGCTCGCGATCGTACCTATCCCCGGTCCGGGGTATTACAGTGCAGTGTAGCGCTAGTAATAGCTCCGGCGAGCTAAAGCGCCGAAACGGGTTTCAGGTGTGTAAGTCAGATATTCATGTTCTTTTTGTACAGGTTCATCATCGGATATGGTGTAACGGTTAACATTGCCGCCTCTCACGCGGCAGCTCGGGGTTCGATTCCCCGTATCCGAATGCCTTTTTGTTTTTTTTCCAGTGATGGATGCCACCAACGGCGCAGTTCGATGGCGTCGAGGTGGACGTATCGATTGATCTGTTCCGGAGTAGTTCCGCGTCGTCGTTTGGCAAGATGGAGCAAAAGCGGCACGTGAGGTCTCTGTTCGCTTCATGGAGATCATCACGTATCACACACAACCCCATTTGCTCAGACATTTTCGCATAGAATGTGCCACGCGCGCCTCCAATTACTGCCACGCCCAGGAGTACAGATACGCAGGGGTTACAAGGAAAGAATATATGGATAGCAAAAAGTATATTATCTCGAGTCTAGCATCCAAGGTACCCCCCATCGCTCACTCCTCCTTCTTGGCGCCAATGCGTTTTTCCGCCTCCTCGATGGCAGCCTTATCTGTCTGGGGATCCGCAGAAGCTGCGCAAGTTTCGGTAATGAGATGGTTGTGGAGGTGGGTGATACGGAAAGGGGGGGAACACGCACCACCAAAAAGGCCGGCGCCGGCTTTGAACGGCCGCTTGAGGTCGCCGTCAGCATTTTGACCAAGTACGTGGATTTTGACGGTCTTGGCTTCATAGAGTGACTTGAAGGCCATGATGCCCTGCACAAAGAGCGGCTGGGTATATTTGAGGTATAAGTGGAGGAAGGCCATCATTGCGACGGAGGTGTATACGCCCTTGATCTGCCGAAACAAGGGCGGGGTTAAGTCTCACCCAGTCAAAACACGTAGAGGGACACTGCGCACGAGCTTCGATGTTTCTGAAAGATCGTAGTCCCGCACTGTGGTCGTTACGAGCTTGCCTGGCTCTTGAGACTATAGGTGAAACAACGGACGGGTCATGTCATGAAGGGAACAGTGTAAAGTTTTGTTTCGCCCGTACCATCGGATTTCCCGCTTCCACTGAGAAAGAAGGCGTGTCAGAAACAACAAAGTTCGAAACTAGCATTGCTGCGCACCGTATTTGAGCATTGTCTGGTCGTTCTTTGCCTTTATCTAAACAGTGCACACGTTAAGGGCCTAGGTTGGGGCTACCGAGAAGAAAGTGTCGCACCTTGGAAGAGGTATAGTAATATACGACAAGAGAAATGGCCTGGCTCGCGACGTAGGCTATCCGGACGTAATCGAGCACCTTGGGATCCTCGAATGGGACCTTTCGGGCGACTGGGAGGACACGTATGCAAAGTCAGAAAAGAAAAAAAGAATAGGAGAAGGACGACAATACGTTGCATGACGCCAAGGGAAATGGCGAGGCTTTGCATTGGACCGTTCATGTTTGCAACTCGGCGCCGGAGGAAGTGATGAGAGAAGGTTAGAATCAAGGCAAGGACTTGGAAGCGGTCCAGGTGGCAGGCTCCCACGGGGTCCTGGGGGTGACCGGGGTCTGGTGACGTCAAGGGCCGACTCGCGCGTCCGAGTCGCGTTGGAGCTCAGATTATAATTACAAGAAGACCCTGTCCTCTGCCCCTCTCGCTCTTCCCCAACAACCACCAGCATGAACGACACCGCCTCTATATCCAGAGCGACCTCCATTTCCCGCGCTAGCAAACAGGGCTCGACCGTCTCGCGCTCTCAGTCTCTGATCAAGAAGAACATCGCCCCTCATGACCTTCGCCCCTCGGACGTGCTCATTGAGCGTTTCGTCGCATGGAAGGCCATCGTGAAGCAGCTCGTGGCCTACTTTGAGGTGGGGTTCCTGTTACTACTTTCATGCACACCTTGGTTGATCCTCTGTGTTGGTGGGTAGGGTATCGCGGACATCGAGAATAACACCGCAAAGGAAATGACAAAACTCGCCGCCGTCATCCAAGTACCATTCCGCTCTGCCAACCAATTCCTTGGCGAGGGTGGGCTTCAGGTGCGGGATCGTTTTCTTCCACAGCCCTCTGACCTTGTACTCACCCGAGTATGCCAGGACGTCTACTACGGCATACGGGACAAGACTCGTGTCATTGCGGATCAACACGCAAATCTGGGCCGTACTATTGATGGTTCTATCGTACAACACCTGCAAAAACTGCGCGTAGAGATCAAGGCCCACATCAAGGTCCGCAACTACTGCGCATCCAAATATTGCTGTTCCTATATTAACGTAAACAATGCTCTAGAATGTCCAGAACGATACTGGACGACTCGCCACAAGTGTCGCAAAAGAGCGTGAACTATCATCGCGTCTTGTCGCAGATCTGACCAACGATATTTCCACTTTCAAGAACACGCCGCTTCAAGTTACCGCCAAGACCGACCCGTGCGTATTTGCGACTTCTTCTCCTTGCCATACACCTGATTCCCTCCCAGCTACGTCGCCAATATCGCTGTCATCCGTCAACTTCACAAGCAGGTCAACGAGGAAAATGCACTTCAAAAGTCGATCATCATCATGCAACAGAATTCCGCCCACTTTGAGGAGGGGATCGTCCGCGCCATCCAGTCAGCTTGGCAGACGTTTGACGAATGGCAGTCCCGCATGTCCGCTTCTGTTCAGGACACTTGGCGTTCACTCGGCGCGCACATGGCTTCCATTCCCGCTGACCAGGAATGGATCTCATTTTCTGCTCGCTCTGACCACCTCCTCGATCCCGAGACGCCGCTCCGCAACCCAGAGACTATCAACTACCCAAGCAAAGAGGACCCGTCCGTGATCGCCGTTCACACTGGCTATCTCGAACGCAAGAAACGGTTCACGCGCACGTACCGCGAGTCTTACTTTGTCCTCACGCCATCCGGCTTCCTGCACGAGTACAGCTCGTCCGATCCCGCACAGGCAGCCTCGCCCCTCTTCTCCCTTTTCCTCCCCCTCTGCACGCTCGGCCCCGCCGCGGGCTCCAGCGCCAAGTCGCACAAGTTCCACATAGAGGGCCGCAAGGACGGCGCGGGCTCGATCAAGACCGGGTCTCTGCGCATCGGGCGCCCCGGGCAGCACGCGTGGAGTTTCCGTGCGCGCTCGCACGAGGACATGATGGAGTGGTGGAACGACATTCGCATGCTATGCGCGCGCTACCTCGTCGCGAGCGACTCGCTCGAGCGCTCTGGGCCCGTCGCAGCCGCCGTCCGCGCGGCCGGGTACGTCTCGGAGGAGGAGGAAGAGGGCGAGGAGGAAGGGAGCAGCGTCGAGGAGGAGCGGCACGCCGCAGAGGAGGAGGAGGAGGAAGTGCATTTGCCTGGCACGTACCGCGACATGCACGACGTCGACGAGGTCACCGAGCCGCCGTCGTACCGCGGACACCCGCATGGCGTTTCGGACCCCGCTCAGCCGGGATACCTCGTGCGTTTCCTCCGCTTGTCCATGGACGACGAATTACACTGACACAGGAACAGAACGATAACGGTAAAAAATCACGCGGCACGCCATCGCCTGAGGACGGCGCGAACGTCTCGCGCCGACCTAGCCAGCGCCAGCAGGAAAAATCGCCTGAGAGCAGCGCGCCGCATACGGGCGTCGACGCAGCTGCGGACGCGGAGGATGAGACGGACGGTGCGGGGCCTGCTGAAGACGCGGGCGTAGGTGCTGGTGGGGGTGCTGGTGGGGACAACACGCGGTTCCACGAGGATGTGTGAACCCGGGTATTTTTTTAATTTTATTCTTCCGTCAGGTGAACTTCTCTTACATTAAACACCCCCCCCCCATGGCGCTTATGTTCTAGACTTATTGCTTGTTCGTTTTGAGCCCCATACTTTTACTTTACGACTCGAGCTGGCTTGGCTTTTTTTTTTAAAGGTGTACGGAAACGACTCAAGCCATATGACTGTATCATGATGTTGTTGTAATGCGTAATGCAAATAGTTCTTCTGTCTTGGTAGAGCGAGTGAGCCCCAACCAACTGTAAATATAACTTACCCAAACACGCTCCGATCACGCCGATCGTCGAGTACTTCTACTTTCGCACACGTCAGAACTCAGGAGTGTTTCATCCAGAGACTTGGGACAGAGGAGACCAGTTAAATATGGCGACCTCAAACGACGGTCGCTCAGTCTCTTTCTTCCCCTTATCTTATCTTATCCACCTCTTTGTTCTTACTCTCTTGTATACGATAAGACTCCAAAGCCAATTCTGGGCTTAATCGCATGAACTCATTGGAAGCGATTACGGTACCTTCACTCTAGCTGACCAAATCCGACTTTTTCGTTTTTACTCAGTGTGTCATCACATGACGTGTTAAGGGTTGGGTAGGGCCAGTTACTTCAAGTTTTACCGATGAAGTCCCTGACTCGAACCCGCAGAGCAATCTTCGCACCGGCCGTGATTGACAAGTCTGAAGGCTTCAATGTTGCCCTACCATCCTATCAACACGTCCTTCAGAGCTTTTCCACGGCTCCCGCTAAACCCAAGGCCGACCCTCGAGTGGGACCCAATCCCAATGCGGCACTAGATCCACAGCCAACGACTGATCCAAAGCGCCATACTACGAGGGTTCACCCAAAGGAATCATCGGCCCCTTCGCGATGGCTCCCCACCTCAATATTCGGTCTTTCCAAGACCGCAAAGCAAGTTCGCGACACCACTCAATCCCTCCTCCGAGACCTCCTCTCCCAGGCACGGCCCTCCGAGCACGAGTGGCTCTCCGTGCTCACCAGCTGCTCCGAGGCGTGCGATGCGCAGGGTCTCGACTTTTCGGCTCTGCTGCAGGAGCCCTTTGTCGAGGGCCACACCCCCGTATACTGGGCCATCCTCAAGCGTCCTGTCATCCCCGTCAAGGCCGACCACACGACCCCGACCACCGACCCAGATGCGCTCGTGATGGCCATCCTGGACGCCTCCCTTCCGCTCAATGCCCAGAGCGTCGCGGACACACGTCTGGCGTGCATGACCGTCTCCGACAACGCCCTGTTCGTGCGATTGGGGCAGCGCTACGAGGGTTTCTCGCCGCATATAGGGACGGACAAGGTGCTGCTCGGCGGTGCCGATACCGTCGACTCCGTGGTGGTGGTGGACGAGCCACGCGGTGGCGATGCGTTCACGGTGCGCTTCTCCCTTGCACAGTTCCCGCTACGTATGCGCGCGTCCAAGTTAGCCCGGGTCGAATTCATTGCACGTGGTGCGTTTGCCGCTGGTTTTCTCTCTCTCTCTCTCTCCCCTCCCCCGCTGTCTGTATGTATTAAAAAAAATTATGTCCCCGTGGTGTCCCAGGGAGATTGTGGCAACTCGTGTTTGCGGTTGCTGGCGCACCCGGCGCACCCCCAGGCCGTGTTGGCCAGTGGCTCGTCTCACTGAGTCTCAGCGAGCCGAGCTCCCCAGCGTGGGTCGACGCACGCCTCTCGGCCTTGGGCCAGTCTCTGCCCCCACCAGATCCAGATCCTCCACAGACAACTGGTCTGGGAGGAGCGTTCCGTGGGTTTTCTCTTCCACGAAATCAACCTAACCATGGTAAACAGCCCCCGACCGCATCGCTCGCGATCAAAACAAAGGCGCACCAACTCTCTCCAAGTGGACGCGTGCGCGAAATCGTCGTATCGCTCGAGAAGTCTGCTTTTGGTACAAGCCTGCAGAATTAGCGAGTCTTCTTCCACCTTAACCCCCTTTTTTTTGTGTCTGCTCGGGGTTTAACATTTGTTTTTTTGTTTCAGCACCACTTCGCTCGTTGACGCGGACGGGACGTTGAACGCCCAGCTGGATGTCAAGCTACAGAAGACTTCGTATACCGAGGGGAACTGCATCATCTGTTAAACAACTGCTGATAAGCATATCACTTTGGTCGTACGTCTATTTCGGGCCCAGACTCAGCACCCTATTATTATTGGCATGCTTAACAAAATTATTATTGCAGTTTCTGGAGTTATGTGTGACTTGCATTTGTGGGCGGCCCTTCGGGCTGTCCGTACTGGGAAGGGTTTACACGATAGTATAGTACAGATTCACACGATACCTTGGGAACACCAACTTCAATTGGAGCATTCCTCGCTTTTCTCCTCATCGTTCTCATCTTTCATCAACCCTGCAACTTCGTCAGAGTTCCGGGCCTTGCGCTTACCCGACTTGGTTTGTGGAGGTCCTGGCTCACTCTCATACAATTGTGAATATTTATTTGCACGTTCCAAGATGATCTCGTTATCCTCTTCGGTGCCAATCTTCTTCTTTTGGCCTGGTCTGGTAAACGATACAGTCAAGTGAGACAACAGGTCGAATGACACCATTGTAGGTCTCGATTTCGTCCAAGGTGGCTTCGAAGTGAACGACCAAGGTTCGGCTTGCAACCAGGCTCTTTCCCTTCCCATTTTCTTCCGCATACAAACGCCTTACACGGTGATACCGCATTTAGTATCCAAGTCGGAAATACCATGTTGTCAACCGCGCCCGAGGACCTGTACTTTTCTACTTATTTATGTTTGGAAATCACTTTAAGCGACGAAGCTAGACTTTGTCAGAAACGCAGTGCAGGCGGACGCAGGTTGATCTGGGTTACCGCTGGGATGAAAACATTATTATTTCACAGGCGTAGAGAAAGCGAGTCCACAGTAGTAACCGCAGAATAGTAGAAAGTAGTCAATATCGTTACTAGAGCAGCACATTCAGAACTCGAAGTATGGCAGAAGACAAGAGAAGTGATTAGATTCGCACGATGCGCTCCGACACTGACAGCATGATTCTGTCTTTACACGAAAAGATTGTAACAAAGTGATGACTAATACTTAAAGATTTTATAAAATCTGTACTTGGAAAATTATGGTAAATGGACTTTAAGTCCATTCAGGGATTATCAGATGAGAAAAACTGTGAAAAAACTTAACAATTACATATGCAAAAAACATATAGCTTATGTCACAATTGTCCTCAAGAAAAGCTGTGGCATGAATTTAAAGTCTTTCCACAATTTCTCAGAAACAGAAAATCCCTGAAAAGACATAAAGTCCATACTTGTCACACCTGTCACGCATTTTTTCACAGTCCATTCTGTGGCCACATTCAGAAAAGATTTAACGTTTTTTCATTGAAAAATAACTTAACAATTTCTGCTACACAAGACTCCATGTAAAAATTTAAAAGTTATCACAAAATCAGTAAGCCAGGTTACCTGAAACTTACATAATATATTATTTAGGGAAACTATTTATAGATAATCTATTCAATAAGTGTCAGAATTGGAGACTCACAGTGTCAGAGAGTTGGAGTGTCAGAGTGTCAGAGAGTTAGATTGTCAGATTGTCAGAGTGTCGGAGAGTCAGAGTGTCGGAGAGTCAGAGTGTCGGAGAGTCAGAGTGTCGGAGAGTCAGAGAGTCAGAGTGTCAGAGTGTCAGAGTGTCGGAGAGCCAGACAGTCAGAGTGTTGGAGTGTCAGACAGTCAGACAGTCAGACAGTCAGAGTGTCAGACAGTCAGAGAGTCAGACAGTCAGAGTGTCAGAGAGTCAGAGAGTCAGAGAGTCAGAGAGTCAGAGTGTCAGAGAGTCAGAGAGTCAGAGAGTCAGAGAGTCAGAGAGTCAGAGAGTCAGAGAGTCAGAGAGTCAGAGAGTCGGAGTGTCAGAGAGTCAGTGTTACGGTACGGACCTAATGACTCATTACACACGACTCATGACCAGTTATGACTACGGTCCGGTATCAGCATTAGTCATGGACTCTTACTTCGTATCAGTCAGCATAGTAGTTCACATGTGATTGTGGCTCATGTATGACTCATTCCTAGGATAGCGGTACTAGGGTTCGAGCTAGTTACGCTATTGGTTACATACTATTCGAGCGGCGCTTTAAAGCCCGCGTGTATCTGTATAAGTAGTCGACTCGGAAGACCAAGAGCCTCCATCTTGGTCTTCTTCAATCCACCATCTGATTCGTCTCTCGTCTGCCTTAGTTCTTAAACTAAGCACGCCTCCGCTTGTATCTACCAAGGATACTCCCTCTTATTCCTTTCGCTGCAGTGTGTGCCAGTGAGCCCCTGTTCAGCTTGCGTTGGGTTGACACGTGGTCCCCATTCGCCTAACTTCCGCTAAGTCGATTACGCCCTTCACAAGTCCAGGTCGGACTAATGCTGGTGGAGCGTAACATTAAGACCAAGATCCTCATCGTGGCGTACTCGACCAGAGACCAGTGGACATCTTTCCGTCCCTATCATATTGAACGACAAGGAGACCGCAACGTACCAACAAGATTCTTAGGAGCAGCTCAGTGGAGAGAAAGAGGAGAAGACACCGGATATTTCGTAGAGTTCAACGGTCCTAACCGTTTCCAACCCGTTGAGTTTAATTTCGAACATCTCTGTTGGGTCGAGGTTACTTGGAATCCTATAGATCATCGCTGGGATATTGTACGACCAGCAGGAAGAAACTACAACTGCGATATCGATGCACGAGAGCTTAATAGCCGCGCAGATTACGGTCCTATTGACGGACAAGCACAAGAACATACCGACAAAGGAATCAGCGGAGAAGAAGCCTCCGATAGTCAACAGTCGCCAAGTCGAGGAACAACGCCGGCCGAAGAAGCAAGCCTAGGGGCTATCGGCGACCACATCATACAACGAACTGAGTCGTTAACTATTCATCAACCTGAACCAGAAGTAATCCACATCCGTAGCCCAGCAGTCGCAATGGCGACAGCCACCATTACTCAAGAAGAGGTATACCTCACTAGTGAAGCAAGGGATCAGATCGCCCTAGAAGAGCAAAGACGCATTGCAGAAGAATCGCGAGCTAATCTAGCTCCTATTAATCCATACACTGGTCATCGAATGACTGACGACGACGTGGCAATCCATCGTGCCATTGGACCCGACGTAGCCGATCCCCCCAGTGGAGGAGGTGGACCCCCTGGTGATCTACCCGGTGGAGGAGGTGGAGGACCCCCATCAAGAGGACTGGGGTTTGAAGGATTCCCTGGAGGATTCCCAGGAGGACCTCCGGGAGGAGGATTACCAGGTGCAGGTCCTATTGTTCCCCCTCCAAGTAACAAGTTAGCTGGCGAAGCACCCACAGTATTTGACGGAGAACGCGCCAAAGTCGAAGCATTTCTCACTCAATGGCATGTCTACTGGGGCATGAACGCAGACGAAGGCATAATGGCCACACCCTATCGACGAGCCCTACTCTTCCTATCTTACATCAAAGGCGTCAACGTTAGCGAATGGGTATTGGCAATGCTTACCTGGCTTAATGGCCAGATACAAGCTAGTATACCCCG
This sequence comes from Lactarius indigo, assembly GCA_025766275.1. NCBI lineage: Eukaryota > Fungi > Basidiomycota > Agaricomycetes > Russulales > Russulaceae > Lactarius > Lactarius indigo. Next base: position 70,863 of record JAFKAC010000049.1, on the reverse strand, counting down.
AACTAGTGAGGGACTATGGAACGAAGTCACGCGCAGCTTCATGCAGCGCTTCCGCAACACGATGGAACAAGAACAAGCTCAATACGAGCTTAAGAAGGGAGTCAAAATGATGGGAGGCAATCTAGATGAGTATTGCACCCAATTCGAACAACTGATACACCGCGCTCAGTATCGACTTGACGACCCACAGACGCTAGATTTATTTGCGAGCGGACTACCAAAAGACCTATACGAAAAGGTCTACACCCTTGACAATCCCCGTAATTACCGCGAGTGGAAAGAAGCGGCTACCACTCGTCAACAACAGTATCTTCACCTCAAAGCGGTGTTGAACAAGGGAATTCCCCCTGGACAAGGACAAGGAAGGCAACAACAACAACGACAGTGGCAAGGACCACCAAGAAGTTCATGGCAGCCAAGAAATTTACGAGATCCAAATGCCATGGATACCTCTGCAGACCGAATTCGAGGGCGACTCGCAGGAGCTGAAGACATACTCGCCCCTCGTCCCCCATACCGACCAAGAGGAGGATTTTTACAGAGAGGAGGGGGGCGTAATAACCAAAGGCCAGTCACGTGTTATAACTGTGGAAAGGACGGACACATGGCCCGCGATTGTAGACAACCGCGAGGGGGATATCAACCCCAAGCATCAACCAGTCGATACGTCGACACTGACTATCACCAACAAGAACCGGAAGTCGCTGCCAGGGCGGTCCAAGAAGTGCCCCCTCAACAGCGCGCCAGCGACTGGCTTAATGGAGTAGCTGGAGAATCGGATGATGTAAAAGACATTATCCTCCAACAGCTGTGGAAGAAGGAGGGTTTTCAGGACGCCTGAACCCATCGGCCTGGGTGAGGGCAGTTAATTGTAACAGTGTAATCATGACTCGCTATCGTTCTATGAGAGTTCCAGTATCGATTCGCACCAGTTACGCAATGGCCGACATACGCGCATTAGTTGACTCAGGAGCAACCCACTGCTTCATGAAACCGTCATTTGCAAAAAGGATGGGACTTGGGACCAAACTACTCGACATCCCAAAGAAAATATGGAACATTGACAACACGGAAAATAAATCGGGGCGTATCACCCATTATACCGATGTTGATGTCCAAACTAAAGGCATTCACAAGGAGATCCGCTTCCTTATCACAGACATTGGAAATGAAGATATCGTGTTAGGCTACCCCTGGCTTGCTATTTATGACCCACATATCAAGTGGTCACAAGCAGCCATACACGAAGACATGCTCCCCATCATTATTCGATCAACCAACCCCTACATTAAAATGACGCCAGTAGTAGCAGCAACCGCCGTTCAAAACGATGATTACAAAGTTGTACACTCCTGCGTTATCACCGACGAACAACGACAGCAATTTGAAGAAGGATGCCGAATCAGGGCCACTGCCACTGATCTCGCCATAGCCGCTCAACAATATGTCACGAAAGCTGAGTTACCCTCTGAATACCGCGAATTTGAACGTCTCTTCAGCGAGGAGGCGTCGGACAGGTTTCCACCCAGCAGGCCCTGGGATCACGCCATCGAATTTAAACCAGGAACAGCCGACGCAATTGACTGCAAAATATACCCCATGATGCAAGAAGAAGACAAGAAGTTACGCGAGTGGATTGACGAACAACTCAAGAAAGGCTATATAAGACCCTCTAAATCCCCTTATGCGTCATCCTTTTTCTTCATCAAGAAAAAGGATGGAAAACTACGACCCGTCCAAGACTATCGAAAGATCAACGCCGTCACCATCCGCAATCAATACCCTCTTCCCCTCATATCCGACCTCATTACCGACCTCAGTAATGCCCACATCTACACCAAGCTCGACGTTAGATGGGGGTATAACAATGTACGCATTAAAGAAGGAGATGAAGAAAAGGCGGCGTTCAAAACACGTTACGGCTTATTCGAACCCACGGTGATGTTTTTCGGCTTAACCAACTCCCCAGCGACGTTCCAGACTATGATGAACTTCATCTTCAGGGACATCATCGCAAAACATGAAAAACGTGGCACAGTTATTCGCGTCTACATGGACGACATTGGTATCGCCACAGGACTTAACCATTCGCTACAGGACCATATTGAAGCTGTTAAAGATGTGCTCCGTGTATCCGCGGAGCATGATTTGTATTACAAGCTTGAAAAATGCCTTTTCCACTCCCCACACATGGATTACCTGGGGGTAATCCTTGAAAAGGGGGTGACACGCATGGACCCTGTCAAAATTTCGGGCATCAAGGATTGGCCTACGCCAACAAAGGTTAAGGACGTCCGCTCTTTTCTTGGCTTCTGCAATTTTTACAGACCTTTCATACGAGGATTCGCAACCAAAGCACGACCATTGAACAAACTTACACGCAAAGACACCGAATGGCACTGGGGCGCAGAAGAAGAAAAGGCATTCCAAGACCTTAAAACCCTCGTTACTAGCGAACCGGTCTTAGCGCATCCAGATCTCACGCAACAATTCGAGTTAGAGGTCGACGCATCGGGTTTTGCCACAGGAGCAGTCCTCCTTCAACGCAAAGCAGATGGCAAATGACATCCTATTGGCTACTACTCGTCCACCCTCAACGAAGCCGAACGAAATTACGACATTTATGACCTCGAACTCCTGGCAATTGTCAAAGCCTTTCGTCACTGGAGACCCCTCCTAGCGGGCTCCCCTCACAAAATCAAAGTATTCTCCGATCACCTTAATTTACAATACTGGAAGTCGCCACAAAAGATTAGCAGACGTGTAGCCAGGGAAGTACTCGAACTTTCGGAATACGACTTCGAAATTCACCATATCAAAGGTACCTCCAATGGACGTGCCGATGCACTATCCCGACGACCAGATTATGATCAAGGAGAAAACGACAATGAAGGCATAACAGTACTACCAGAAAGTGTCTTCGCGCGGGCCACTACACTAGAAGAACCGCGACACCCCCACTGGAGACCCGAGATCCTACCTGTGGAGATGACGTTAGAACATCCCATTTATGAACAAGACACAGCTAAGTTGAAACCCTGGGTTGACGCTCACAAGCTAAAAGACATCGAAGGAACATGGTACAAGGACGGACGCCGAGTAGTCACTGGTGGCATCCATGACAAGCGTACTATTATCGCTGCCCATCATGACTCCCCCGTCTATGGCCATCCTGGTATCAAACGTACTCTCCAACTTACTGAACGACATTACTGGTGGCCGCAAATGAAGAACGACGTCACGGATTATGTCAAAGGTTGTGCGGAATGTCAGCAACACAAAGTCAACCTCTGACCAATCAGAGCGCCTCTACAACCCATCTACCCTAAACCGGAAGCCTTGCCATTCGAAACCATCGCAGTGGACTTTATTACCAAACTCCCTGCCTCTCGCGGTTACGATTCCATTCTCACAGTAACAGATCATGATTGCACCAAAGCTGCTATCTTCATCCCTTGTAATGAAGAGATAACAGCCGAGGGAACGGCGGCCCTGTACGTCTCTCATGTCTTCCCACGATTCGGACTCCCTTTGCGCGTCATCAGTGACCGAGATCCCCGCTTCGCATCAAAGTTTATGCAGGAGATATGTAAAATCCTTGGCATCAGTCAAAACATCTCAACCGCTTATCACCCCAGAACCGACGGCCAATTGGAGCGAACAAATCAATGGCTGGAGCAGTATCTCCGCTTCTGGGTGAATGAGCGGCAAGACGATTGGGTCCGCTATCTGCCTATGGCAGAATTCACACACAACAATTGGCCTAACGAAACCACGCGGGAGTCTCCCTTCTTTCTCTTATCCGGGTTCAACCCTCGCGCTGATTGGACCGATAGACCTTCCCCTATCCCACAAGTGTCATTAAGACTAGACCAATTTAAACAAGCGCGACAGCGCGCTTTTTCCTGCATGCTCTGGGCGCAGAAGTCATGGATCAAACACAAAGATACACCCAAATTCAAAGAAGGAGACCTCGTGTGGCTAGAAGGACGCCACTTACGCACCCATCAACCAACCGCAAAACTAGCGGCTAAGCGACACGGACCATTTAAGGTCATCCAGGTGATGTCCCCTGTTAATTATCGACTCGAGCTTCCCACGCAGTGGAGCATCCATGACGTGTTCCACATAGATCTTCTCACGCCCTATCACGAAACACCCACACACGGACCAAACTATCAGCGCCCACCACCTGATTTGGTCGATAATGAAGAAGAATATGAAGTCGAGAAGATTCTGGACTCCCGGCGATTCGGCAGAAGACGTCGACTTCAATACCTTGTCAAATGGAAGGGCTATCCGGACTCGGACAATCAGTGGATAGATAAGGATGACGTATTTGCCGATGAAGCCGTTCGGGACTTCAAACATTCTAACCCCGACAGAGAAACGCATATAAGGGTAGCCTCCTGTCGTGATAAGTCCCCATCTCCCATTCACTTCATGTCCTCCACTCGACGCAATGACCAGCTCGCACTCCTCTCTACCCTCATCAACGACTCCTCAGCCACGCTTGTCAACCCTGACTCCACCAACGACGCCGCAACCACTAGAACTACGGGAGGAGGCCGTCCCTCCGTGCAGCATGAGGAAGACGGCCCTATCACTGGTGACGAATTGCTCCAGACACTGCAACGATTCCCTGTGCCCGTACAGGGAACTCTCGACGACGATCCAGCAGCAACTCAACCAGCACCTCCGCCAATGTACGCCCTCACAAACCCCGACACTGGTGAGCCCGAAGTCTTCCTTACAGAAGACGAGCTCTTTCGGCTTCAAGCAGCTGTCCCGCGTGGTGAAACCACCCGACGCCATGCAGAAGTACAAACAAGAATGGAAGGAGACGGTGGGGCGGTGGCAGCAGGAGCAACTGCATATCGCCGCCTGCCGATGCCGAATGATGAAGGAGCGGAGGGAGTATTGGACGAGGATGAGGATGAAGACGAGCTTAGAGACCACTACCCCATCAGGCACGCATTCCTTAACCATGAATTCTACGCTGAAGATCCAGCCGCCACTCCCTACCTCGTCGACGCAGCGGGGGGGCCTTTACACCGAGGACGAGTCGCCGTGGCACAAGCGGCTCGTTATACACCAATGGGCGAACGAGACCCAGCAACCAGGGCCGTCGACCCTGAAGGGTTCCGGGTCAATCGAGGACCCGATTACATTCCGTTCCCGATCAAACTCCCCAACGGACCGACGGTACAAGCATCCCACGTACAGGTTATCCGAGGAGGAGACCCCTTCGTACTTGGACTAGCCCCCGGGTCTGGTTTTCTCTACGGTAAACCCCTCTACGCGACTCCTCACCTCCCGAAGAACAATCATGCTTTCATCCCACACGAGGAGTATTTCATGCTCCGCGACCGACACCCCACCGACTTGCTGCTTACGCGCATTGGGGATGTCACCCTCACTCAAGAGCTGCGACGGTTCCGGCAGTTTGCCTTCGCCGAAGACCAACTGGAGAAGCGAATGCGGCAGTTGCAGATGGAAAGGGAGATGGTAACCGCGGACAAAAGGGACAGTCTTTATCGGTTGGAACGTGCTAACATACTGGCAAGGATGGAAGACGAGGCAGAACGAATGAGGCAGGAGTCGATAGTGGATTAGTGAGGTGGGCCTCACTCCTGAAAAGGGGGTGATGTTACGGTACGGACCTAATGACTCATTACACACGACTCATGACCAGTTATGACTACGGTCCGGTATCAGCATTAGTCATGGACTCTTACTTCGTATCAGTCAGCATAGTAGTTCACATGTGATTGTGGCTCATGTATGACTCATTCCTAGGATAGCGGTACTAGGGTTCGAGCTAGTTACGCTATTGGTTACATACTATTCGAGCGGCGCTTTAAAGCCCGTGTGTATCTGTATAAGTAGTCGACTCAGAAGACCAAGAGCCTCCATCTTGGTCTTCTTCAATCCACCATCTGATTCGTCTCTCGTCTGCCTTAGTTCTTAAACTAAGCACGCCTCCGCTTGTATCTACCAAGGATACTCCCTCTTATTCCTTTCGCTGCAGTGTGTGCCAGTGAGCCCCTGTTCAGCTTGCGTTGGGTTGACACGTGGTCCCCATTCGCCTAACTTCCGCTAAGTCGATTACGCCCTTCACAAGTCCAGGTCGGACTAACGCTGGTGGAGCGTAACACTTACCATAGACGTGTGGTGAGCCTGGTATAACTCCTAATATGAGGGGGTCCGCCCCCCCGATGATCTGGACGTGCGATGCGTCCCTCTCTACTCCGTCTGGCCCGGTGATGGGGTATCGAATATAATGGGGTCGTCGGTTCACCCGGAACCCTTCAGGCGCAATGACATGCGCGGGGTCCTCGGCGGCGGTGAACGGACGGTGATCGGCGGCACCAGGCATGCGCACACGTCCTCAATACATGGGGGAGCCGTCGGTGTAGACGAGCCAGGGCGTGACACGGGGATTATCAGGGTCGCGTTTCGTTCGAAGGAAGGGATGTCTCACCGGGTAATAATCTTCGTCGTCATGGCCAGCCTCAGCTGCCGCCATCGCTGCCGACGCTCTCGCATCTCCCTCAGTCAGGCCGCTGCTGAGTCGAGCTGCTCCTTCTGCCACGCCGCCGCTACCCTCTTCCAGCCCTCCTGTTACGCCCTAGCAGGGGCGTGGGTTCTAAAGGTTCTGAATCACACAAGTATCAAGCGAAGACCTCTGTTGTCTTATTGCTATGAAATACGAGTGATAAAAGTGTGGCACAAGGTGCAGCACTACTCTGTAATGTAGGACTCCTCATCTGAAGTGTCTAACACTTCTCTACACTTGATCTTGCTAGTGCACAGAGTATAACAGGTGTAACGCGTTGATATAGTTCAACTGCAAAGACTTTGAAGTGTCCTGGTTAGGGACTGAGGTAGGGGATGCACAAGAAGAGAGGGATAAGGCGAGGTCACACCAAAGTACGGAGACAAGGTTGCTAGATTGCAAACGAAGCCAAGTCTGGCTTCCTACGGTCTATGGTACAGGTTTATATAGGACAGGGTTCCAAACAACATGAACACAAGTCCACACAATATCAAAGAGACTAAACAGAGTAAACAGAAGTTCGGATCAAAGAAACAGCGCCACTAGTAATAGTAGCTCCTTTGGTAACAAGGTATAGTACAGAAGGGGGAAGGCAGGGTGGAGACATACTGTGACTTAGGTCTGAAGCGTCGGATCATAACATGAGCCCCTCTCTAAGTCAACTCTCCCTAGAGTGCTTCGAAGTCCATTAGGTCATAGACATCGTTGTCTACATCGTTGGAGGGGGTGCTTTCGCGAGGGAGGGGGCAGCGATGTTGGCAAAGGAAGTTGAAGGGACCATGGGCCCCACACTTGCGACAATTTTCATACTTGGGGCACTTGATTTCTTCGTGGCTGTTGCTGGTAAAACACTTGCCACACCACTGAGTGTGTTCTTCTGGGGCTGGCCAGAGGCACTGATAGGGGAAGTGGTCAGTGCTAGAACACCTCCAGCAAAACTTCTGTTTTTGAGGGCAGGCGAAGGAGAGGTGGTCTTCAGACTGACACCTGTAACAAAGTCGAATGGTGCCAGTCTCCTTCTTGTTGGCTCTGCGCTTGCGTCTCTTCTTCCTTTCTGCAGAGGGGCTAGGTCCTTCTGGTTCGTCGTGGAGTCTTGGCATGGAGTGGTAGCAAGGTGGAGCAGGGGCAGGAATGTGGTGGACTTCGAAGGGGTGAGTTTCTTCTTCCGGAGGAGGGGGGTGTAGTGTGAGCCATCGGTCTGCAATCCGGACATAGGCCTTGTGTTCTTGCAGCCTTCTTCGGGTGCTGGTTAATTGCATGTCCATGTTGAGGAGGTGCCTTTTGAGGGGCTCCATCGTCTTGTACAGGCCTTCAATCTCCTTTCGGAGGGCCTTCTGGTTTCACAAGAGTCGGCAAGTCCTGGAGATTTCTGCTGTGAGGCGGTCATCTTTCAGGTCTTCCAGGACTTCATCGACTTGTCTGGCTGTGGGGGAAGCTTCATCCAAGTTCTGCATCTGAGCTGGGGTGATGGGGGGAGCTGGATTGTGGGGGTCGTCGTCTCTGGGAAGGAGGAAAAGGGGGAGGCCATAGTGAGGGAGGTTCTTGCCCATGGTGCCGATGACATCTTCTTTGTTTTCACTGATCTTGATCCATTTGGCATCCTTTCGGATGTACGAGGTTGGGTCAGCGTCGTCAGGGATGAGGAAGTGGACATAGCAGCTGCTCCAGGGGTCATTCAAGAAGAAGGGGTAACCAGGGTCGTCGTCTTCTTCAGCAGTGATGTGCATCCTTTCATAGTTAATGGGAAGTGCGTCCATGATTGGGTCGTTGATTATTTCGCTGAGACGAGCCATGGTCACTCTAGGATCAGGGGGGGAGGTGGTAGGTCGGTGTATCTCAGGAGTAGGGGGAGCTGTGTGTCCAGGAGGGGGAACGCGAAGGGCTATTCCTCCTCCTTCTGTTTCTATGACGCTGGGCATGGTGGGATCGATGGGTTGTGGTTCCTGGATGAGTGAAGGCAAGGAAGGGGGTCGTGCTGGGAAGGGAGAATAGCCAGAGGAGGGTGTGACAGAGGGTGTTTCATCAAAGGAGCCTCTTTTCATGGCACGAGCAACAAGACGTTCTACAGAGGAGGAGCGAGAGGGCATGGTGAGGAAGCTAGTGGGGAAGGTGGTTGCTGTTCGTACTGTTACTTCCTTTCGTTTTAACCATTGCTTTGCTCCTTCGCTTCTGGGGTTGCTTTCAAAGTGTTCCTGAACAAGTTCTGGGGCGTTGAGGTTCTTTTCTGGTTCCCAACTGTTGTGTGCATCGGAGTATCCCTTCCACTTGATTAGGAACTGTAACTGGTTCCTGTGGCGTCTTGTTTCTAGTATTTTCTCGACTTCCCACTCTTGTTCTCCATCTACTAGATCTGGGGGTGGTTCCGTAAAGTTCTTTCCATGTATGGAGGTTTCTTTGTATGGCATCAGGAGTGACGCATGGAATACTGGGTGGATCCGCCACTGATGGGGAAGTTTCAGGGCATATGTGGTGGCGGAGATCTTCTTTGTGACCCTGAAGGGTCCATATCTTTTTGGGGCTAACTTGAAACTAGGGTGCATTGTTTTCAAGTTCCTGGCATCCAGCCACACACTATCTCCTTCTGTGTGTTGTTCGAAGCGAGAGGATCCTTTGTAGAGTGACTGTGCATGGGTAATTGCTGCTTGGGCGGTCCTTCTGGCTTCCTGGATTCGCTCCAATCTCTCTTGTGTTCCTGGTACTGTGGTCGTTCTTTCTGGTTGGTGTACTCTTGGGATGTACCCAAGGATTAATTCGTAGGGTGCCTTTTTAGTGGTTGCGCTTGGCCAGGAGTTGTGGGTGTACTGTGCCAGTGGTAGTAGCTCCATCCAATTGTCTTGTTGATGGTTTATGAACATTCGGAGGTACTGTTCTAACCACTGGTTTGTTCGTTCTGATTGTCCGTCTGTTTGTGGGTGGTATGCTGTGCTGATGTTTTGTTCTATGTCAAGCACTCTGCACAGTTCTTTGATGAACTTCGCTGTGAATCTGGGGTCTCTGTCGGAGATGACCCTTCTTGGTAGTCCATAGTGTGGCAGGACAGTTTTGGCATAGAGTTTTGCCACTCCTTCTGCGTCTATTGTTTCGCTGCATGGGATAAAGAAGGCCGCTTTGGAACAGTCATGATCCGTGATGGTGAGAATTGTGTCATTGTCTTCTGATTGGGGTAGCTTTGTGATAAAGTCTAGAGCGATGGTTTCAAAAGGGAGTGCTTCTGGGTTAGTCTTGATGGGGAATATCGGTGGTTTCGGGTTCCCAGGGAAGTTCTTGTTTGATTGGCATGTGGCACAGCCCTTTACATATGCGGATATGTCGTCTTTCATGTTTGGCCACCAAAAGTCTTGTGACACTAACCACCAGGTCTTTGTTATTCCGGGGTGTCCAGCTGTTTTTGTATCGTGAAACAGGGAAATTACCCCCCTCTTTAGCGGTGTGTTGTCCACAACCACCAGTTTGTCACCTCTCCACCAGTGTTTGCCTTGTTTTACTAGGTGGAAGGGGGCGGCCCACTCGTCCAGAGTGTCTTGGTGGTCTAATTGGTGTGCCATGACCCAGTCATCTATCCTTATGGAGAGAGCGGAGTTTGCGAAGATGGTTGGGGTCAGGACCACTACATCAGTGTTATCCCCTGCTCCAGTGTCGTGGTCAGGGCGTCTTGACAGGGCATCAGCATGGTTTTGGGGTCCGGGTTTGTGGTGAAGTTTGATGTGATAGTCTGCAAGTCTGGGGATGTAGCGCACCACTCTCCTATTGATTTGTCAAGGGTGGCGATAATATTCTAGGTTTTTGTGGTCTGTAAACACTGTGATTTCGTGGGGGGACCCTAAAAGAAGGTGTCTCCAGTGTTCCAGTCCTCTGATTACTGCCAGGAGTTCCCTGTCATGGATGTCATAGTTGCGCTCTGCTTCTGAAAATGATTTGGAGAAGTATCCCACAGCTTGTGGTTTGTTTCGGCTGTCTCTTTGTGTTAAGATTGCCCCTGTGGCGAAAGCGGAGGCATCTACTTCTAATTCGAAAGGTTTGTCCATATCTGGTTGGCATAAGATGGGGTCTTTGCACACAAGCGTGATGAGAGCTTCTAAGGCTTCTGCTGCTTCCTTTGTCCATCTGAAGGGTCCTTCTGATGTCTTTATTGTGTCCGTGATGGGTCTTGCTAAGTGAGCGAAGTTGGGGATGAAGGGTCGCTGATAACTTAGTGTTCCCAACACGCTTCTTGCTTGTTTGACTGACTTGATGTCTCTTGGCCAGTCTTTTAGTCCTTCTACCTTCTTTGGGTCGATTTTGATTTGAGACCCATCGATGACAATGCCTAGGTAGTGGATCTTTCTTTGTTCGAACATGCATTTCGACGCTTTAAGGAAATAAGATTCCTTTTCACAGATTTCCAAGAACTCGTGTACAATTTGTCTGTGGCGTTCTGTATCTTCTTCTGTGGCTATCAGGACATCGTCCATGTACACAAATAGCTCTCTTGGGTATTTGTCCATAAGTGGTCGAAGTATTCTGCTCATGGTTCTTGCAAAGGTGGCTGGTGCATTTGTGAGGCCAAAGGTCATGACTCGAGGGATGAACAGCCCCCTTGGTGTCTTGAAGGCTGCCTTCCACTGGTCTTCCTCTTTTATGCGGATGTTATGGTACCCCCACCTGATATCGAACTTTGAGAACAGTGTTTTCCCATTTAAGTTGGTCAGGATGTCGGAGATGAGAGGTAGTGGGTAAGTGTCTTTTATTGTCCAGGTGTTTAGGGGTCTGTAGTCCAGGATAGGGCGCAACCCTCTGTCTGTTTTCTTTCTGAAGAAGAAGGAGGAAGCGTAGGGGGAGCTTCCTTCATAGATGTATCCTTTTGCTATGTTTTCGTCGAGATATGCCTTCAACTCCTTGTCTTCTTCTGGAGTCAAGGGATAGATTTTACAGTTGATCTTGTTGGGTGCATCTGGTCGCAATGTGATGGGATGGTCTTCTTCTCTTTCTGGGGGAAAGCGCTGTGCTTCTTTGTCTGAGAATACTTTGTTGTGGCACTGGTATTCTTCTGGGATTGCAGTTTCTTTTACTGGGTCAAAGGTTGTTTTGGTTGCTGCCGCTCTCGCTTCTTGGTGTCGCTTTCTTCGGAAGCGGTACCCTCCTGTCAGGATGGTGACAGCTTCTCCTTTCAGCTCTTGTTTCTTCCAGTCTATGTCTGGGTTTTCGTGTTTGAACCAGGGGTATCCAAAGATCATTCTGTCTTCCCCTAGGCTGGTTACGAAAAACTGGAAAGGAGTTTCTTCTTCTCCTCTTTTTATCCATAGCTGGCATGTTTCTGTCATGGTGCCATCTTTGTTTAGCGATCCATCTACATTCTGGACCAATCTGGGTGGTTTCAGAGGAGTGGTTCCTAGTCCAAGTTTTTGGATTAGGTTTCGGTTGATTAGGTTGTCTGTTGCACCGCTGTCTAGCAGCACATTTATGTGAGCTTCTTTGTAGTAAAGGCAAATGAGGACTTTGATTGTCATAGCACTATCGCGAACACTATACATTGAATTGGCCTCCCTGTCAGCTCTCACAGGTCGGCATCACAAAAATCCTGATCTAAGGCATAGTAGCGTCTCTTTTCATCCTCAGTCATGCCTTGGACGAGTGCATGGGCTTGTCGGACTTTATCTTCGGTTGTGGTAGCAGCTACTGATGAGGTGCTTGCTTCTGGGGTGTATGGGGGTGCAGTATCTGCTTCTTGGGTGTCTGTGGCTCTGGCTTTGGTTTGGTTGGTGGTGTTTTGTCGTTGACAGTTCCTAGCCATGTGTCCTTGCTGTCTGCATTTGAAGCAACGTCCTTCTTTCATGAGGGCTTTCTTTTCTTCTTCAGTAAGCTTCTTAAAGGGGGTGGAGGTGGTGGCATCTACATCCATCGCATTTGGGTCTCGCTTTGGTCGTCCTTGGTGGACATTCTGGGTTGGCCCTGGGTTTCTATTCCCTGGCCTTGCTTTTAGTAGCTTCCAGCGTTGGTGTTCTGCTCTGGCAGCGGTTTGCCACTTGTCCATGGTGTTTGGGATGGTGGTTCGCATAAGGCAGGCACGATACAGTCCTGTGGGTAGTCCTCTTTTGAAGAATTCCACCGTTCCAGGGGCATCTCTTGCCCATCCTGCTATTCCTGCAAGGTGTTCGAAGTTGAGGATGTAACTGTCCAATGCTCCGCCCTGCATCGTTAAACTGATGAGCTTCTGATAGGCTCTTTCTTTGTTTAGAGTGTCGGTCCAGTCTCTGTTGAAGGTGTCAAGAAAACCGTCCCAAAGATCTTTGCTGTTTTTGGTGAGGGCTTTGGTGGGGTCTGCTAGTGCCGCTTCCATGTCATCTTCGGTCTGGTTGACCCACAGCTGTACACCGGGTCCTTTGAACATTGTAAGGGCGAATAGTACCTGTGCATAAGGTTCTTTGATGAGTTCATTCTCGCTATTTAACTTGATGTATTGTAGTAGTTCTCTTTTGAACTGACCACTCTCTGTTCGATCTCCGGTGAACGGAGTAGGGGGTGCTCCTTTGAGTCCTCCTGAGTTCGTTGTTGGTGTTCCTCCTGTTCCGGTGCTTGAGCCGGTACCTGTGCCAGTGCCTGTGGCGTTTATGGCTGACATGATAAGTGTTGGCTGTGGTGTGATGGGGATCTGGGGTGGTTCAACTGGGGAGGGCAATCTGATTGGTGGTAGTGGGGCTGGGAATCCTTCTTCCGCTGGGGATGGTTCTATCCAGATAGGGATAGTGGGGCTGGCTTGTGACGAGGCTTGTGTGGGTACTGTGATGTCTAGGCGGTGTTCTGAGGAGTGGGATAGTTCTGAGTGTGATTCCGCTTCGTCTGAGCTGGGTTCTTCTTCTGATGAGTCTTGTTGTAGTCCGTATGTTCCCCTAGTGTTTCTTGGTGCTGAGGATGACTGTTGTGTGGGCGTTTCTGGGTTCTGTTCGTCTTCTTCATTCCACCAGCCTAGTCCTTCAGCAAATCTGTGTGGTGTGATGTTTATGGCTCTGGTGTGGTATGTATTCTGAAAGTATCGGAGGATGTACCAGTTGTTGTTGATGAATTCCACTGGTCTGAGTTCGCCTTTGATGAGGCACTTGTAACAAGGTGGTCTGCCTGATGTTGTGGCCCAGCGAGCTCCTTTTCCTAGTTGACTGCTTTTAACGTGGTGTGGGAGGTCGTCTTGTGTTCTGGTTGTGACTGGGGTCCAATCGTTGTCTGATTCAAAGGTGACACTGATGCTAGCCACGATTGTGGTCTGTCTTGGGTGCTGATTTGTGTAAGGGGATGGCTGAAGCGGCCTCTTGTGTCAAGGAGGATCCGTTGCCCGGCTATGCTGTCGTTTCTGGGTTCTGTGGAGTGTCTGGTTGTTGGCTGATGCGTCCTCTTGGATCGTCGCCCACCCTGCTGTGTGGCAGTAGTGTCTTGGGTGTGTTGGGAGTTGGAGACTTGGCTTATGTTACGCCCTAGCAGGGGCGTGGGTTCTAAAGGTTCTGAATCACACAAGTATCAAGCGAAGACCTCTGTTGTCTTATTGCTATGAAATACGAGTGATAAAAGTGTGGCACAAGGTGCAGCACTACTCTGTAATGTAGGACTCCTCGTCTGAAGTGTCTAACACTTCTCTACACTTGATCTTGCTAGTGCACAGAGTATAACAGGTGTAACGCGTTGATATAGTTCAACTGCAAAGACTTTGAAGTGTCCTGGTTAGGGACTGAGGTAGGGGATGCACAAGAAGAGAGGGATAAGGCGAGGTCACACCAAAGTACGGAGACAAGGTTGCTAGATTGCAAACGAAGCCAAGTCTGGCTTCCTACGGTCTATGGTACAGGTTTATATAGGACAGGGTTCCAAACAACATGAACACAAGTCCACACAATATCAAAGAGACTAAACGGAGTAAACAGAAGTTCGGATCAAAGAAACAGCGCCACTAGTAATAGTAGCTCCTTTGGTAACAAGGTATAGTACAGAAGGGGGAAGGCAGGGTGGAGACATACTGTGACTTAGGTCCGAAGCGTCGGATCATAACACCTCCAACTCGTACTCCATCAGCGCTTGAACGCTGGTCGTTGCTCGGGAAAACTCCGCGAACGCCGATGAGGTCGTCGCTTGGGGGGATAGCGGCGATGGGTTCTCGCTCACCACGATCGTTTCGGAAGACGTGGACGACAGCTTGGTCATCATCGGGAGTAGTTGTTGGGTCTGGGAATCTGGTGACGACGTTGATCCATTCTTGCGTGGTGATAGGCCCCTCTGTTGGTGCAAGAGGCGTCCATGGTGTGAGCTGAGTGTTGGGAACCTCGGTGTCGTCGTCCTCCGCCAGGAGGGCGCGGGCGTCTTCTGCGAGGGAGTCGAGAAGCTGTGCTTGTGTGACATGTCTCAGTGGGGAGGTAGGCATAAAGGTAATGGCAGAGTGAAGGAAGAGGGGATGACTGTCCTCTGTTCGAACGACTCCCACTTTATCCCTTTTACCGTGGGCCTGCGTTTCCTGATACAGTCAGAGTGCGTCTGGTGCAAAGACGTCGTCTTTATTGACCCACTGATTCTCCGAGTCTGGGTACCCCTTCCATTTGATGAGGTATTGGAGGTGCTTCCCTTTGCCGAAATGCCGAGTGTCTAGAATGGCCTCGACCTCGTATTCCTCTTCTCCATCGATAAGCTCGGGTGGCGGTCGTGTGAAGTTTTCCCCATGTAAAAGGGTTTGCTTGTACGGGGTGAGAAGATCGATGTGAAACACTGGATGGATGCTCCACTGCGTGGGAAGTTCCAATCGATAGTTATAGGGGGACATCACCTGTGTTATTCGAAAGGGTCCGTGGCGTCGCGCCGCTAATTTTGCCGTGGGCTGATTGGTTCGGAGATGTTTGCTTTCAAGCCACACAAGGTCGTTGACACTGAACTTGGGCGTATCTTTGTTGCGCGCCCATGACTCCTGAGCCCTTTTTATGAGGCGTTGGGCGTTGTCCCTGGCTTCTTTCAGCTGTGTTAGTCGCGTGGTTACGAGTGGAATAGGGGACGGCTTATCAGCCCAGTCCGCTTGGGGATCGTATCCCATTAGGAGTTGAAATGGGGACTGCTTGGTATGTTCGTGCGGCCAGTTGTTGTGTGCGAATTCGGCGATTGGCAAATATGTTGTCCAGTCGTCCTGACGCTCATTCACCCAGAAGCGCAAGTATTGCTCCAGCCATTGGTTAGTCCTTTCGGACTGTCCATCGGTACGCAGGTGATATGCCGTGGATATGTTTTGCTGAATTCCCAGGATTTGGCATGCCTCCCGGGTGAATTTCGATGCGAAACGTGGATCGCGGTCACTAATAATTTTACGCGGTAACCCAAAACGTTTGAAGACGTGGGCTACGTACAGGGCGGCCGTTTCTTCGGCCGTGATCTCTTCTCTGCATGGGATAAAGACGGAGGCCTTGCTACAGTCGTGGTCGGTGACGGTTAGTATGCTGTCATACCCCTTCGACAAGGGGAGTTTGGTGATGAAGTCCATTGCTACCGTGTAGAACGGCGTGGCTTCCAGTATTGGCGTTATAGGGTGTAGCGCAGCCCGTATAGGTCGAGTGTTCACTTTGTTCCGTTGGCACTCTGCACATCCTTGTACATACTCACATATGTCCCGCCGCAACCGCGGCCACCAGTAATGTCGTTCCAGGATTCGTTGGGTCCTCGCGATTCCCGGGTGACCATGTATCAGCAGGTCGTGGTGATCGTGTATTAGTATGCGGTGTGTCGACGCGGGTCCGGTTATTACGAACCTGCCGTCCTTATACCACTCTCCCTGTATTTTTTTGAGCTGATGTGGGTCTACCCACATCTTGATGACTTCTTTGTCTTGTTGGTAACGCAGTTGTTGTAGGTTTGGGTTCGCGATAAAGGTGCGCGCAGTGTTGAGGGTTCTCACAAAGACTTCGGGAGGGAGGACGACGACCTCGTTGTTGTCTTTGGCCCCCTGGTCGTAGTCAGGCCTTCTTGATAGGGCGTCCGCCCTTCCGTTATTCTTCCCTTTGATGTGGTGAATCTCAAAGTCATATTCAGAGAGTTTGAGTACTTCCCTAGCGACTCGTCGGCTGATCTTCTGTGGTGACTTCCAGTACTGTAGGTTAAGGTGGTCGGAGTAGATTTTGATCTTGTGCGGGGCTCCCGCGAGTAGTGGCCTCCAATTCCTCAGCGCCTTGACAATTGCCAGTAACTCCAGGTCGTAAATGTCATAATTTCGTTCCGCTTCTGAAAGTGTCGCGGAGTAGTACCCTATGGGGTGCCACTTTCCGTCAGACTTTTTCTGTAGTAAAACGGCTCCCACCGTGTATCCTGATGCATCGACTTCTAGCTCGAATGGATCTTGAAGTACCGGGTGTGCTAGTACCGGTTCTTCCGTTACGAGACTTTTTAGCATTTTAAATGCCTTGTCCTCTTCGCTCGTCCACCGCCATTCTTCATCTTTTCGTGTTAATCTGGTGAGTGGTTTGGTGTGGTTGGCGAAGCCGCGAATGAACAGTCTGTAAAAGTTACAGAAGCCGAGGAAGGATCGAACGTCCTTGACCTTCGTGGGTGTTGGCCAGTCTTTGATGCCTTGAACTTTTACAGGATCCATGCGAGTTACCCCCCTTTCAAGGATTACCCCCAGGTAATCCATTCGCGGCTGGTGGAAGAGGCATTTTTCCAGCTTGAAGTACAGGTCATGCTCCTCCGCTACGCAGAGGACGTCGCGTACTGCGTCGGTGTGAGCTGCGAGATTGTGATTGAAGTGAGTGGCGATTCCAATATCGTCCATGTAAACATGTATCGTGGTGCCAAGGCGTTCATGTTTCGCTATCGTGTCCCGATAAATGTGGTTCATCATCGCTTGGAAGGTTGCAGGGGAGTTGGTGAGGCCAAAGAACATGACCGTGGGTTCGAAGAGACCGAATTTGGTTTTGAACGCCGCCTTCTCCTGATCCCCATCACAGATGCATACGTTGTTGTAGCCCCATCGAATGTCGAGTTTGGTGTAGATATGGGCATTGCTGAGATCGAGGATGAGGTCTTGAATAAGTGGTAGTGGGTATTGGTTGCGGATGGTGTGTGAATTAATGACTCGATAGTCCTGTACCGGTCGCAGCTTTCCGTCTTTCTTTTTAATAAAGAAGAAAGAGGATGCGTACGGGGAGATTGAAGGGTGTAGATAGCCCTGCTTCAACTTCTCTTCCAGAAACTCTTTTAGTTCACCTTCCTCCTTTTGGGTCATGGGGTATATCTTGCAGTCTATGGCGGCCGGCGCGGATGGTTTAAAGTCGATCGCATGATCCCACGGCCGAGCTGGGGGGAAGCGATGAGAGGCTTGCTCGTTGAACAGCTTGCTGAACGCGGCATATTCTTTGGGGAGCGCAACCACCATTTGTTGCTGCTTTGCCTGTATGGCCAGTTCTGTGGAAGTGGTGGCTCTGGCATACGTTTCTTCTTCTAGTTCTCGTATGATGTCTTCCTTCTCGGCCACTATCAGGGCTCGAGTTGTGGTTGCCGAAAGCAGTTCCTCCGTGGTGGCCAGCACTACCGGTTGCATGTCGGGGTGTATAGTCGCCGTAGCCCATCTGATGGTAGGTTCGAAGGCACTAAGCCAGGGGTAGCCAAGTACTATGTCTTCGCTTCCCAGGTCGGTGATTAGGAAGGTCATTTTCTTTATCTGTCCTCGTGTTTTCACTTCTAGGTTAACATAATGAGTGATTAACCCAGCTTTATTTTCCGTGTTGTCTATGTTCCATATCTTGCGTGGTGTTTCTAGTGGGTATACCGGGATTCCTGCCCGTTTTGCCATGCTTGGTCGGATGAAATTGTCAGTCGCTCCAGAGTCGACCAATACGTTGGTTTCAGTCGTTTGATTTTCCGTTCGGACGGTCACTGGGATTCGCAAAGATCGGCAGCGCATTGTCACGATTACAGAATTACATTGTAAGGCCCTCACCCAGACTGATGGGTTCAGGCATCCCAAAAACCCTCTTTTCCCCACAAGTCTTGGAGTATGAGGTCTTTCACCTCATCCGTGCTATTAGCCACCTGCGTGAGCCATTCCTTTGCCTGTTCCCCTGCCATTTTTGTGCTTGCCGCGTTGATTTGGGGTGCAGGTGTTACACTCGGTGCCGGTGACATGTATCTGGGCAGTGATGGTGTATACTGCGACGGTGCGTACTGCGATACGGGTCCCTGAGGATACCCGGTAGTTTTGATCATATGGCTGCTGGATGGAGCGGCTGGCCACGGTTGCTGAGTGTGTGGATGCGGACAGTTTCGTGAGAGGTGACCGGGCGCGTGACAATTATAACAAAGGACGTTCCTTAAGTCCCTTCGAGATCCTCCTCTTCCTTGTCCTCGAGCTCCAGGTCCTCCATGCGGTGGAAATGGCGGCGTGGGCCAGTTGTGATGCGGTAGTTTGTTGAAGTCGATGTCTTCGGAACCTGTGAGTCTTACCTTAGCGCGGTCGGCCGAGGTGTCCATTGCCCAAGGATTAGCCTGTGGTAGGTTTTGCGGAAGCGTCCACCCTGCGTTGCCGCTCTGCTTCTTTGGTTGCATCATCGTGTTCTTGTATTTGTTGAGCCTCACTTTGAGATGTATGTAGTTTTTCTGTCTCTTGAGGACGGCTCTCTTCCAATCGTCAAACGTGACAGGGTTGTCGAACTGGAACACATTTTTGAACAGTTCCTTGGGCAGACCCGATGTGAAGAGGTCGATGGTTTGTGGTTCGTTGAGGCGATAATGAGCTTTCCGTGCTAGCTGTTCAAAGTCATTGACGTACTTGTCAATGTCCTCGCCCGTCATTCTAAAGCCCTTCCGCAGTATAGCTTGGGCTTGTTCTCGTTCTAGCGTGTTTTCAAAGCACTGGCTGAAGCCATCGGCGACAGCTTCCCACAGCGCTGGAGTGTAGGGGCTGATCCCTCGTTGTATCTGTCGGTTGAGCCAGTTCAGGAAGGACAGCACCCATTTGCTGACTGCCCCGCCTTTGATGTAGGATAGGAACAGGAGGCATCTTCGGTAGTCGTTTCGCATAATAGGGGCATCCAAGTTCATGCCCCAGTAGATGTGCCACTGCGTCAGGAACTGGTCTACTTTGAGTCTGTCGCCGTCAAAAATGGAAGGTGGCTCGCTGGTGAGTTTTTCGTTATGATGTCCTCCTCCTCCTCCCCCACCTGTGCCGCCGCCGCCTCCGCCTCCACCTCCTCCATCGGGTGGTCCAGCAGGCGGCCCTCTTGGTGGCTCGGTCCTTCGTATATCAAATGGTACACCCCCTCCTGGTGGCGGCGGCGGGTCTCCGCTAGGTCCGCCTATTCCTGGAGGTAGTTCGAGTGCGACGGGTCTCCCCGACGGTGGGTCCCCTCTGTCGGATCCTATTGCTCGAAATATTGCAGCATCGTCAGCCGTCATTCGTATTCCTGTTTCTGGGTTAATGGGCATGAGCATTTCTCTGGCCTCTGCTTGTATAGCGCGCGATTCTTCAAGTGCTACCTCTTCCATAGCTTGAGTGATGGTTGCCATAATGGCTGGTGATCGGATGTGAATTGGCTTGGGTTCTGTAATGTGGGCAGACTCAGCTCGTTCAAGGAGGAGATCTTGTATTGCTCCTCTGCTGGTTTCTGTCTGCTCTGGTTCTCGTCCTTCGCTCTCTTCCTGGCTTTGCTGTTCTTCTTCTGATACTACTTCTCCGGTAGAGTGTTCTCTCACTTGCACGTCAATAGGGCCCCAGTCAGCTCGACTGTTGAGTTCTCGCGCGTTGATATCGCAGTGATATCGGGGTCCTGCCGGTCGTACTGCGTCCCACTGGGAGTCTATGGGGTTCCACGTAACCTCTACCCAGCACAGATGGTCAAAGTTGAACTCAACTGGGCGGAACCTAGTAGGTCCGTTAAATTCCACGAAGTATCCGGTTTCTTCTTGTCTTTCCCTCCAACTGGCAGCTTGTAGAAAGCGCGTGGGGACGTTTCGTTCTCCTCGTCTCGGGAGCGAATAAGGACGGAAGCTCATCCACTGGTCTCTTGTTGTTACGGCCACGATGAGATCTTGGTCTTAATGTAACGTTGCCACAACGTTAGCTCGACTTGAGCACGAGATGGTGGTAACAACTTAGCGAGGCGATGGTCTGTTGGCTTGAAGACACGGAGGTCCAAGTCCTTGCCTTAGTGAATACGCGGAGGTACACCGGCAAGTTGAAGATCTTAGTTGCAAACAAAGTCAGACGGTTCTGGATAGAGAGAGACAAAGAGAGAATAGAGCTTGGTCTTCACAAGACAGATTAAATACAAGTCGAGCAGGCTTTCAAGCGCTGCTATGAGTCACAGTAATGTAGCGTCCAACGTATCGCGTAAGTAGCTCGAACCCTAATACTACTACTACTAGTATTAGTGGCACCGGTCGTCAGTCAGCAATCATACAGTATCTCCTATCACACTCCCCTATTGCCGTGGTAAAGTCCGCAACTAATCTACCTTACCGCCGTAGTTGCAACCGGTACAGTAAGGGTTCTCAGTCGTATACCGTCGTACAGGTCAAAACGTGACACAGACAGTCAGACAGTCAGACAGTCAGACAGTCGGAGAGTCAGAGAGTTGGAGAGTCAGAGAGTTGGAGAGTCAGAGAGTTGGAGTGTCAGAGAGTTGGAGTGTCAGAGAGTTAGAGAGTCAGAGAGTCGGAGTGTCAGAGAGTCAGAGTGTCAGAGAGTCGGAGAGTCAGAGAGTCGGAGAGTCAGAGCATCAGAGTGTCGGAGAGTCAGACAGTCAGAGTGTCGGAGTGTCAGACAGTCAGACAGTCAGAGTGTCAGAGTGTCAGAGAGTCAGAGAGTCGGAGAGTCAGAGAGTCGGAGAATCAGAGAGTCGGAGAATCAGAGAGTTGGAGAATCAGAGAGTCGGAGAGTCAGAGTGTCAGAGTGTCGGAGAGTCAGACAGTCAGACAGTCAGAGTGTTGGAGAGTCAGAGAGTTGGAGAGTCAGAGAGTCGGAGTGTCAGAGAGTCGGAGTGTCAGACAGTCAGAGTGTCAGAGTGTCAGAGAGTCAGAGAGTCAGAGAGTCAGAGAGTCAGAGAGTCGGAGAGTCAGAGAGTCAGAGAGTCAGAGAGTTGGAGTGTCAGAGAGTCGGAGTGTCAGAGAGTTAGAGAGTCAGAGAGTCGGAGTGTCAGAGAGTCGGAGTGTCAGAGAGTCGGAGAGTCAGAGAGTCAGAGAGTCAGAGCATCAGAGTGTCGGAGAGTCAGACAGTCAGAGTGTCGGAGTGTCAGACAGTCAGACAGTCAGAGTGTCAGAGTGTCAGAGTGTCAGAGAGTCGGAGAGTCAGAGAGTCGGAGAATCAGAGAGTCGGAGAATCAGAGAGTTGGAGAATCAGAGAGTCGGAGAGTCAGAGTGTCAGAGTGTCGGAGAGTCAGACAGTCAGACAGTCAGAGTGTTGGAGAGTCAGAGAGTTGGAGAGTCAGAGAGTCGGAGTGTCAGAGAGTCGGAGTGTCAGACAGTCAGAGTGTCAGAGTGTCAGAGAGTCAGAGAGTCAGAGAGTCAGAGAGTCAGAGAGTCGGAGAGTCAGAGAGTCAGAGAGTCGGAGTGTCGGAGTGTCAGAGTGTCAGAGTGTCAGAGTGTCAGACAGTCAGACAGTCGGAGAGTCAGACAGTCAGAGAATCAGAGAATTGGAGAGTCAGAGTGTCAGAGTGTTGGAGAGTCAGACAGTCAGACAGTCAGACAGTCAGACAGTCGGAGAGTCAGAGAGTTGGAGAGTCAGAGAGTTGGAGAGTCAGAGAGTTGGAGAGTCAGAGAGTTGGAGAGTCAGAGAGTTGGAGAGTCAGAGAGTTGGAGAGTCAGAGAGTTGGAGTGTCAGAGAGTCAGACTGTCAGACAGTCAGAGTGTCAGACAGTCAGACAGTCAGAGTGTCAGAGTGTCAGAGTGTCAGAGAGTCGGAGAGTCAGAGAGTCGGAGAATCAGAGAGTCAGAGAGTCAGAGAGTCAGAGCGTCAGACAGTCAGACAGTCAGAGAGTTGGAGAGTCAGAGAGTTGGAAAATCAGAGAGTTGGAGAGTCAGACAGTCAGACAGTCAGACAGTCAGAGTGTCAGAGTGTCAGACAGTCAGAGAGTTGGAGAGTCAGAGAGTCGGAGAATCAGAAAGTCGGAGAGTCAGAGCATCAGAGCGTCAGACAGTCAGACAGTCAGAGTGTTGGAGAGTCAGAGAGTCGGAGAGTCAGAGCATCAGACAGTCAGAGTGTCAGACAGTCAGACAGTCAGAGTGTCAGAGTGTCAGACAGTCAGACAGTCGGAGAGTCAGACAGTCAGAGAATCAGAGAGTCGGAGAGTTAGAGTGTTATGATCCGACGCTTCGGACCTAAGCCACAGTATGTCTCCACCTTGCCTTCCCCTTCTGTACCATACCTTGTTACCAAAGGAGCTACTGTTACTAGTGGCGCTGTTTCTTTGATCCGAACTTCTGTTTACTCCGTTTAGTCTCTTTGATATTGTGTGGACTTGTGTTCATGTTGTTTGGAACCCTGTCCTATATAAACCTGTACCATAGACCGTAGGAAGCCAGACTTGGCTTCGTTTGCAATCTAGCAACCTTGCCTTCGTACTTTGGTGTGACTTCGCCTTATCCCCTCTTCTTGTGCATCCCCTACCTCAGTCCTTGACCAGGACACTTCGAAGTCTTTGCAGTTGAACTATATCAACGCATTACACCTGTTACACTCTGCGCACTAGCAAGATCAAGTGTAGAGAAGTGTTAAACACTTCGGACGAGGAGTCCTACACAGCAGAGTAGTGCTGCACCTTGTGCCACACTTTTATCACTCGTATTTCATAGCAATAAGACAACAGAGGTCTTCGCTTGATACTTGTGTGATTCAGAACCTCTAGAACCCACGCCCCTGCTAGGGCGTAACATAAGCCAAGTCTACAACTCCCAACACACCCAAGACACTACTGCCACACAGCAGAGTGGGCGACGATCCAAGAGGACGCATCAGCCAACAACCAGACACTCCACAGAACCCAGAAACGACAGCATAGCCGGGCAACGGATCCTCCTTGACACAAGAGGCCGCTTCAGCCATCCCCTTACACAAATCAGCACCCAAGACAGACCACAATCGTGGCTAGCATCAGTGTCACCTTTGAATCAGACAACGATTGGACCCCAGTCACAACCAGAACACAAGACGACCTCCCACACCACGTTAAAAGCAGTCAACTAGGAAAAGGAGCTCGCTGGGCCACAACATCAGGCAGACCACCTTGTTACAAGTGCCTCATCAAAGGCGAACTTAGACCAGTGGAATTCATCAACAACAACTGGTACATCCTCCGATACTTTCAGAATACATACCACACCAGAGCCATAAACATCACACCACACAGATTTGCTGAAGGACTAGGCTGGTGGAACAAAGAAGACGAACAGAACCCAGAAATGCCCACACAACAATCATCCTCAGCACCAAGAAACACTAGGGGAACATACGGACTACAACAAGACTCATCAGAAGAAGAACCCAGCTCAGACGAAGCGGAATCACACTCAGAACTATCCCACCCCTCAGAACACCGCCTAGACATCACAGTACCCACACAAGCCTCGTCACAAGCCAGCCCCACTATCCCTATCTGGATAGAACCATCCCCAGTGGAAGAAGGATTCCCAGCCCCACTACCACCAATCAGATTGCCCTCCCCAGTTGAACCACCCCAGATCCCCATCACACCACAGCCAACACCTACCATGTCAGCCATAAACGCCACAGGCACTGGCACAGGCACCAGCTCAAGCACCGGAACAGGAGGGACACCAACAACGAGCTCAGGAGGACTCAAAGGAGCACCCCCTACTCCATTCACCGGAGATAGAACAGAGAGTGGTCAGTTCAAAAGAGAACTACTACAATACATCAAGTTAAATAGCGAGAATGAACTCATCAAAGAACCTTATGCACAGGTACTATTCGCCCTTACAATGTTCAAAGGACCCGGTGTACAGCTGTGGGTCAACCAGACCGAAGATGACATGGAAGCGGCACTAGCAGACCCCACCAAAGCCCTCACCAAAAACAGCAAAGACCTTTGGGACGGTTTTCTTGACACCTTCAACAGAGACTGGACCGACACCCTAAACAAAGAAAGAGCCTATCAGAAGCTCATCAGTTTGACGATGCAAGGTGGAGCATTGGACAGTTACATCCTCGACTTCGAACACCTTGCAGGAATAGCAGGATGGGCAAGAGATGCCCCTGGAACGGTGGAATTCTTCAAAAGAGGACTACCCACAGGACTGTATCGTGCTTGTCTTATGCGAACCACCATCCCAAACACCATGGACAAGTGGCAAACCGCTGCCAGAGCAGAACACCAACGCTGGAAGCTACTAAAAGCCAGACCAGGGAATAGAAACCCAGGGCCAACCCAGAATGTCCACCAAGGACGACCAAAGCGAGACCCAAATGCGATGGATGTAGATGCCACCACCTCCACCCCCTTTAAGAAGCTTACTGAAGAAGAAAAGAAAGCCCTCATGAAAGAAGGACGCTGCTTCAAATGTAGACAGCAAGGACATATGGCTAGGAACTGTCAACGACAAAACACCACCAACCAAACCAAAGCCAGAGCCACAGACACCCAAGAAGCGGACACTGCACCCCCGTACACCCCAGAAGCAAGCACCTCATCAGTGGCTGCTACCACAACCGAAGATAAAGTCCGACAAGCCCATGCACTCGTCCAAGGCATGACTGAGGATGAAAAGAGACGCTACTATGCCTTAGATCAGGATTTTTGCAATGCCGACCTGTAAGAGCTGACAGGGAGGCCAATTCAATGTATAGTGTTCGCGATAGTGCTATGACAATCAAAGTCCTCGTTCGCCTTTACTACAAAGAAGCTCGCATAAATGTGCTGCTAGACAGCGGTGCAACAGACAACCTAATCGACCGAAACCTAATTCAAAAACTTGGACTAGGAACCACTCCTCTGAAACCACCCAGATTGGTCCGAAATGTAGATGGATCGCTAAACAAAGATGGCACCATGACAGAAACATGCCAGTTATGGATAAAAAGAGGAGAAGAAGAAACTCCTTTCCAGTTTTTCGTAACTAGCCTAGGGGAAGACAGAATGATCTTTGGATACCCCTGGTTCGAACACGAAAACCCAGACCAAGAAGCGAAAGCGGCAGCAACCAAAACAACCTTTGACCCAGTAAAAGAAACTGCAATCCCAGAAGAATACCAGCGCCACAACAAAGTATTCTCAGATGAAGAAGCACAGCGCTTCCCCCCAGAAAGAGAAGAGGACCATCCCATCACATTGCGACCAGATGCACCCAACAAGATCAACTGCAAAATCTACCCCTTGACTCCAGAAGAAGACAAGGAGTTGAAGGCATATCTCGACGAAAACATAGCAAAAGGATACATCTATGAAGGAAGCTCCCCCTACGCTTCCTCCTTCTTCTTCAGAAAGAAAACAGATGGAGGGTTGCGCCCTATCCTGGACTACAGACCCCTAAACACCTGGACAATAAAAGACACTTACCCACTACCTCTCATCTCTGACATCCTGACCAATTTAAATGGGAAAACACTGTTCTCAAAGTTCGATATCAGATGGGGGTACCATAATATCCACATAAAAGAGGAAGACCAGTGGAAGGCAGCCTTCAAGACACCAAGGGGGCTGTTCATCCCTCGAGTCATGACCTTTGGCCTCACAAATGCACCAGCCACCTTTGCAAGAACCATGAGCAGAATACTTCGACCACTTATGGACAAATACCCAAGAGAGCTATTTGTGTACATGGACGATGTCCTGATAGCCACAGAAGAAGATACAGAACGCCACAGACAAATTGTACACGAGTTCTTGGAAATCTGTGAAAAGGAATCTTATTTCCTTAAAGCGTCGAAATGCATGTTCGAACAAAGAAAGATCCACTACCTAGGCATTGTCATCGATGGGTCTCAAATCAAAATCGACCCAAAGAAGGTAGAAGGACTAAAAGACTGGCCAAGAGACATCAAGTCAGTCAAACAAGCAAGAAGCGTGTTGGGAACACTAAGTTATCAGCGACCCTTCATCCCCAACTTCGCTCACTTAGCAAGACCCATCACGGACACAATAAAGACATCAGAAGGACCCTTCAGATGGACAAAGGAAGCAGCAGAAGCCTTAGAAGCTCTCATCACGCTTGTGTGCAAAGACCCCATCTTATGCCAACCAGATATGGACAAACCTTTCGAACTAGAAGTAGATGCCTCTGCTTTCGCCACAGGGGCAATCTTAACACAAAGAGACAGCCGAAACAAACCACAAGCAGTGGGATACTTCTCCAAATCATTTTCCGAAGCAGAGCGCAACTATGACATCCATGACAGGGAACTCCTGGCAGTAATCAGAGGACTGGAACACTGGAGACACCTTCTTTTGGGATCCCCCCACGAAATCACAGTGTTTACAGACCACAAAAACCTAGAGTATTATCGCCACCCTCGACAAATCAATAGGAGAGTGGCGCGCTACATCCCCAGACTTGCAGACTATCACATCAAACTTCACCACAAACCCGGACCCCAAAACCATGCTGATGCCCTGTCAAGACGCCCTGACCACGACACTGGAGCAGGGGATAACACTGATGTAGTGGTCCTGACCCCAACCATCTTCGCAAACTCCGCTCTCTCCATAAGGATAGATGACCGGGTCATGGCACACCAATTAGACCACCAAGACACTCTAGACGAGTGGGCCGCCCCCTTCCACCTAGTAAAACAAGGCAAACACTGGTGGAGAGGTGACAAACTGGTGGTTGTGGACAACACACCGCTAAAGAGGGGGGTAATTTCCCTGTTTCACGATACAAAAACAGCTGGACACCCCAGAATAACAAAGACCTTGTGGTTAGTGTCACAAGACTTTTGGTGGCCAAACATGAAAGACGACATATCCGCATATGTAAAGGGCTGTGCCACATGCCAATCAAACAAGAACTTCCCTGGGAACCCGAAACCACCGATATTCCCCATCAAGACTAACCCAGAAGCACTCCCTTTTGAAACCATCGCTCTAGACTTTATCACAAAGCTACCCCAATCAGAAGACAATGACACAATTCTCACCATCACGGATCATGACTGTTCCAAAGCGGCCTTCTTTATCCCATGCAGCGAAACAATAGACACAGAAGGAGTGGCAAAACTCTATGCCAAAACTGTCCTGCCACACTATGGACTACCAAGAAGGGTCATCTCCGACAGAGACCCCAGATTCACAGCGAAGTTCATCAAAGAACTGTGCAGAGTGCTTGACATAGAACAAAACATCAGCACAGCATACCACCCACAAACAGACGGACAATCAGAACGAACAAACCAGTGGTTAGAACAGTACCTCCGAATGTTCATAAACCATCAACAAGACAATTGGATGGAGCTACTACCACTGGCACAGTACACCCACAACTCCTGGCCAAGCGCAACCACTAAAAAGGCACCCTACGAATTAATCCTTGGATACATTCCAAGAGTACACCAACCAGAAAGAACGACCACAGTACCAGGAACACAAGAGAGATTGGAGCGAATCCAGGAAGCCAGAAGGACCGCCCAAGCAGCAATTACCCATGCACAGTCACTCTACAAAGGATCCTCTCGCTTCGAACAACACACAGAAGGAGATAGCGTGTGGCTAGATGCCAGGAACTTGAAAACAACGCACCCTAGTTTCAAGTTAGCCCCAAAAAGATATGGACCCTTCAGGGTCACAAAGAAGATCTCCGCCACCACATATGCCCTGAAACTTCCCCACCAGTGGCGGATCCACCCAGTATTCCATGCGTCACTCCTGATGCCATACAAAGAAACCCCCATACATGGAAAGAACTTTACGGAACCACCCCCAGATCTAGTAGATGGAGAACAGGAGTGGGAAGTCGAGAAAATACTAGAAACAAGACGCCACAGGAACCAGTTACAGTTCCTAATCAAGTGGAAGGGATACTCCGATGCACACAACAGTTGGGAACCAGAAAAGAACCTCAACGCCCCAGAACTTATTCAGGAACACTTTGAAAGCAACCCCAGAAGCGAAGGAGCAAAGCAATGGTTAAAACGAAAGGAAGTAACAGTACGAACAGCAACCACCTTCCCCACTAGCTTCCTCACCATGCCCTCTCGCTCCTCCTCTGTAGAACGCCTTGTTGCTCGTGCCATGGAAAGAGGCTCCTTTGACGAAACACCCTCTGTCACACCCTCCTCTGGCTATTCTCCCTTCCCAGCACGACCCCCTTCCTTGCCTTCACTCATCCAGGAGCCACAACCCATCGATCCCACCATGCCCAGCGTCATAGAAACAGAAGGAGGAGGAATAGCCCTTCGCGTTCCCCCTCCTGGACACACAGCTCCCCCCACTCCCGAGATACACCGGCCTACCACCTCCCCTCCTGATCCTAGAGTGACCATGACTCGTCTCAGCGAAATAATCAACGACCCAATCATGGACGCACTCCCCATTAACTATGAAAGGATGCACATCACTGCTGAAGAAGACGACGACCCTGGCTACCCCTTCTTCTTGAATGACCCCTGGTGTCACGAACTCCCCTGTCACTTTCCCTTTCCAGTCCCTATCTGATCCGTTCCCTTTGTTGGCAGTTACCTTCTTAGACCTCTGTTTCCCCTTATCTGATTGTTCTAGCACCTTCTGTGCTATTCTTGTTCACCCTTCTTCTGCCTTGCTGGCATGACACCATCTTGCACGATGTTGACACCATCTTGCCAGCACACTATTCTATCTATAGCAACCAGTAGTACTATGCACTCAGGCGCAATCCTGTACTATATAAGGACCCTGTAGTACGCCTTAGCTCCTTAGCTTTGGCTTAATCAACTATCTGCGTTGTATCTCCACTGCCTCCTTGAGTGCCTCAGTCCCTTCAGCACTCAAGCCCTTGACCCAGAACCTCTGACCCTTGACCCACATCCCCTTTGGGTCATTCCCCTCTCAGCCTCTGTGCAGGCTTCCCCTTGACTTCGCTCTTACCCCCCTCCTGTCTTACTGGTCAACCCAGTGACACGTGACCTTTGAACTTAGGCCACCGAGCTCGTCCATTGCTACAGACCCAGTCACCTTAGCACAAGGGGCTGTTACAGAAGGACCTTCCCACCTTAGTACAGGGGGATTGCCACCGACTCAGCTACCTCAGTGTAGGAGCTGTTACAGACAACCTTAGGAAGTCCTTCCACTCGGTGGGGATCCGACTCAGAGTCCTTTGCCTTAGGCAGGATCTGTTACAGAACGACGCACGCCCCCGCAGAGGCGTGACACCTGGAGCAGCCGCTATGTCCACTTCCTCATCCCTGACGACGCTGACCCAACCTTGTACATCCGAAAGGATGCCAAATGGATCAAGATCAGTGAAAACAAAGAAGATGTCATCGGCACCATGGGCAAAAACCTCCCCCACTATGGCCTCCCCCTTTTCCTCCTTCCCAGAGACGACGACCCCCACAACCCAGCTCCCCCCATCACCCCAGCTCAGATGCAGAACTTGGACGAAGCTTCCCCCACAGCCAGACAAGTCGATGAAGTCCTAGAAGACCTGAAAGATGACCGCCTCACAGCAGAAATCTCCAGGACTCGCCGACTTTTGCGAAACCAGAAGGCCCTTCGAAAGGAGATTGAAGGCCTGTACAAGACGATGGAGCCCCTCAAAAGGCACCTTCTCAACATGGACATGCAACTAACCAGCACCCGAAGAAGGCTGCAAGAACACAAGGCCTATGTCCGGATTGCAGACCAATGGCTCACACTACACCCCCCTCCTCCGGAAGAAGAAACTCACCCCTTTGAAGTCCACCCCATTCCTGCCCCTGCTCCATCTCGCTACCACTCCATGCCACGACTCCACGACGAACCAGAAGGACCTAGTCCCTCTGCAGAAAGGAAGAAGAGACGCAAGCGCAGAGCCAACAAGAAGGAGACTGGCACCATTCGACTTTGTTACAGGTGCCAGTCTGAAGATCACCTCTCCTTCGCCTGCCCTCAAAAACAGAAGTTCTGCTGGAGGTGCTCCAGCACTGACCACTTCCCCTATCAGTGCCTCTGGCCAGCACCAGAAGAACGCACTCAGTGGTGTGGCAAGTGTTTTACCAGTAACAGCCACGAAGAAATCAAGTGCCCCAAGTATGAAAACTGTCGCAAGTGTGGGGCCCATGGCCCCTTCAACTTCCTTCGCCAACATCGCTGCCCCCTCCCTCGCGAAAGCACCCCCTCCAACAATGTAGACAATGATGTCTATGACCTGATGGACTTTGAAGCACTCTAGGGAGAGTTGACTTAGAGAGGGGCTCATGTTATGATCCGACGCTTCGGACCTAAGCCACAGTATGTCTCCACCTTGCCTTCCCCTTCTGTACCATACCTTGTTACCAAAGGAGCTACTGTTACTAGTGGCGCTGTTTCTTTGATCCGAACTTCTGTTTACTCCGTTTAGTCTCTTTGATATTGTGTGGACTTGTGTTCATGTTGTTTGGAACCCTGTCCTATATAAACCTGTACCATAGACCGTAGGAAGCCAGACTTGGCTTCGTTTGCAATCTAGCAACCTTGCCTTCGTACTTTGGTGTGACTTCGCCTTATCCCCTCTTCTTGTGCATCCCCTACCTCAGTCCTTGACCAGGACACTTCGAAGTCTTTGCAGTTGAACTATATCAACGCATTACACCTGTTACACTCTGCGCACTAGCAAGATCAAGTGTAGAGAAGTGTTAA
Source organism: Lactarius indigo (assembly GCA_025766275.1). Classification (NCBI taxonomy): domain Eukaryota; kingdom Fungi; phylum Basidiomycota; class Agaricomycetes; order Russulales; family Russulaceae; genus Lactarius; species Lactarius indigo. The sequence goes on along the minus strand of JAFKAC010000049.1, from coordinate 39,579 downwards.
ACACTTCGGACGAGGAGTCCTACACAGCAGAGTAGTGCTGCACCTTGTGCCACACTTTTATCACTCGTATTTCATAGCAATAAGACAACAGAGGTCTTCGCTTGATACTTGTGTGATTCAGAACCTCTAGAACCCACGCCCCTGCTAGGGTGTAACATAGAGTGTCAGAGTGTTGGAGAGTCAGACAGTCAGACAGTCAGAGAGTTGGAGAGTCAGAGAGTTGGAGAGTCAGAGAGTCGGAGTGTCAGAGAGTTGGAGTGTCAGAGAGTCGGAGTGTCAGAGAGTTGGAGTGTCAGACAGTCAGAGTGTCAGAGTGTCAGAGTGTCAGAGAGTTAGAGAGTCAGAGAGTCGGAGAGCCAGAGCATCAGAGTGTCGGAGAGTCAGACAGTCAGACAGTCAGAGAGTTGGAGAGTCAGAGAGTCGGAGAGTCAGACAGTCAGACAGTTAGACAGTCGGAGAGTCAGACAGTTGGAGAGTCAGACAGTCAGAGTGTCAGAGTGTCAGACAGTCAGACAGTCAGAGTGTCAGAGTGTCAGACAGTCAGAGAGTCGGAGAGTCAGAGCGTCAGAGTGTTGGAGAGTCAGAGAGTTGGAGAGTCATACAGTCAGACAGTCAGAGTGTCAGAGTGTCGGATAGGGGTCTCACACCCCTTAGTCCTTCATTCTCAGCTTCCTTTCTGTATGTATTCTACTCCTGTTTCATGCCTTCAAAAGCCCATGTGTATTTACTCTACTCTACTTTACTTTACTTCTATTTAGGCTTATCTCTAAAAACATAGCTAAAATGTATAAAAATGTGCTCTTGTGTACTCAAATTATTATCCAGTTGTCTTCCCCTAATCCCTCTCATGTACCTCTAAGTTCCCTCTCCAAAGTGAAGCCCTCTTTGCCTTTGTACATCTTTGCTTATCCTCTATCATCTTTCAACTTTGTGCTTTTCTCATTGCCAACTGAACTGGCTCTTTCAGAACTCATCACCTGACCGGCCCACTTAGCCGGATCACCTTCATCACCAGACCTTTACATCACTGCTAATCTCATCCCCTTGCTCATAAAATGGTGAATTCTCATAATCCCACATAAACTGTGGCCTCGAGGTATTTGTGGGGCCAGATTCTCATAGTATCGGACTTGGAGCAGTATTTCTTAGCTGAGGTCAAAAGGACCTGAAGGATTAAGTCCAAAGTTGGGGTCTTAGTACCGTGTGCTTTTGCTGTGGCATTGCTCGACACGTGTTCCCCCTGATCCAAGTTGTTCTGTACTGAAATGAGCTTTCCAACACCTGACAGTTATTCTAAGCGAAATTGCGCTTGGTTTTCAGCACACACATGTGCATACACCTTTGTTGTCACGCCTCTGCGGGGGCGTGCGTCATTCTGTAACAGATCCTGCCTAAGGCAATGGACTCTGAGTTGGATCCCCACTGAGTGGAAGGACTCCTAAGGTCTTCTGTAATAACTCCTATGCCGAGGTAGCTAAGTCTGTGGCAATCCCCCTATGATAAGGCGGGAAAGGTCCTTCTGTAACAGCCCCTTGTGATAAGGTGACTGAGTCTGTAGCAGCAATGGACGAGCTCGGTGGCCTAAGTCCAAAGGTCACGTGTCACTGGGCTGACCAGTAAGACAGGAAGAGGATGAGAGCGAAGTCAAGGGGAAGCCTGCACAGAGGCTGAGAGGGGAATGACCCAAAGGGGGTAAGGGTCAAGGGTCAGAGGTTCTAGGTCAAGGGCTTGAGTGCTGAAGGAACTGAGGCACTTAAGGAGTCAATGGGAGATACAATGCAGATAGTTGATTAAGCCAAAGCTAAGGAGCTAAGGTGCACTACAGGGTTCCTTATATAGTACAGGATTGCGCCTGAGCGCATAGTGCTACTGGTTGCTATAGATAGAGTAATGTGCTGGCAAGATGGTGTCAACATCGTACAAGATGGTGTCATGCCAGCAAGGCGGGAGAAGGGTGAACAAGAATAGCACAGAAGGTGTAAGAAAGGGAATAGAGATGGATCAGATAAGAGAGGGAAAGATAGCAGGGAGGTTCATGACATTTGTGACCCATTGCAATATCAATATTTGCACAGTGCAAATCATACAGAACTATTTAAGATTCAAAGCCCCCTTTATCCGTCACTACGATTTCCTCCCACTTCATGACAGTACTCATGCGTTGGCGCTTTCCCCTGTTTCCATTCCACCCCACACGCCGGTCACTCAGAGTGGCACCTAAACGCCACCCTGACCCTGCAGAAATGGGTAGTCTGCAGGTTCCGGTTGTCAATGAGGTGTGGCTTCTTGTCTTATTCACCTCAACTCATGAATTATCTCGCACTCTAGGCAGTTTCCAACTATGAGAATAGAGATTGTGCTGCCAGAGAAAACCCGACCGCACCCACGCAAATTGAGTCACATAACCAGGTGAGCTTTTGCTCAAACTCATCTGTTCAGGTGCTCTAAATGAATTGCCAAGTTTCTGACAGGTGATCCAGGCTACACACTGCCTTCTGAGGTCCCCGAGACTGTGACTGACTGTCTGACTGTCTGACTCTCCGACACTCTGATGCTCTGACTCTCCGACTCTCTGACACTCCGACTCTCTGACTCTCTGACTCTCTGATTGTCTGACTGTCTGACACTCCGACACTCTGACACTCTGACACTCTGACTCTCCGACACTCTGACGCTCTGACTGTCACGTTTCGACCATGTACAGACTGTTGTGTCTCGGTTGTATGTGAACCCTTACTGTACCGGTTGCGATTACGGCGGTAAGGTATATTAGTTGCGGACTTACTTACTGTAACGTTACAGTAGGAACGTTCAGCTCGGCGTGAGCAAGTCTAGTCTTTCTATGTCAATGAGCGAGGGTTCAGCCGATAGTGGCAAGGTTTAAGTGGTTAACAAGGATCTTTAGAGTACGACACAATACTCAAGATGTGAGAGGAGTTCAGGGGTTCAAGAGGTTCGACGGTTCAGCAGAGAGTTACCCCAAGGGAATGGGAAAACAATGTATACTGTGATGGTAAAGAAGTCGAGTCTAAGGATACAAGCTACCTAGGGCCACGACTTATATAGAAAAGGGTTTGTTTGTGCGGAACAAACAAATGGCGCAATCCGCAGTAAGCGTGAGAAATAACACAGCAATCCACAGCAGGCATGGGAAAAAGAAGAAGGTGTGCACAGCTATCCGCAGTAAGTGTGGGAAGAAACATGGATATAAAAGGCAAGTGAGACATGTCTCAAAGTTAAAAATAGAAATGAGACACCTGCCATAAAAGGGTGCATTTAGCCCAAGTATAGTAGTAATAAAGACTTATAAGGACAATGAGTGTCTCATTGTCTCACTTTGCACTAGGAGAGAATCTTAAGGCTCCTAGTGCGCAGCAAGTCCGAAAAAGGGAAAGCCAAGAAAGGAAAGACTTTCCCGCGAATGCAAGTGTAAGTAAGAAATTAAGGTAAAGTTAAAAACAAGTCCAGTCCGTAACACTTACGGTGATACGATAGTGCGATAGGAGATACAGTACAATAGCTGACTGATGACTGACGCCACTAGTACTGGTACTAGTAGTATTAGGGTTCGAGATGTTTCCGCGATACGTTGGACGCTTACCTACTGTGACTCATAGCAGCGCTTGTAAGCCTGCTCGAATTGTATTTAAGATAGGATGAGAAGACCAAGATACACCATCTTGGTCTTCTTGAATCGTCTCTTCTCTTCTCTTCTCTTAAACAACTCTCTCTCTCTTACCTATATTGAAGTCTGCAGAGTAAGACCTGCCAGTGTGCCTTCGCGCATTCACTAAGGCAGGGACACGGGTCTCCGCACTGTTGATAAGTGACCCTTGCGCACTTAGCGGCTCTTACGGACCGGACTTACAGATACGGACTGCTGTAGATTAATTAGGACCGCTTTAGATTAGATTTGATCTGTACAATCTCGGACTTCTTTATCTATGACATCATGTACAGTGACATCATATGGACATATCCAGACCTTTCATTGTACTATGCGTTCTTGTATCTTTCTTTGTTCTCTTTTTAGTTCTATCCTTATTATGATGTCATTATGATATCACTTACTTCTAGACTCTCCTTGTTCTTTCTGTCCTTGTTCTCAGAACGTCCACTCCTTTGTCCATTTGTAGAACAAATAACTGTCTTGTAGTACGTGACCTGTGTTACATCCCTTGTATAGTGTCACTCCCAGAAAGTGTATAAGTAGAGTAGGATGTACGCTCCTGGTCCACATCAGTTCTCACTGTTTGTGTGCCAGGTAAGCTCCCTTCCCTCCAATGTATAACATCAGTTCTCACTGTTTGTGTGCCAGACTTTACTTCTGCTTCACCTGCAAGACTTCCCCTCTGCTGCTTACCAGTTGCTACCTCTATCTCACCACAGTACTTTGTCCCACTGTGAGTATAGGTTCCATCTTGCTGTTCATCACGCACCGTCGTGCCATTTGCTAAGTTGTTACCGCCTCTATCGCGCTCAAGTTGAGCTAACATCGTGACGACGTTACACTGACTCTCCAACACTCTGACACTCTGACTGTCTGACTCTCCAACTCTCTGACTGTCTGACTGTCTGACACTCTGATGCTCTGACTCTCCAACTCTCTGACTCTCTGACACTCTGACACTCTGACACTCTGACACTCTGACTGTCTGACTGTCTGACACTCCGACACTCTGACTGTCTGACTGTCTGACTCTCCAACACTCTGACACTCTGACTCTCCGACTCTCTGACACTCCAACTCTCTGACTCTCTGACTCTCTAATTGTCTGACTGTCTGACACTCCAACACTCTGACTGTCTGACTCTCCGACACTCTGACGCTCTGACTCTCCGACTCTCTGACTCTCCAACTCTCTGACTGTCTGACTGTCTGACACTCTGACGCTCTGACACTCTGACACTCTGACACTCTGACTCTCTGACTCTCCGACTCTCTGACTCTCTGACACTCTGACACTCTGACTGTCTGACTGTCTGACTCTCCAACACTCTGACGCTCTGACTCTCTGACACTCTGATTCTCCAACTCTCTGACTCTCTGACTCTCTGACACTCTGACACTCTGACTCTCTGACTCTCTGACTGTCTGACACTCTGACTCTCTGATGCTCTGACTCTCTGACTCTCTGACTCTCCAACACTCTGACTGTCTGACTGTCTGACACTCTGACGCTCTGACTCTCCAACTCTCTGATTCTTTGACTCTCTGACTCTCCGACTCTCTGACTGTCTGACACTCTGACACTCTGACACTCTGACTCTCCGACTGTCTGACTGTCTGACTGTCTGACACTCTGACACTCTGACACTCTGACACTCTGACACTCTGACTCTCCCACTGTCTGACTCTCCCACTGTCTGACTGTCTGACTGTCTGACTCTCCGACACTCTGATTGTAACGTCGTCACGACGTTAGCTCGACTTGAGCTTCGTTAGAGGCGATAACAACTCAGCGAATATTCTGAGGACACAAAGGTCCAGATGCAACAAATGTCTTGAAGACGCGAAGGTCCAAGCGTAGGCGATGATGAACACTCGAAGGTGCACTGCTTTAAGAGGGGCAATAGAAGAAAGAGAAAGAGAGAGAGAAGGAAAGCAAGTGACGATTCAAGAAGACCAAGATGGTGTATCTTGGTCTTCACAAGACAGATTAAATACAAGTTGAGCAGGCTTTCAAGCGCTGCTATGAGTCACGGTATAGTAGCGTCCAACGTATCGCGTAAGTAACTCGAACCCTAATACTACTACTACTAGTATTAGTGGCGCAGTCCTCAGTCAGCAATCAACGTGCAATCTCCTATCGTACTCGTATCGCCTATCGTAAGTCCGCAACTAATCTACCTTACCGCCGTAGCTGCAACCGGTACAGTAAGGGTCCGAGTCCAAATGACCAGTCCGCATCGAAACGTAACATCACCTCCTTTTTTAGCGTGAGACCCCGACTCACCGAAAGTCCCTCGGCTGCCAACTCTTCTGTTCTTCAGCGATACGCTCGAGTGCGGCAGCGCGTTCGAGCCGGTAGATACAGTCGCGCTTGTCGTCCTGCGCGCACAAGATCATGGCACGGAGCTGACTCACCCGTGCATGAAGTCGGTCCACCTCGAAGCTGGCTGCGCGGTAGCGCGTCACTTCAGCCGTAAGGGTTTCGTCGTTAATGCGGTTGAGGGCTCGGTCAGTTATTTTGTCGGCGGCGAAGATTACGAGGTCCTCGTGAGGGTAGATGGGATGGAGGGTAGGTGATACGTGGGGTTCGGCGTAGAGGGGTTTGCCATAAACGTGGGGCGAACCTGGTATAACCCCTAGAATCATAGGCTCCGCCCCCCCGATCAGCTGGACGTGGGACGCGTCTCTTTCAACGCCGTCGGGCCTGGTGATGGGGTACGCAATATGATGGGGTCGTCGATTAGCCCTGAACCCCTCAGGCGCAATGACGTGCGCTGGGTCTTCGGCTGCGGTGAAGTCGCGGGTAGGTGCTGCGCCGGGGACTTGCAGACGTCCTCGAAACATGGGGGAGCCGTCGGTGTAGACGAGCCATGGCGTGATGCGGGGATTAGTAGGGTCGCGTTTCGTTCGAAGGAGGGGGTGTCTCGCCGGGTAGTAATCGTCGTCGTCATGGCCAGCCGCAGTAGCCGCCAGCGCTCCCGACGTTCCCTCATCTCCCTCAACCGTGCCGCCGCCGCGTCCAGCTGCTCCTTCTGCCATGCCGCCGCTACTCTCTTCCAGCCCTCCAACTCGTACTCCATCAGAGCTTGTACGCTCGTCGTTGCTCGGGAAAATTCCACGAACGCCGATGAGGTCGTCACTTGGGGGGATGGCTGCGATAGGTTCGCGCTCCCCGGCGTCGTTGCGGAAGACGTGGACGATGCTGTTATCGTCGGGCGTTGTTGTAGGGTCGGGGAATCGGGTGATGACATGCGCCCACTCTTGAGCGGTGATGGGCCCCTCCGCTGGTCTAAGAGGAGTCCATGGGGTGAGCTGAGTATTGGGTATTTCGGTGTCGTCGTCCTCAGCCAAGAGGGCGCGTGCGTCTTGCGCGAGGGAGTCGAGGAGTGCCGCTTGTGTGACATGTCGCAGTGGGGAAGTGGGCATGAGCGTAGTAGTTGAGCGAAGGAAGAGGGGATGACTGTCCTCTGTCCGGACGACTCCCACTTTATCTATTCTACCGTGGGTCTGCGCTTCCTGATACAGGCGAAGTGCTTCCGGTGCAAAGACGTCATCTTTGTTGACCCACTGGTTCTCCGAGTCTGGGTATCCCTTCCATTTGATCAGATATTGAAGGTGTCTTCCCCTGCCGAAATGCCGAGTGTCTAGAATGGCCTCGACTTCGTATTCCTCTTCTCCATCTATCAGTTCGGGCGGTGGTCGTGTGAAGTTCTCTCCGTGCAAGGAAGTTTGCTTGTATGGTGTGAGAAGATCGATGTGAAACACTGGATGGATGCTCCACTGCGCGGGAAGTTCCAATCGATAGTTGTAAGGGGACATCACCTGTACCACTCGAAAGGGTCCGTGGCGTCGCGCCGCTAGTTTCGCTGTGGGCTGATTGGTTCGAAGATGCTTGCCCTCGAGCCACATGAGGTCCCCGATGCTGAACTTGGGCGTATCTTTGTTGCGCACCCATGACTCTTGCGCCTTCTTTATGAGGCGTTGGGCGTCATCTCTAGCCTCTTTTAGCTGTGTTAGTCGCGCGGTAGCGAGGGGAATGGGGGATGGCTTATCCGTCCAGTCCGCTCGTGGGTCATACCCCATCAGAAGTTTGAACGGTGATTCTTTAGTGTGTTCATGTGGCCAGTTGTTGTGCGCAAATTCGGCGATTGGTAGATAAGCTTCCCAGTTATCTTGCCGCTCATTTACCCAGAAGCGTAGGTACTGTTCCAGCCATTGGTTAGTCCGCTCGGACTGTCCATCAGTGCGTGGGTGATATGCGGTCGATATGTTCTGTTGAATCCCCAGAATGCGGCATACTTCCCTAGTAAACCTGGATGTAAAGCGTGGGTCGCGGTCGCTTATTATCTTGCGCGGCAATCCGAAGCGTTTGAACACCTGGGCGACATACAGAGCCGCCATTTCTTCTGCGGTGATCTCCTCTCGGCATGGGATGAAGACTGAGGCTTTGCTACAGTCGTGGTCTGTGACAGTCAGTATACTGTCGTGCCCCTTGGAAGCGGGGAGCTTAGTGATGAAGTCCACCGCCACTGTGTGGAACGGCATGGCTTCTAGTACTGGTGTGATGGGGTGCAGCGCGGCTCGTATGGGCCTCGTGTTGACTTTATTTCTTTGGCACTCTGCGCAGCCTTGCACGTATTCATACACGTCTTTGCGGAGTCGCGGCCACCAGTAGTGTCTCTCCAGGATGCGTTGAGTTTTTGCAATTCCCGGATGACCATGTATTGGCAGGTCGTGATGGTCGTGTATTAGTACTCGTTGGGTCGATGCTGGTCCTGTGATTACGAACCTGCCGTCTTTGTACCACTCTCCTTGTATTTTCTTAAGGCGGTAAGGGTCAATCCATATCCTGATCACCTCTTCGTCTTGTTGGTGGCGCGGTTGCATCAGGTTTGGGTTGGCGATGAAGGTGCGCGCGGTATTAAGGGCTCGTACGAAGATCTCAGGGGGTAGGACCACTACTTCGCTGTTGTCCCCAATGCCTTGGTCGTAATCCGGTCGTCTTGACAGTGCATCTGCTCGTCCGTTGTTCTTCCCCTTAATGTGGTGAATTTCGAAGTCGTATTCAGAAAGTTCAAGTACTTCCCTAGCGACTCGTCTGCTAATCTTCTGTGGTGACTTCCAGTATTGTAGGTTTAGATGGTCCGAGTAGATTTTAATCTTGTGAGGGGCTCCTGCGAGAAGTGGTCACCAGTTTCGTAGGGCTTTGACTATCGCGAGCAGCTCCAGGTCGTAGATGTCGTAGTTTCTTTCGGCTTCAGAAAGCGTCGCCGAGTAGTAACCTATGGGATGTCGCTTGCCGTCAGATTTCTTTTGCAGTAATACAGCTCCCACCGCATAGCCCGAAGCGTCCACTTCCAATTCGAATGGGTCTTGAAGGATGGGGTGTGCTAGTACTGGTTCTTCCGTCACGAGTCGTTTTAAGGTGTTGAACGCCTTTTCTTCTTCTTCAGTCCATCGCCATTCTTCGTCCTTTCGTGTTAATTTAGTGAGTGGCTTAGCGTGAGTCGCGAAACCGCGGATAAAAAGTCTGTAAAAGTTACAGAAACCGAGGAAGGAACGGACGTCTTTAACTTTGGTTGGTGTTGGCCAGTCTTTGATTCCTTGAACTTTTACGGGGTCCATTCGAGTCACCCCCCTTTCAAGGATTACCCCCAGGTAATCCATCCGCGGTTGATGGAACAGGCACTTCTCGAGTTTGAAGTAGAGGTCGTGCTCCTCCGCAACGCGCAAAACGTCGCGGACGGCGTTTATGTGGGCTGCTAGGTCGTGATCGAAGTGAGTAGCAATGCCAATATCGTCCATGTACACGCGTATAGTAGTGCCCAGCTGTTCGTGTTTCGCTATGGTGTCACGGTAGATGTGGTTCATCATGGCTTGGAAGGTGGCGGGGGAGTTAGTGAGCCCGAAGAACATGACTGTGGGCTCGAAGAGGCCGAATTTTGTTTTGAACGCCGCCTTTTCCTGGTCGCCGTCGCGAATGCGTATGTTGTTGTAGCCCCATCGGATGTCGAGTTTTGTGTAGATGTGGGCATTGCTGAGGTCGAGGATGAGGTCCTGTATTAGCGGTAGCGGGTACTGATTCCGAATGGTGTGAGAGTTGATGACCCGGTAGTCCTGTACCGGGCGTAGTTTTCCGTCCTTCTTTTTAATGAAGAAGAAGGAGGATGCGTACGGAGAGATAGAGGGGCGCAGATATCCTTGCTTCAGTTTCTCCTCCAGAAACTCTTTGAGTTCGCCCTCTTCTTTTTGGGTCATAGGGTAGATCTTGCAGTCGATGGCGGCCGGCGCGGATGGTTTGAAGTCTATTGCGTGATCCCACGGTCTGGCCGGGGGGAAGCGGTGTGAGGCTTGCTCGTTGAAAAGCCTGGTGAACATTGCGTATTCCTGCGGGAGCACTGCTGCCGTTTGTTGCTGTTTCGCTTGTATGGCCAACTCTGTCGAAGTGGTGGCTCTAGCGAACGTGTCTTCCTCCAATTCCCGTACAATGTCTTCCTTTTCAGCCACAATGAGGGCTCGAATGGTCGTCGTTGATAGCAGCGCTTCGTTGGTTGCTAATATTATTGGCTGCATGTCGGGGTGTATAGTGGCAGTGTTCCAGCTGATCGTTGGTTCGAATGCGCTTAGCCACGGATAGCCTAGCACCATGTCTTCGCTCCCAAGGTCGGTGACCAGGAAGGTCATTTGCTTTATCTGTCCCTGTGTTTTCACTTCTAGGTTAACATAATGAGTGATTAACCCAGCTCTATTTTCCGTGTTGTCTATATTCCATATCTTGCGAGGTGTGTTTAGCGGCTGTGTCCGGATACCAGCTCGTTTGGCCAGGCTGGGCCGGATGAAATTGTCGGTTGCGCCCGAGTCGACTAGCGCATTTGTTTCAGTCGTTTGGTAATTCGTACGGACAGTCACTGGAACTCTCATGGATCGGTAGCGTGTTGTCACAATTACAGAATTACATTGAAGAGCCCTCACCCAGACTGACGGGTTTAGGCGTCCCGAAAACCCTCTTTCCCCCAAAGATCTTGAAGTATAAGATCCTTTACTTCATCCGTACTGTTGGCCACCTGTGTGAGCCATTCTTTAGCTTGTTCTCCTGCTGTTTTCGTGCTTGCCGCGTTGATTTGGGGTGCGGGAGTCACGCTTGGCGCCGGCGACATATACCCGGGTAGTGACGGCGCATACTGCGATGGCGCATACTGTGAGACGGGTCCTTGAGGATATCCCGTAGTCTCGGTCATGCGGCTGCTGGACGGGGCAGTCTGCCATTGTTGCTGCGTACGCGGATATGGGCAATTTCGTGAGAGGTGGCCGGGAGCGTGACAGTTATAGCAAAGGACATTCCTTAAATCCCTTCTAGATCCCCCTCTTCCTCGTCCTTGAGCCCCTGGTCCTCCTCTCGGTGGAAATGGTGGCGTAGGCCAGTCGCGGTGTGGTAGTTTGTTGAAGTCAATGTCTTCGGACCCCGCGAGTCTCACCTTGGCGCGGTCAGCCGAGGTGTCCATCGCCCATGGGTTAGTTTGTGGTAGGTTTTGTGGGAGCGTCCATCCAGCGTTGCCGCCCTGCTTCTTCGGCTGTGTCGTATTCTTGTATTCGTTGAGTCTCGCCTTGAGGTGTATATAGTTCTTTTGCCGTTTGAGGACGGCTCTTTTCCAGTCATCGAACGTGACGGGGTCGTCGAACTGGAACGCGTTCTTGAACAGCTCCTTGGGTAGACCCGACGTGAAGAGGTCGATGGTTTGGGGTTCGTTGAGGCGGTAGTGAGCCTTCCGTGCCAGCTGTTCGAAGTCATTGACGTACTTATCAATGTCTTCTCCTGCCATTTTGAAACCCTTCCGGAGTATGGCCTGGGCTTGTTCCCTTTCTAGCGTATTTTCGAATCTCTGGCTGAATCCATCGGCTACGGCATTCCATAGGTCGCGAGTGTAGGGACTGATCCCTCGTTGTATTTGCCTGTTGAGCCAATTCAGGAAGGACAGAACCCATTCGCTGACTGCTCCGCCTTTGATGTAGGAAAGAAACAGAAGGCATCTTCTGTAGTCGTTGCGCATGATAGGGGCGTCCAGATTCATGCCCCAGTAGACATGCCACTGCGTTAGAAATTGGTCCACTTTAAGTCTGTCTCCGTCAAAGATAGAGGGTGGCTCGCCGGTTAATTTTTCATTGTGATGTCCTCCTCCTCCGGCATCTCCACCCCCTCCTCCTCCCCCTCCACCCCCTCCTCCACCTCCTGGTGGTCCCGTAGGTGGCATTCTTGGTGGTTCAGTTCTTCGTAGATCAAACGGGATGCCCCCTCCGGGTGGCGGTGGCGGGTCTCCGTCCGGTCCTCCTATTCCTGGTGGGAGGTCTAGTGCGGGTTGTCGTCCAGATGGGGGGTCTCCTCGATCTGACCCAATTGCTCGGAAAATTGCCGCGTCGTCTGCAGTCATTCGTATGCCGGTTTCGGGGTTAATGGGCATGAGGATTTCTCGTGCTTCTTCTTGTATTACGCGTGCTTCCTCAATAGCGACTTCTTCCATTGCTCGTGTTATGGTTGCCATGATGGCTGGTGATCGAATGTGAATTGGCTCTGGCTCTGTAATGTGTGCGGACTCAGCTCGTTCAATGAGGAGGTCTTGTATTGCTCCTCCACTAGTTTCTGTTTGATTTGGCTCTCGTCCTTCGCTCTCGTCTTGGCTTTGTTCCTCTTCTTCTGATACTACTTCTCCGGTAGAGTGTTCTCACACTTGTCCGTCGATGGGACCCCAGTCTGCTCGGCTGTTGAGTTCTCGAGCGTCGATATCGCACCGGTATCTAGGTCCTGTCGGTCGTATGACGTCCCACTGGGATTCTATGGGATTCCACGTAACTTCTGTCCAACACAAATGATCGAAGTTGAACTCAACTGGTCGGAACCTGCTAGGTCCGTTGAATTCTACAAAATATCCGGTTTCTTCTTGTCTTTCTCTCCAACTAGCGGCTTGCAGAAAGCGTGTGGGGACGTTTCGCTCTCCTCTTCTTGGGAGTGAATAGGGACGGAAATTCGTCCACTGGTCTCTTGTTGTTACGGCCACGGTGGTATCTTGGTCTTAATGTAACGTCGTCACGACGTTAGCTCGACTTGAGCTTCGTTAGAGGCGATAACAACTCAGCGAATATTCTGAGGACACAAAGGTCCAGATGCAACAAATGTCTTGAAGACGCGAAGGTCCAAGCGTAGGCGATGATGAACACTCGAAGGTGCACTGCTTTAAGAGGGGCAATAGAAGAAAGAGAAAGAGAGAGAGAAGGAAAGCAAGTGACGATTCAAGAAGACCAAGATGGTGTATCTTGGTCTTCACAAGACAGATTAAATACAAGTTGAGCAGGCTTTCAAGCGCTGCTATGAGTCACGGTATAGTAGCGTCCAACGTATCGCGTAAGTAACTCGAACCCTAATACTACTACTACTAGTATTAGTGGCGCAGTCCTCAGTCAGCAATCAACGTGCAATCTCCTATCGTACTCGTATCGCCTATCGTAAGTCCGCAACTAATCTACCTTACCGCCGTAGCTGCAACCGGTACAGTAAGGGTCCGAGTCCAAATGACCAGTCCGCATCGAAACGTAACACTGATGCTCTGACTCTCTGACTCTCTGATTCTCCAACTCTCTGACTCTCCGACTGTCTGACTGTCTGACACTCTGACACTCTGACACTCTGACTCTCTGACTCTCCAACTCTCTGACTCTCTGACTCTCTGACTCTCTGACACTCTGATGCTCTGACTCTCCGACTCTCTGATTCTCCAACTCTCTGACTCTCCGACTGTCTGACTGTCTAACACTCTGACACTCTGACTGTCTGACTGTCTGACACTCTGACTGTCTGATGCTCTGACTCTCCGACTCTCTGACTCTCCAACACTCTGACTGTCTGACTATCTGATGCTCTGATGCTCTGACTCTCCGACTCTCTGATTCTCCGACTCTCTGACTCTCCGACTCTCTGACTGTCTGACACTCTGACACTCTGACACTCTGACTCTCTGACTGTCTGACACTCTGACACTCTGACACTCTGACACTCTGACACTCCGACACTCTGACTGTCTGGCTCTCCGACACTCTGACACTCTGACTCTCCAACACTCTGACTCTCCAACACTCTGACTCTCCAACACTCTGACTCTCCGACACTCTGACTCTCCGACACTCTGACTCTCCGACACTCTGACTCTCCGACACTCTGACAATCTGACAATCTAACTCTCTGACACTCTGACACTCCAACTCTCTGACACTGTGAGTCTCCAATTCTGACACTTATTGAATAGATTATCTATAAATAGTTTCCCTAAATAATATATTATGTAAGTTTCAGGTAACCTGGCTTACTGATTTTGTGATAACTTTTAAATTTTTACATGGAGTCTTGTGTAGCAGAAATTGTTAAGTTATTTTTCAATGAAAAAACATTAAATCTTTTCTGAATGTGGCCACAGAATGGACTGTGAAAAAATGCGTGACAGGTGTGACAAGTATGGACTTTATGTCTTTTCAGGGATTTTCTGTTTCTGAGAAATTGTGGAAAGACTTTAAATTCATGCCACAGCTTTTCTTGAGGACAATTGTGACATAAGCTATATGTTTTTTGCATATGTAATTGTTAAGTTTTTTCACAGTTTTTCTCATCTGATAATCCCTGAATGGACTTAAAGTCCATTTACCATAATTTTCCAAGTACAGATTTTATAAAATCTTTAAGTATTAGTCATCACTTTTTTACAATCTTTTCGTGTAAAGACAGAATCATGCTGTCAGTGCGAGGTGCGATTTACTTTGTTACAGTAGGTAGTGTCACGCGCAATACAGCGCCATCCAGAACTATAGGGTTCGATCAATCGGAGTTTGAATGTTCAACTTTCAAAGCCGATTGCCGACAGTCCGACGGTGAAGCGATGATTCACAAGACGGGAGGGAATTCGCGTTCGGGGATTGTCGTTCGTGAAGCCAAAGAAGTCGTATACGAGAAAATTACTGCAGTTAAATACAGTAGGTCGGGCTTAGGGCTCTGGGTGGTTACACGCGGTCTGTAGAATCGAGTCACGAATCAAAACGGGTCAACTACATGAGATCGAGTCCGAGTCACGGTCAACAGGTCAAGCAACAGGTTTGCCGAGTCATATCGAAGCACCGAGAAAGAAAGAGAATAATTGGGTCGGGTCATATGAAGCGTAACAGGTACCATGGTATACTGCGTCACAGACTCAGAGTAGGCCATCGTGTGATCCTGTACTACTGGGCCCTCACGCGATTGTACTGTATACTGTCGGTGGTATGGACGCGTTACCCAGGCGGCTTCAGGCGCTGAGTACAGGAACGACCTCGTAACCATCTCCGGCGTTGAGCTCTCCGGTGGTGAGCGCGTCCAACTTCTCCTTTATCGGCCTTAGTTGGTCGGTCAGCGGATCAAGAGCTGGATTTTTTTGTGCCTGGGAATATGCGTTGTCAAAGAGAGCTACCAGATCCCGCCAGTGTGGCTGCGGCTTGGATGGGGCCGAGATATCCTCGGTGAGGATGCGGATGGTCATTCGGAATATGCCCAGTACATCTAATGGTACCCGTTTTGCGCCCTCTCTTGGTGTGAGGAAGATGATGCTCGCAAGACTGACGGCGCCTGGCTGGTCAAGAAAGGTCTCCACAGATGGTCCCAGAATAGCTGATAGTAGGTGCTGCAGCTTCGCCCTGTGGACATTAGCGTCTGGGTCGTCGTGGTTTGAGTTGATGTCGGTTGCGAGATTCTTTGCGACCAACGCGCCAAAACATCGTCCTATCGTACCGGAAGTGGGGTCCTGGTCGTCCTGAAGGCGACGAATCATGTCGGCATCTGGCAGGGGAAAATCGGATGGCAAGGGTACCGCGTTCCGATTGTACACCCTTACCCAACACCACAGACACTTCAGGCTCACCCGGAGACGCTCTTTGTGCACTTTTGCGGATTTTCCTTGTATATACGTCTTTAAGCCAAGAAGAGTCAGGAGACGAGAGACGAAGGTGGGGTTAGTCGGTCGCAGGTCGGACCTCAGAGCATAGTCGTCGAAAAATTCTGGGACCAACGCAGCGGGTTCTTTGGTCTTGTTTTCAACGGGAGCTTTAAGGGTCCATTCAAGCGCATTTTCGTCCGCCCTTTGTTGAGCCTCGATGCCATGGAGCTCGATGGTCCTATACAGGCCGTCCCAAAACTTCTGTTTATGGTTGCTGGTCTGCTTTTCGAGCCACCCTGTACGTCCGCGAATCACTACGACCATAAGCCGAACGGCCAAAAAAAAACAATACGAGGAAAGGTGGAAGAAGCACCACAAGAACGTGCTATAGGGTGTGGAATATGGGGAATCGAAGAATCGCAGCGGCAAAAGTGTCATAATGAAGTATGCGACAGCGTAGAAGCAGTTAATGCCGAAGACGAGATAGCCGAGCGGGACGGATCTGAGAGTGAAGGGTCCGAGACCGAGGGATCCGATGGCGTTGGTGAGACCGAAAACAAACGTGACAAAGCCTATGCAGTAGAATAGGATGGACAAGTGCATGCCCATGGTCAGTAATTGGTAGGTTGCTTCCACGCGGAATCTTCGAGCGCCGTTGGCCAGAAACGCTCGCAAACGCGCCCGGTCGTCAGGTGCACCGGGTCTCTGCGTGAGTACCTGATACCGCCTGGCCTGGTGTTGGATTAAAGTCGCAAAGAGCGAGCAACCCAAGGCGGCGATACCACTGAAGAACCACGAGACATTGACAATGATGGAAGAAGTCGTCGGCTGGAACGGCTGGCTATTCTCTGAGATACTCTCGAGGGGGATCCCGTTGGAGATATTGACGAGTTGCTGAGATATTTGGGCGAGTAGCTTGACGGTCTCGTCGGCTGGATCGGGAGATAACCACTTGTAGCTTTCGACAACGGCGACTGTAACGGCAGCCATGAGCAGACCAGCCTTTAACATGTTCTGTATAAGGAAACACGCAGAGGATTGTGGGACAAGCACATACAAATAGGAGTAAGCTCTCGGCTCCTCCCTTGTACCTCTCGATCATAGCTTCATCGCGCTTCCTTATCTCCTCGAGATACTCCAACCACAGCTCAGAATGGCCTTGGGAGGTCTTCCCTGGTACGCAAATGAGAGTACGGTTCGTCGGACAGAAAATCGACTGACCTCCTTGACCCGATGGCTTGTATTCGGGTTGTGATGTATTAGGAGCCTTCTCATTCGAGTCCGAGTCTTCTTGGTCGCGCGAGGTCATTGTGAGTATGAAACAATGGGATGGTGAGCAAAATGGAAATGGGACGATACGACGAGCTGGCAGGGGACTTCGAGATGGCTTATAAGTTGAATGCTATTGGCCAAACCTCCGGTCGTAAACTACCTAAACCTGCCGATTAAGACAAGTTATATGCCACTGTCTTGCGTTTCCAGAATGGTTCGCGCATACTACTGCTCTGTCAGCGTCATTCCAAAACAGTTCGATGCCCATCGGATGACCTACCTTATAGGGTGGCCGTAGAGTTTGGCGGTCTTGAAGCTTCTCTTCTGTAAGGGAATAGATCAGCGCTGGCGTTCCCTTGGGCAACGTTTTCGAACCATGTTGATCAGTGTGGATGTAGTGGGGTGTAAAGGGCTTTGACCACTGGCAAATATGGTAGAGCTAGCGCCAATCGACATCATGGGTCAAGTCATGGGTTGTCGATAAAGTACATAGAGATAACACGAACGTTCGACATTCGACGACGAAATACTGGGAGAAAAAGGCGCGTGTAATTACTGTACGAATCCCCTTCGACAAATACACATGGTACGGACTTAAAAGTTTACTAGCGCCGGGGTGCATAATTACAAATTAGTTATGTCGCAATAATCGGGTTATAAAACAGTCATCCCAACATATTTCTCGGCAGCGTTGCCATCGTCTCTCCCTTCCCTTCCAAAACCCTCAACGATGGTCCGCCGTCGTCACATATCTAATGACCTTAAAGAGAGGGCTCTTTCCATCTCTCTTTTATATATTCGTGATTCAGATATCTGTGAATACACAGGCATCAATGAACGATCACTTAAGTGGTTGCGCAGCACCTATCGCAAGACTGAGAATGTGCTTCCTCCACCCCCAATTGACCCAGGTCGAAGGGTTCAGGTGGGTACGAGTACGGGTACAGAATTTGTGGCCCCTTACCCATGTCACGGGTTTCGCTGGGTACGCAGGTCGCTGGACAGGATGCTGTTGCAATGTGTCAACAACTGCCACAGCAGCATTCACACCCAATGCTGTGCTCGTTGACTGCATTTATTTGGCACATGGAACCCTCTCGAAGCTACTTGGCTGACTTAACATTTTAGCTGACTTTTAACTAGCTATAGTATTGTTTCTTTTCTTTTTTTCTTTTTTTTTTTCGAATCCACTTGAGGTGCGCCTTGGGGCAAATGGCCCTATGTGGGACTATCTCAGTACAGTAACTTCCCTGCTCCGTTTCCTTCTACTTCCAATTGAGTGTCCACGTCACATTAAAACATATAAGGGGCCTATCGATAAAGACTTCGATCCCGGACATCACCTTCGCCGCTGAGTGCCGAACCCTTACACACTACCCATGCCGTACTCTGACAACAACTGCGCAATCACCGGATATCCATACGTCAATGCGTCTTGATACGGTGACTTGCCGTCAAGCTTGCCGTATACATTCCGTGTTCGTACGTTTGCTCTCCGTTCAAGTAGCGACCTCACAACTTCCAAATGACTATAGATCTACGCCATGTGCAGCGGAGTAAGACTGCGCCGCTGAGAGGCATTCGTATTGGCATCGTTGTCGAGTAACGTCCACACAACGTCGATATGCCCATGTCGTATTGCCACGTGCAACGGAGTCCAGCCATACCCCTCGTGTAAGTTCGCATCCGCGCCATTAACGATCAACAACCGCACAACGTCGATATGCCCATATCGTGCTGCCAAGTGCAATGGAGTCCATCCATCGGCGTCCCGTGGGTCCACATCCGCGCCGTATTGATTGACGCCTTCGCAAATTCGAGTTTCCCGTCCATCTATGCTACGTTCAACGGAGTCTGGAGTTGTTCGTCCCGTTCATGGACATCTGCGCCGTGGTCAAGTAGACTCTGAAGTACGTCAAGACGCCGGCCCTCCAATGTGATATCTAACGAATTGCCCTCATCATCATCAGATGATTCACCACTATACACTTGCATGCTTAGAGCTCGTTAATCCCCTAAACGTCTCGCCAGGAAGCTCATAACGTCGCGTTTCCGGATCTCATGCGCAAGATCTATGGGCATTTTTTCGTTGCTATTTTGCATCCAAATGTCTGCGCCAGAACCAACGAGCGCTCCACGAGACTGAGGTGTCCATTTTGTACCGCCGAATGTGATGGAGTCCAGCCCTCGCTGTCCTGTGAATTGACATTTGAGCCGCGCTTGATCAATAGGTGCGCAACCTCGAGTTTCCCATTTCCCGATGCCAGGTACAATGGTGTCTTCTTGTCCTCATTCCGCACGTCGACTTCTGCACCGCGCTCGATAGCCGGCTGAATTAACATCGGCTTCACGCTCGATCAGAAGGCGCGATACCTCTACGTGCCCGTCCAGTGACGCCCGGATCAATGGTGTGTCATGATTCCCATTTCGGACGTGAACATCGGTACCAAGGTCGAGTAAAAGCTGTACGATATCGAGATGCCCGTTTTGTGCAGAGGGGTCGAGCCTTGCTCGCCGCGGCAGTCGATATCTGCTCCGCCTTCGATTAGGCGGCGAACGATTTCATGTTTGCCGTCGCTCGATGCAACTTTCAAGGATGTCTCCTCGTCCGCGTTTCGCGCGTTGGCGTCCACGCCACCTTCAAGCAATATCTTCACGATGTCGAGATGCCCGCGTCGGGATGCATTGTGCAACGGTGTGTCACCATCTTTATCTTTGGACATCGTATCTGCGCCATTCTCGATGAGGAAGTGGGCGACTTCGAAATTCCCGTATCGGGACGCCCGTGTAACGGCGTTTCTTGGTCCAGATTCGTCTTGTCGAATGCTGCATCATGTCGGATTAGTAATTGAGCAACCTCGAGGTACCCCACAGCTGATGCCAGGTGCAATGGGGTCCAAAGGTCTTCATTCTGCGCATTTGCATCGGCCCCGTGGTTGAGGAGTTCTTGGCTTTGTTAGAAACACAGACAAAGACGTGGACGTGGACGCAGGTTGATCTCAGTTAACGTGGGGATGAAAACATTTTCATTTCACAGGCGTAGAGAAAGTGATCCAACAGTAGAATAGTGAGAAGTAGTCAAATATATCGTTGCTAAAGCACTAGGCATGTCATTGTTCGTTCGATGTTCGTTCGACAGTTCGATATATCGGAGTTTGAATGTTCAAAGCCGATTGCCGACAATCGGACGGCGGAGCGATGATTCTAAGACGGGAGGGGATTCGCATTCGGGGATCGTCGTTCGTAAAGCCAAAGAAATTTTATACGAGAGATTTACTGCGGTTGAATACAGTTGGTCGAGCTTAGGGCTCTGGGTTGTCACATGCGGTCTGTAGAATCGAGTCACGAATCAAAACGGTGTCAACTACATGAAGTCGAGTCGGTCGAGTCTATACTGCGTCACAGACTCAGAGTAGACCATCGTGTGATCCCGTACTACTGGGCCCTCACGCGATTGTACTGTAGTACTGTCGGTGGTATCGATCCGTTACCCAAGCGGGTTCAGACACTGAGTACGGCAACGCCCTCGTAACCATCTCCAGTGTTGAGCTCTCCAGCGCTGAGCGCGTCCAACTTCTCCTTTATCGGCCTCAGTTGGTCCGTCAGCGGATCAAGAGCTGGAAATCGTTGTGCCCTGGAATACGCGTTGTCAAAGAGAGCTACCAGATCCCGCCAGTGTGGCTCAGGCTGCGGCTTGGGTAAGGTCAGGATATCCTCTGCGAGGATGCGGATAGTCGTTCGGAATATGTCCAGGACATCTGATGGTACCTGTTTTACGCCCTCTCTCGGTGTGAGGAAGATGATGCTCGCAAGACTGACCGCGCCTGGCTGGCCGAGAAAAGTCTCCACAGATGGTCCCAGAATAGCTGATAGTAAGGGCTGTAGCTTCGCCCTGCGGACATTACTGATAGCATCCGGGTCATGGCTCGAGTTGATGTCGGTTGCGAGATTCTTCGCAACCAACGCGCCAAAACATCGTCCTATCGTACCGGAAGTGGGGTCTTGGTCGTCCTGAAGGCGGCGGATCATGTCGGTATCTGGCAGGGGAAAATCGGATGGCAAGGGTACCGCGTTCCGATTGTACGCCCTTACCCAACACCACAGACACTTCAGGCTCACCCGCAGACGTCCTTTGTGCTCTCTCTCGGCCAATATTCCTTGTATATACGTCTTCAAGTCAAGAAGAGTCAGGAGGCGAGAGCCGAAGATGGAATTAGTCGGTCGCCGGTCGGACATATGATAGGGTTCCGATAGCGCATAGGCGTCGAAAAATTCTGGGACCAACGCGGCGGAGTTTTCGGTCTTGTTTTTAACGGGAGCTTTAAGGGTCCATTCGAGCGCATTTGCGTCCGCCCTTTGTTGGGCCTCGATCCCGTGGAGCTCGACGGTCCTATACAGGCCGTCCCAAAACTTCTGTTTATGGTTGTTGGTCTGCTTTTCGAGCCACTCTGTACGTCCACGAATTACTAGTAGGACCATCGGCCGAACAGCCGAAAAACACCAATACGAGGAAAGATGGAAGAAGCACCACCAGAATGCGCTGTAAGGTGTGGAATATGGGCAATCGAGGAATCGCAGCGGCAAAAGTGTCACGATTACGTATGCGATAACGCAGACGAGGTTGACGCCGAAGACGAGATAGCCGAGCGGGAGGGATCTAAGGATGAACGGTCCGAGACCGAGGGATCCGATGCCGTTGCTGAGAGCGAAAACAAAGGTGACAAAGCCTATGCAGTAGAATAGGATGGACAAGTGCATGCCCATGGACAGTAAGTGGTAGGTTGCTTCCACACGGAATTTTCGAGCGCCGTTGGACAGAAACGTTCGCAAACGCGCCCGCTCGGTAGGTGCGCCGGGTCTCTGCGTAAGTACCTGATACTGCCTGGCCTGGTGTTGGATTAAAGTCGCAAAGAGCGAGCAACCCAAGGCGGCGATACCACTGAAGAACCATGAGGCGTTGACAATAATGGAAGAAGTCGTCGGCTGGAATGGCTGGCTCCTCTCTGAGATATTCTCGAGAGGGATCCCGTTGGAGATATTGACGAGTTGCTGAGATATTTGGGCGAGTAGCTTGATGGTCTCGTCGGCTGGATCAGGAGATAACCACTTGTAGCTTTCAACAATGGCGACTGTAATGGCAGCCATGAGCAGACCAGCCTTTAACATGTTCTGGATAAGGGAAACACGCAGAGGATTGTGGGACAAGCACATACAAACAAGAGTAAGCTTTCGGCTCCTCCCTTGTACCTCTCGATCATCGCTTCATCGCGCTTCCTTATCTCCTCGAGATACTCCAACCACAGCCCAGATGGGCCTTGAAAAGTCTGCCCTGGTACGCGAATGAGAATATGGTTCATCAGACAGAAAATTGACCGACCTCCTTGACCCGATGGCTTGTATTCGGGTTGTGATGTATCAGAAGCCTTCTCATCCAAGTCCGAGTCGTCATGGTCGCGCGGGGTCATTTGTAAGTATGAAACAATGGGATGGTGAGCAAAATGGAAATGGGACGATACGACGAGCTGGCAGGGGACTTTGAGATGGCTTATAAGTTGAATGCTATTGGCCAAACCTCCGGTCGTAAACTACCTAAACCTGCCGATGCATAACAAGTTGTATGCCACGGCCCTGTCCTACATTTCCAGAATGGTTCGCGCATAATACTGCTCTGTCAGCGTCATTTCAAAACAGTTTGGTGCTCATCGGATGATCTATCTTTAGGAGTGGCTGTAAAAATTTGACGGGCTTTAAGCTTCTCTTCTGTAAGGGAATAGATCGGCGCTGGCGTTCCCTTGGGCAACGTTTTCGGGGCATGTAGATCAGTGTGGATGAGTGTGGATATAATTGGGTGTAAAGGGCTGTGACCACTGGCAATAATGCTACATATGGTAGAGCCAGCGGCAATCAACATCATGGGTTGTCGATAAAGCACATGGAGATAACACAAACGCTCGACATTCGATGACGGAATACAGGAGAAAAAAGTGCCTGTAGATACAAATGAGCCTGTAAAAGGTTGTCAGAACCGGTTCCAGACCAGTCCTGGCAGCCTTTGACGGCCTAGTTCTACAGACGAAGTGCGATCATTGACAATCAGGGAGTGTTCTCTCAAAGGTGATTGCGCCAGTTTACTGGTAGGGAAGTTGCATACCGACAACTCCGAGTCGGAGGGCACTGCAGCACAGCGATGTCATGACCCGGGTGCGCTAACCCGCGCCAGCTGATAGATTTTAGTCATTTACTGTAGTGGTCCGGCTCCAGTCAAGGGCCAGTGGGAAATTACATGTTGCGGTCTAATTGCAAACTTCAGACGCTCCGTCACGGTTCTCCCGTCGATCTCAAATTGAGTCTCCGCTCGAAAACGTCGCAATTACCCCCATCACAGATCGATGACTGAAATTACTGAAACCATGATCGATTCCTCATAGGGTGGCCACGAACCTACAGTAATGTACTGTACAGTTAGGTTCAAGTTCTCCAGTCGAACAAACAAACAAACACCATCTTTTCTCGGAGCTGGAGCTATCGAAAATTGTAATCGTATGATCTAACCCTCGCACGCGAGTCGGAATAACTTCATATCTTATGCAACTTGGGCTCTACTGGTAGGGCCGCGGCGCGATCCTTTCGTGTTTATAATTAACATAAGGAATGAGGACTTAAAACCCATCGATCCCAGAATTCACCTTCGCCAGACCCTTACACTCTACCCATGCCGTACTCTGACAGCAACTGCGCAATCTCCCGATATCCAAACGTTAATGCGTCTTGATAGGGTGTCTTGTCGTACACATTCCGTATTTTTCCATTTGCTCCCCGTTCAAGTAGCAACTGTACAATTTCGAGCCGGCCATTGATCGACGCCATGTGCAGCGGAGTAAGACCGCGCCGCTGAGAGGTGTTTACATTGGCGTCGTTGTCGAGCAACGACTGCACAACGTCGATATACCCATTTCGAATTGCCGTATGCAACGGAGTCCAGCCACAGTCTTCCTGTGAGTTCACATCCGCGCCGTTATCGATCAATAACTGCACAACGTGGATATGCCCAAGTCGTGCAGCCGTGTGCAATGGAGTCCAGCCATCGACGTCTCGTGAGTCCACGTCCGCGCCATATTCGATCAACGTCTTCGCAAATTCGAGTTTTCCATCCTCCGATGCTACGTCCAATGGGGTCCGGAGATCTTCACCCTGTTCGTTGACATCTGCACCGCGATCAAGTAGTCTCCGGAACACGTCAATGCGTCCGCCGACTAATGCGCTATGCAACGAATCGCTCTCGTCATCGTCAGATGGATCATAACTGTGCGCTTGCGGCTCCATAATATCGAGGGTCGGGCACACGGCGATCAGTCACATAATGACGCAAATAATTAACGATACATTCGTAAAACCCCATGTGCAAATGACCCTAATACATCGGTGAAACCCATGTGGGCCTACATAGTAAAGGCAGACGTAAATCACGAATGGGCCTATTAAATAGAGCTGCCGAATTGTTCGGATGGGGCCAGTGACATCAGCTGGAGATACCTTACCATGATAAAGAGATGGGCCCACTACACAGAAAACACTTCACAGGTGCTGCCGATAGTCTCAAATGGGCCCAATGTTATTCCTAAGTGATACTACCGAATTCCTTGAATAGGCCCAGTGCTGCCCCTGAGACATGCCGCCGACAGTCTCAAATGGGCCCGGTACTATTCCCCTGCAATGCTACCGAATGCCTTGAACGGGCCCATAATGGCTCCTTGGACATGCTGCCGATAGGATCAAATGGGCCCAGAATTGATCCTTGGTGAAATTGATAATTGTATCGAATGGGCCCAGTGCCAATCATAAGATATGCTGCCGATGGTCTCAAATGGGCCTGATATTATCCTAAGTGACACTACCGATTTCCTTGAATGGGCCCAGCGTTGCTCTTAATAAATGCTGCCGATGGTCTCAAATGGGCCCGGTGTTTTCCTAAGTGATGCTACCGATTTCCTTGACTGGGCCCAGTGCCAATCATAAGATATGCTGCCGATGGTCTCAAATGGGCCCAGTGTTTTCCTGAGTGACACTACCGATTGCTTTGAATAGGCCCGGCGTTCCTCTCGATAAATGCTGCCGATGGCCTCAAATGGGCCTAGCATTGATACTTGGCGAAATTGCCGATTGCATTGAATGGGCCCAGTGTCAATCATAAGATATGGTACCGATGGTATCAAATGGGCCCAGTGTTTTCCTGAGCGACACTACCGATTGCTTTGAATAGGCCCAGCGTTGGTCTCAATAAATGCTGTCGATGGCCTCAAATGGGCCCAGAATTGATCCTTGGTGAAATTGACGATTGCATTGAATGGGCCCAGTGTCAATCATAAGATATGCTGCCGATGGTCTCAAATGGGCCCAGTGTTTTCCTGAGCGACACTACCGATTGCTTTGAAGAGGCCCAGCGTTGGTCTCAATAAATGCTGTCGATGGCCTCAAATGGGCCCAGAATTGATCCTTGGTGATATTGACGATTGTATTGAATGGGCCCAGTGTCAATCATAAGATATGCTGCCGATGGTCTCAAATGGGCCCGGTAATTTCCTAAGTGACACTACCGATTGCTTTGAATAGGCCCAGCATTGCTCTTAATAAATGCTGCCGATGGCCTCAAATGGGCCCAGAATTGATCCTTGGTGAAATTGACGATTGCACTGAATGGGCCCAGTGTCAATCATAAGATATGCTGCCGATGGTCTCAAATGGGCCCAGTGTTTTCCTGAGCGACACTACCGATTGCTTTGAATAGGCCCAGCATTGGTCTCAATAAATGCTGTCGATGGCCTCAAATGGGCCCAGAATTGATCCTTGGTGAAATTGACGATTGTATTGAATGGGCCCAGTGTCAATCATAAGATATGCTGCCGATGGTCTCAAATGGGCCCGGTAATTTCCTAAGTGACACTACCGATTGCTTTGAATAGGCCCAGCATTGCTCTTAATAAATGCTGCCGATGGCCTCAAATGGGCCCAGAATTGATCCTTGGTGAAATTGACGATTGCACTGAATGGGCCCAGTGTCAATCATAAGATATGCTGCCGATGGTCTCAAATGGGCCCAGTGTTTTCCTGAGCGACACTACCGATTGCTTTGAATAGGCCCAGCGTTGGTCTCAATAAATGCTGTCGATGGTCTCAAATGGGCCCAGTGTTTTCCTGAGTGACACTACCGATTGCTTTGAATAGGCCCAGCGTTGGTCTCAATAAATGCTGTCGATGGCCTCAAATGGGCCCAGAATTGATCCTTGGTGAAATTGACGATTGCACTGAATGGGCCCAGTGTCAATCATAAGATATGCTGCCGATGGTCTCAAATGGGCCCGGTAATTTCCTAAGTGACACTACCGATTGCTTTGAATAGGCCCAGCATTGCTCTTAATAAATGCTGCCGATGGCCTCAAATGGGCCCAGAATTGATCCTTGGTGAAATTGACGATTGCACTGAATGGGCCCAGTGTCAATCATAAGATATGCTGCCGATGGTCTCAAATGGGCCCAGTGTTTTCCTGAGCGACACTACCGATTGCTTTGAATAGGCCCAGCGTTGGTCTCAATAAATGCTGTCGATGGTCTCAAATGGGCCCAGTGTTTTCCTGAGTGACACTACCGATTGCTTTGAATAGGCCCAGCGTTGGTCTCAATAAATGCTGTCGATGGCCTCAAATGGGCCCAGAATTGATCCTTAGTGAAATTGGCGATCGTATTGAATGGGCCCAGTGTCAGTCATAAGATATGCTGCCGATGGTCTCAAATGGGCCCGGTAATTTCCTAAGTGACACTACCGATTGCTTTGAATAGGCCCAGCATTGCTCTTAATAAATGCTGCCGATGGCCTCAAATGGGCCCAGAATTGATCCTTGGTGAAATTGACGATTGCATTGAATGGGCCCAGTGTCAATCATAAGATATGCTGCCGATGGTCTCAAATGGGCCCAGTGTTTTCCTGAGCGACACTACCGATTGCTTTGAAGAGGCCCAGTGTTCCTCTCAATAAATGCTGCCGATGGCCTCAAATGGGCCCAGAATTGATCCTTGGTGATATTGACGATTTTATTGAATGGGCCCAGTGTCAATCATAAGATATGCTGCTGATGGTCTCAAATGGGCCTGGTAATTTCCTAAGTGACACTACCGATTCCCTTGAATGGGCCCAGCGTTGCTCTTAATAAATGCTGCCGATGGTCTCAAATGGGCCCAGCATTGATCCTTGGTGAAATTGCTGATTGTATTGAATAGACCCGGTGTCAATCACAAGACATGCTGCCGATGGTCTCAAATGGGCCCAGTGTTGTTCGTCAGTAATACTACCGATTACCTTGAATGGCCGAGTGTTGCAAATGATTCGTGCTGCCGATGGTACCCCATCGACCCAGTGTCATTCCTGAGTGTCACTACCGATTGCCTTGAATGGGCTCAAAATTGCTAGCGAGATATACTGTCAACAGGCTTAGATGGGCCCAGCATTGCTTGTGAGACATGCTGCCGATGGGCTCAAATGGGCCCAGCATTGCCCCTTGATGACATCCCTGATCAACTCAATGTTGCTCATGACAAGTTATGAGGGAAAGCACCGATGGTCTTGAATGGACCCCATGTTGTTTACGAGGGATGCTACCGACAGGCCTAGCATCACTGACAAACCATATTAGGCCCATTTGAGACCATCGGCAGCATTTCTTAAGAGCAACTCTGGGCCAATTCAATCTAATCGGTAGTATATCACTTCGGAACAAGACTGCTGACTATGTTGGCTGGGCCCAGGCATGTTCCTGTGATGCGCAGCCAACAACCTTCAATAGGCCCAGCCACCCATGGTCAGTCCTGAAATGTGTTGCTGATAGCTTTGAATGGGCTAAGAATCCTTTTAAGGGCCACCATAGATTGCCTTTAATGGCCTGAGCCCTTCCCTCCAGAGTGCTGCCGATGGTCCTGAATGGGCCCAGAATTCTATGGGAAGCACTGGCATATTTGCCTTGACATGTACCGCCTGAATGATCCCAGTGATACTCATTGTTGTCCATCGGCAGCCTATCATTCCCTGCGTTCTTGGCCGGCAAGCTATTCTGAGCGCACTCATATGTTTTCCGATCAGAAGCTTTAACATTTGGACTATATAACACTCGATATACTACACGAGGTTCTGCACCTCAGTATTGTCCAACTCCTCGATTATTTCATCTATTACCTCACTCATTTCTTTCTCCTGCTGATAGATATTCCATACCTGGGCATGGATTCGACGATTCCTTGACCCTTCAGCACGTAAGATGGCGGCCCTGGTGCTGAGATCAAACTCTTCTTGCTGTTGTAAAGCAGAATAGATGGTCAGTGTTGCAAAAATCGGTAGCGGAATATCCAGCGTACCAGTACCTGCTCGGGAGGATGCTGTACTTGCACATGAAGCACCTCCACACTTTCATCACCATGACCTACCGGCACCTGTGAGTTGGAGGGAGATAGGTCATTCCCACCGAAAGTTCTGACTGTATACGGTGAGCAAGGTATGCTTCATAATCAGTCAAACTGGTACTCACTGTGTGCTACCGAATGGATTCCAACGCGCTCTCCAGCCTCGGTAGGCAGGGCCAAGTCTGCCCTAATGTCTTCATTCGGCATCCCATCCTGTCGCAATGGTGCACGGGTTGTCCCCTGAGCACGGGCCCCAGGCGAGACTGGCGAGTCCATCCCAAAGTCGTCTTGAGCCATTGGCGAGGGTGGCCCATCCATACCAAAACTGTCCAGATCTTCGACCTCATGGTCTGTATATGCAGAGTAAGACATATTTTATAATCAGTCAAAATGGTACTCACTGTGTGCTGCCGACAAGATTCCTACACTCTCTCCAACCTCGGCAGGTAGGGCCAAGTCCATCTGGTACTCACCACACGCTGCCGAAGGGTTTCCTACACACTCTCTAACCTCGGCAGGTAGGGCCAAGTCCATCCCAAAGTCGTCTTGAGCTGTTGGTGAGGGTGGCCCATCCATACCAAAACTGCCCCCATCTCCCACCTCCTGAGGAGCCTCTGAGTTGGTGACGTCATGACCTTTTGGCATCTCAGAGGCACTGGAAGGTGGGGCATGCTTGCCCCATTCCCAAACTGTACATGCAGAGTTAGGGGTGAATGGAAATCAGTGAAAACGACACTTACCACGTGCTGCCTTGAGGCTGCCAATGGACCGAGTTGGCAGAGTAGGTGGAGGCGAATCCATCCCAAAGTCAGCTGGAACTGTAGGGGATGGAGATCCACCCATTCCAAAGTCGTCCTGAGCTACTGGGGATGGAGACCTGCCCATTCCAAAGTCATCCTGAGCTACCGGAGATGGCGATCCATCCATCCCAAAGCTGTGTTTACTTTCTGGGGATGACTCCCCACCCATGCCATAATCGTCTTGACCTTCGGCAGATAGAAGCAAATCTTCAATGATCCTGAGCTGTTGAGTGCTGACCAATATCGAAAGGGGAGAGCGAGATTGAGACATGAAAGTAGAATTTTCTGAGTGGAAATGGTCTGCGTGGAGTGGTCTGATGATGTAGCGATAAGTCGAATGAGTCGGCAATATCTCGATTACTTATTATGCAAAGAAGAATCCATGTTCTGCTGAGTCAGGTTGTGAATGGATATTTTGGCAGCTCGGCAGCGGCACCACCCGTCACTAGCACAACCTCAACCGACGTGGCAATTGACACCGCTGAACACATTCTTTTTTTTACTTCAACACCATGACATCTCTTCTTTCCGTCGCATCAGTGATCGAAGCTGCCGTTGCTGCTTATGTCTCAGTCCGAGACATAACTGACAGGGCAGAATGGAAATGCCACCTTGAGAAGGAGAAGGTAAGTCCTTGTTTAGGTTTCCATTTGATCTCATCCCCATTTGAGTTAGGCCAAGGCAACAAAAGTTTTTCGGCAGGTCAAGAAGGACAATTCGGGGGAGGCGCCAGCACTGCATCCCACACTAGCGGCGCTCTACATCGTATTAGACGCTGATGGTGATCTTTCAGAGATCACCAGGACAAACCCCAGCCTTAAGAGGCATAAGTATTACCAACCTGGGGCCAAGTTCCCCCAGGACATCTCGGACTTGTTGCCGAGCGAGGGTCGCTGGTGGGAAACCCTTGGTGAGTCATTACAAACTGTCTCATTTGTTTTCTCAATGTCTCCCCACAGTTGCCAAGTCTCGAAATGTGGGACCACCACCAAAGACGGTCCCACATCACCTGCTGAGGGTGAAGCTCATCCTGCCGGATCCACCTGCCGACTATGCGGCAATGCAGGTGGATGGGTCGCAGAAGGTGAGTAATTATATCTCTATTCCGCTGATCATTCTGACTTCCTCCAACAGTTGCTAAGGGCCACCCGCAACCGAAGGCAGCGCAAAAAGGCTGCCGAAGCTGCTGCCGTGGCCGATTCAAGGAAGCGTAAGTGGCCTTCGCCTTCAGGCGACAAGGCCAAGAAGCGCCATGCGGGGCCCTCGCGGCAGCAACGTATGCCCGCGCTCAATGACAAGGACGAGTTTGAGAGTGAGGAAGACGACAGCAAGAGCGACAGCTCCAGTGACAATGGCTATGAAGAAGAGGATGAGATCGAGGAGGAAGACGAGATCGAGGAGGACGATGAGGAGGACGAGGAGGACGAGATCGACGACAACGACAACGACGAAGACGACGACGGCAAGGGTGAAGAGGGTGAGGGAGAAAACGAGGATGAGGGGTATAAGTTCGAGGTGCGTATTCGTTATCTTTTCATTATTCGCAGCTAAAGGAAATGTAAATAGTGCTCTCGATGCGCCCGTGCAGGGGTCGACTGCCAGACAAGGCCGACAGGGCCTTGCATTCGCTGCAAGGAGAAGAAGCAGCAATGCAGTCTGATGCCCATCAACGCGAAGACAGGCAAGGCAGATCGGCGGACGCTGACGGCCAAGCAGGTCTTCAAGTTCCGCCTCGAGCAGCTCAAGGGGAAGCAGCCGAGGCGCGGGGTCAGGGTGTAACGCCGTCACGACGTTAGCTCGACTTGAGCTCTATAGGGGCGATAACAACTTAGCGAATACTTCCGAGGACACGGAGGTCCGGACTTGACGATTGACTTGAAAACTCGAAGGTTCAAGCGTAGACGATGGTGAACACTCGGAGGTGCACCCGTTCCAAAAGAGGCGATAGAAAGAGAAGGAGAAAGAGATAGAGGAAGAAACAAGTGACGATTCAAGAAGACCAAGATGGCGTATCTTGGTCTTCACAAGACAGTTTAAATACAAGTCGAGCAGGCTTTCAAGTGCTGCTATGAATCGCGGTAATGTAGCGTCCAACGTATCGCGTAAGTAGCTCGAACCCTAATACTACTACTACTAGTATTAGTGGCACAGTCCTCAGTCAGCAATCAGCGCGCAATCTCCTATCGTACTCGTAATCGCCTATCGTAAGTCCGTAAGTCCGCAACTAATCTACCTTACTGCCGTAGTTGCAACCGGTACGGTAAGGGTCCGAGTCGAAACGTAACATCACCTCCTTTTCTAGCGTGAGACTCCTGACTCACCGAAAGTCGCGGGCCGGCCAATCGCGTTGTTCGTCGGCGATGCGCTCTAACGCGGTAGCGCGCTCTAAGCGGTAGATCGCGTCGCGCCGATCGTCTTGTGCACACTCGATCATCGCGCGGAGTTGACTCACCCTGGCTCGGAGTCGGTCCAGCTCGTAGCTGGCCGCGCGGAAGCGCGTGACCTCCGCGGTGAGCGACTCGTCGTTGATACGATTGAGCGCACGGTCGGTGATCTTGTCCGCCTCGAAGACGACGAGGTCCTCGTGCGGGTACGTGGGGCGAAGTGCCGCGGATACGTGAGGCTCCGCGTAGAGGGGCTTACCATAGACATGTGGCGAGCCCGGTATAACTCCGAGTATGAGGGGGTCTGCCCCTCCGATGATCTGGACGTGCGATGCGTCCCTCTCTACTCCGTCTGGTCCGGTGATGGGGTATCGAATGTGATGGGGTCGTCGGTTCGCCCGGAACCCTTCAGGCGCAATGACATGCGCGGGATCCTCGGCGGCGGTGAACGGACGGTGATCGGCGGCGCCAGGCACGCGCACACGTCCTCGATACATGGGGGACCCGTCGGAGTAGACGAGCCAGGGCGTGATGAGGGATTATCAGGGTCGCGTTTCGTTCGAAGGAAGGTGTGTCTCGCCGGGTAATAATCTTCGTCGTCATGGCCAGCCTCAGCTGCCGCCATCGCTGCCGTCGCTCGCGCATCTCCCTCAGTCGGGCCGCTGCTGAGTCCAATTGCTCCTTCTGCCACGCCGCCGCTACCTTCTTCCACCCCTCCAACTCGTACTCCATCAGCGCTTGAACGCTGGTCGTTGCTCGGGAAAACTCCGTGAACGCCGATGAGGTCGTCGCTTGGGGGGATAGCGGCGATGGGTTCGCGCTCACCGCGGTCGTTTCGGAAAACATGGACGACGGCTTCGGTCGTCGTCAGGGGTGGTCGTCGGGTCCGGGAATCTGGTGACAACGTTGATCCATTCTTGTGCGGTGATGGGCCCCTCTGCTGGTGTAAGAGGTGTCCATGGCGCGAGCTGAGTGTTGGGAACTTCGGTGTCGCTGTCCTCCGCGAGGAGGGCGCGGGCGTCTTCTGCGAGGGAGTCGAGGAGCTGTGCTTGTGTGACATGTCGTAGCGGGGAAGTGGGCATGAGAGTGATGGCTGAGCGAAGGAAGAGGGGATGACTGTCCTCTGTCCGAGCAACTCCCACTTTATCTCTTCCACCGTGGGTTTGCGCTTCCCGATACAGGCGAAGCGCTTCCGGCGCAAAAACGTCATCCTTGTTGACCCACTGGTTCTCCGAGTCTGGGTATCCCTTCCATTTGATCAAGTATTGGAGGCGTCTTCCTCTGCCGAAATGCCGAGTGTCCAGAATGGCCTCGACTTCATACTCTTCTTCTCCATCTATCAGTTCGGGCGGTGGTCGTGTGAAGTTTTCCCCGTGCAAGGAAGTTTGTTTGTACGGTGTGAGAAGATCGATGTGAAACACTGGATGGATGCTCCACTGTGTGGGAAGTTCCAATCGATAGTTGTAAGGGGACATCACCTGTACCACCCGAAAGGGTCCGTGGCGTCGCGCCGCTAATTCGCTGTAGGCTGATTGGTTCGAAGATGTTTGCCTTCAAGCCACACGAGGTCGTTGATGTTGAATTTGGGCGTATCTTTGTTGCGCACCCATGACTCTTGCGCCTTCTTCATAAGGCGTTGGGCGGCGTCTCTAGCTTCTTTTAGCTGTGTCAGCCTCGCGCGGTTGCAAGGGAATGGGAGATGGCTTAATCCGTCCAGTCCGCTTGTGGGTTATATCCATCAGAAGTTGAAACGGCGATTCTTTAGTGTGTTCGTGTGGCCAGTTATTGTGCGCGAATTCGGCGATTGGTTAGATAGGCTTCCCAGTTTTCTTGTCGTTCATTTACCCAGAATTGTAGGTACTGTTTCCAGCAACTGGTTAGTTTGTGCGGACTGTCCGTCAGTACGTGGGTGATATGCGGTTGATATGTTTTGTTGAATCCCCAGAATGCGGCACTACTTCTCTGGTAAACTTGGACGTGAATCGTGGGTCGCAGTCGCTTATTATTTTGTGCGGTAGCCCGACGCGTTGAACACTGGGCGACGTACAAAGTCGCCGTTTCTTCTGCGGTGATTTCTTCTCGGCATGGGATAAAGATCGAGGCCTTGCTGCAGTCGTGGTCCGTGACGGTTCGTATGCTGTCATACCCTTTGGAACGGGGAGTTTGGTGATGAAGTCCACCGCCACTGTGTGGAACGGCATGGCTTCCAGTATTGGCGTGATGGGATGCAGCGCGGCCCGTATGGGCCTCGTGTTGACTTTATTTCTTTGGCATTCGGCGCAGCCTTGCACGTATTCATATACGTCTCTTCGGAGTCGCGGCCACCAGTAGTGTCTCTCCAGGATGCGTTGAGTTTTCGCAATTCCCGGATGGCCATGTATTGGCAAGTCGTGATGGTCGTGTATCAGTACTCGTTGAGTCGACGCTGGTCCTGTGATTACGAACCTGCCGTCCTTGTACCATTCTCCTTGTATTTTCTTAAGGTGATAGGGTCGATCCATATCTTGATCACCTCTTCGTCTTGTTGGTGGCGTGGTTGTAGTAGATTTGGGTTGGCGATGAAGGTGCGCGGTGTTAAGGGTTCGTACAAAGATTTCGGGGGGTAGGACCACTACTTCGCTGTTGTCTTCGACGCCTTGGTCGTAATCCGGTCGTCTTGACAGTGCATCTGCCCGTCCGTTGTTCTTTCCCTTAATGTGATGAATCTCGAAGTCGTATTCAGAAAGTTCGAGTACTTCCCTGGCGACTCGCCTGCTGATCTTCTGTGGTGACTTCCAGTATTGTAGGTTTAGATGGTCCGAATAGATTTTAATCTTGTGGGGGGCACCTGCGAGAAGTGGTCGCCAGTTCCGTAGGGCCTTAACTATCGCGAGCAGCTCTAGGTCGTAGATGTCGTAGTTTCTTTCGGCTTCGGAAAGCGTCGCCGAGTAGTAACCTATGGGATGTCGCTTGCCGTCAGTTTTTTTGCAGTAATACGGCTCCCACCGCATAGCCCGAAGCGTCTACTTCCAATTCGAATGGTCTTGAAGGATGGGGTGTGCTAGCACCGGTTCCTCCGTCACGAGTCGTTTTAGGGTGTTAAACGCCTTTTCT
Organism: Lactarius indigo; assembly: GCA_025766275.1. Classification (NCBI taxonomy): domain Eukaryota; kingdom Fungi; phylum Basidiomycota; class Agaricomycetes; order Russulales; family Russulaceae; genus Lactarius; species Lactarius indigo. The sequence goes on along the minus strand of JAFKAC010000049.1, from coordinate 4,970 downwards.
TCTTCTTCAGTCCATCGCCATTCTTCGTCCTTTCGTGTTAGTTTAGTGAGTGGCTTAGCGTGAGTTGCGAAACCGCGGATAAAGAGTCTGTAAAAGTTACAGAAGCCGAGGAAAGACGGACGTCTTTGACTTTTGTTGGTGTTGGCCAGTCCTTGATTCCTTGAACTTTTACAGGGTCCATTCGGGTCACCCCCCTTTCAAGGATTACCCCCAGGTAATCCATCCGCGGTTGATGGAACAGGCACTTCTCGAGTTTGAAGTAGAGGTCGTGTTCCTCCGCAACGCGAAAACATCGCGGACGGCGCTACATGGGCCGCTAGATCGTGATCAAAGTGAGTAGCGATACCAATATCGTCCATGTAGACGCGTATGGTAGTGCCCAGTCGTTCGTGCTTTGCGATGGTGTCGCGATAGATGTGGTTCATCATGGCTTGGAAGTGGCGGGGGAGTTAGTGAGCCCGAAGAACATGACCGTGGGTTCGAAGAGGCCGAATTTAGTTTTGAACGCTGCCTTTTCCTGGTCGCCGTCACGAATACGTATGTTGTTGTAGCCCCATCGGATGTCGAGTTTTGTATAGATGTGGGCGTTGCTGAGGTCAAGGATGAGTCCTGTATTAACGGTAGGGGTATTGTTCCGAATGTGGGAGTTGATGACCCGGTAGTCCTGTACCGGGCGTAGTTTTCCGTCCTTCTTTTTAATGAAGAAGAAGGAGGATGCGTACGGAGAGATAGAGGGGCGCAGATACCCTTGCTTAGTTTCTCCTCCAGAAACTCTTGAGTTCCCTCTTCTTTTTGGGTCATAGGGTAGATCTTGCAGTCGATGGCGGCGGCGCGGATGGTTTGAAGTCTATTGCATGATCCCACGGCCTTGCCGGGGGGAAGCGGTGCGAGGCTTGCTCGTTGAAAAGTCTGGTAAACATTGCGTATTCCTGAGGGAGCACTGCTGCCGTTGTTGTTGTTTCGCTTGTATGGCCAATTCCGTCGAGGTGGTGGCTCTAGCAAACGTTTCTTCTTCTAGTTCCCGCACAATGTCTTCCTTTTCGGCCACAATGAGGGCTCGAATGGTTGTGTTGATAGCAGTGCTTCGCTAGTTGCTAACATTACTGGCTGCATGTCGGGGTGTATGGTGGCAGTGGCCCACTGATCGTTGGTTCGAATGCGCTTAGCCATGGATAGCCTAGCACCATGTCTTCGCTTCCAAGGTCGGTGACCAGGAAGGTCATTTGCTTTATCTGTCCCGTGTTTTCACTTCTAGGTTAACATAATGAGTGATTAACCCAGCTTTTTTTCCGTGTTGTCTATATTCCATATTTGCGAGGGGTGCTCAGCGGCTGCGTCTGGATACCAGCCCTTTTGGCCAGCTGGGTCGGATGAAGTTGTCGGTTGCGCCAGAGTCGACTAGCGCATTTGTTTCAGTCGTTTGGTAATTCGTACGGACAGTCACTGGAATTCTCATAGATCGGTAGCGCGTTGTCACAATTACAGAATTACATTGAAGAGCCCTCACCCAGACTGACGGGTTCAGGCGTCCCGAAAACCCTCTTTCCCCATAGATCTTGAAGTATAAGATCTTTTACTTCATCCGTACTGTTGGCCACCTGTGTGAGCCATTCTTTGGCCTGTTCTCCCGCTTTTTGTGCTTGCCGCGTTGATTTGGGGTGCGGGGTTACGCTTGGCGCTGGTGACATATCCAGGCAGCGAGGGCATACTGTGATGGTGCGTATTGTGAGACGGGTCCTTGAGGATATCCCGTAGTTTCGGTCATGCGGCTACTGGATGGGGTAGCCTGCCACTGTTGCTGTGCGCGGATATGGGCAATTTCGTGAGAGGTGGCCGGGAGCGTGACAGTTATAGCAAAGGACATTCCTTAAGTCCCTTCGAGATCCTCCCTTCCTCGTCCTCTAGCTCCCGGTCCCCTCTTGGCGGGAACGGTGGTGTGGGCCAGTCGCGGTGTGGCAGTTTGTTGAAATCGATGTCTTCGGACCCTGCGAGCCCACCTTTGCACGGTCAGCCGAGGTGTCCATGCCCACGGGTTAGTTTGTGGTAGGTTCTGCGGGAGTGTCCACCCGCATTGCCCCCTGCTTCTTGGTTGCGTTGTGTTTTTGTATTCGTTAAGTCGCGCTTGAGGGATGTAGTTTTCTGCCGCTTGAGGACGGCTTTTCCAGTCGTCGAACGTGACGGGGTCGTCAAACTGGAACGCGTTCTTGAACAGTTCCTTGGTAGACCCGACGTAAAGAGGTCGATGGTTTGGGGTTCATTGAGGCGTAGTGAGCTTTCCGCGCAGCTGTTCAAAGTCATTGACGTACTTGTCAATGTCTTCTCCCGTCATTTTGTACCTTTCGTAGTATAGCTTGGGCTTGTTCCCTTTCTAACGTGTTTTCGAACCTCTGGCTGAATCCATCGGCTACGGCGTTCCATAGGTCGCGAGTGTAGGGACTTATTCCCCGTTGTATCTGCCTGTTGAGCCAGTTCAGGAAGGATAGGACCCATTCGCTGACCGCTCCGCCTTTGATGTAGGAAAGAAACAGAAGGCATCTTCTGTAGTCGTTGCGCATGATAGGGGCGTCCAAATTCATGCCCCAATAGACATGCCACTGCGTAGGAATTGGTCTACTTTGAGTCTGTCTCCGTCAAAAATGGAAGGTGGCTCGCCGGTTAGTTTTTCGTTATGATGTCCTCCCCTCCGGCTCCCCACCTCCTCCTCCTCCGCCATCGCCTCCCCCCCTGGCGGTCCCAGGTGGCATTCTTGGTGGTTCGGTTCTTCGTAGATCAAACGGGATACCTCCTGGTGGCGGCGGGGGTCTCCGCGGTCCTCCCATTCCCGGTGGAGGTCTAGTGCGGGTTGTCGTCCGGATGGGGGGTCCCTCGATCTGACCCTATTGCTCGGAAGATGGCTGCGTCGTCTGCAGTCATTCGTACACCGGTTTCAGGGTTAATGGGCATGAGGATTTCTCGTGCTTCTTCTCGTATTGCGCGCGCTTCTTCAATGCGACCTCTTCCATTGCTCTTGTTATTGTTGCCATAATGGCTGGTGATCGGATGTGAATTGGCTCTGGTTGGTGATATGTGCGGACTCAGCTCGTTCGATGAGGAGATCTTGTATCGCTCCTCCGCTAGTTTCGTTTGATTTGGCTCTCGTCCTCCTCACTTCGTCTTGGCTTTGTTCCTCTTCTTCTGATATACTTCTCCAGTAGAGTGTTCTCGTACTTGCCCGTCGATGGGGCCCCAATCTGCTCGGCTGTTGAGTTCTCGGCGTCGATATCGCACTGGTATCTAGGTCCTGCTGGTCGTATGACGTCCCACTGGGAATCTATGGGATTCCACGCAACCTCCGTCCAACACAAGTGGTCGAATTGAACTCAACTGGTCGGAACCTACTAGGTCCGTTGAACTCCACAAAATATCCGGTTTCTTCTTGTCTTTCCCTCCAACTAGCAGCTTGTAGAAAGCGCGTGGGGACGTTACGTTCTCCTCTTCGGGAGCGAATATGGACGGAACTCGTCCACTGGTCTCTTGTTGTTACGGCCACGGTGGTATCTTGGTCTTAATGTAACGCCGTCACGACGTTAGCTCGACTTGAGCTCTATAGGGCGATAACAACTTAGCGAATACTTCCGAGGACACGGAGGTCCGGACTTGACGATTGACTTGAAAACTCGAAGGTTCAAGCGTAGACGATGGTGAACACTCGGAGGTGCACCCGTTCCAAAAGAGGCGATAGAAAGAGAAGGAGAAAGAGATAGAGGAAGAAACAAGTGACGATTCAAGAAGACCAAGATGGCGTATCTTGGTCTTCACAAGACAGTTTAAATACAAGTCGAGCAGGCTTTCAAGCGCTGCTATGATCACGGTAATGTAGCGTCCAACGTATCGCGTAAGTAGCTCGAACCCTAATACTACTACTACTAGTATTAGTGGCACAGTCCTCAGTCAGCAATCAGCGCGCAATCTCCTATCGTACTCGTAATCGCCTATCGTAAGTCCGTAAGTCCGCAACTAATCTACCTTACTGCCGTAGTTGCAACCGGTACGGTAAGGGTCCGAGTCGAAACGTAACACAGGGTGGGTTCAAACTCGGTAGCGTTGGCCTCGAGGATGGTTGGGAGGATGAAGCTGGACAGCGGGTCATCTCATGGCCATTCTCGCTCGGCAGCTTCAGTTTCACCATCTGCAGCTGAGTCGCCTGTCCCACCCTCTGCAGAGCTGTTCCCTGCTGTTGACGCAGCTGCCGAGCCCTCTGTCCCTACTCCCGCTTCCATTCCCATTATCTCTGCCACCGCCGCCCCTTCCACTGTTGCCGCCGTTCCTCCTACCACTGCCGCCGCCATTCCCCCTGCCGCCACCACTCCCATTCCCCCTACCCCTGCCGCCGACTCTCCTGTTCCCATCGACGACCACTCCCCTTCCATAGCCCCCGCTCTCCGTCGGCACGTGTCATCGAAGAGGAAGAAACTCGTGCCGTATGTCTTGGTGCCGAACCCACCACCCTCGGTCTCCTCCTCGCGAAAGCAAAGCTCTGCCGCCCAGGAGTCGCAAGCGCCATCTCCCAGCAGCGGCAGCATGGAGGCCTTGGAAAGAAGGGTAGCTGCAATTGAAGAATGGATACGTGCGCAAGATGAGAACTGGAAGGGCGGATTGTAAGGCCTTTTTCATTTTCGGCATCTTTTTTGTCCTGTTCACTATTTCTCTCTGCCTCGGTATCTCTTTACATACTTGTCTCAAATCTAGCTAGTTCACTGCCCTACTGTACCATTTCTGTATCAAATTCAATCTCCATTTGCTGTCTTGTTTCGCCCTGCGTGATTGTGAGTTGGTCGTAATGTTTCAGCAGCTGTTCAGAGCTGGTCAAATAACTCACAAGCGGTCTGATTTTATCGCTTAGAGTCGGCGGAGGATTCCTCAGCGTTTGAGAATGTCTACCTCCCCAAATATTTTCAGATCTCCGAAATCTTATTTACCAAGGCAGCAAA